>CM023606.1:29510973-29855973 GCA_013358685.1 Antennarius maculatus
TGGCGATCTCTCCGATCACGATCAGGAGGCGACAGTGTGTGTGTCGTCCGCCGTGCTGAACACACTCCTCCGGCTCCGCCGAGGCAGCTGCTGCGATTTCCATGGTAACAGCACCGCTAGCGGACGCTGAGCCCTTTTCCATCTCCATGACAACTGCATCCCGAGCAGAGCACCATGACGGTGCAGGATGAGGTGGGAGGGGACTGGGTGGGCGTGCTTCATGGGAAGGGAAAGCGTTTGATTGGACGGCGGGGGATGTGGCTATCTGATGTCGAGGCGCGTGATTGGACGAAATGAGAAGAAGGATGTGAGACTTTAAGTTGATTTTATTTCCTATGTGACGAGGAGGCAGACATGACTTCACATCGATGAGGAATTAAAGACGAGATGATATTTAAAGAGGTCACGAACGATCACAAATATAAAAAGTGAATAAAATTCTGGTGTTTAAATATAATCTGGGTTATTGAGTGCGTTTGGTGTCGTATTCTGAGCCCCTCGTGTTCTTTTTTTGTTCCAACAAAGGATAAAAATGAGACATTTGTGGCCCACAAAGGTTCTATTTATATCAGTGTCACTGCCGGTACCAGGCAATGTGCTTGGGCTGCTAATCGACACCTCTTTGTTCCCGCCGCCTGCAAAACAAGGGTCTGCTTGTGAAGAGAGTGAAAGTGACAACAAAGGATCTCACAAAGGTGCAGCAAATAAAAAAAATATTCTAATCTGATAGCAAACAATGAAATTCAAGAGGACTGAGGAAGTATTAAAATGTACATAATAACTAAAGAAAAAGTGAAATTTCTGTGAATGAGTGAATTAGAGATCGAGAATTTAATTTCGTAAAAAATAACATGGCAAAATAGCCATTAAATGCCCTGAATCTCAACATTATATTTACTTCCACTGATGAATTACTCAAAACTTTATTAACCTATTTATTTATTTATTTATTTATTTGCAGGACTGGATCTTCACTCCTAAAATCATTCAAATTCTTAAATTAAATTCCTAAATTCAATTCTTAAATTAAATTCATGAAACATTTTTTCTGATTCTTTAACTCAGGACCTCGAGTTCTGGAGGCACAGCTCAAATGCCCTGAATCTCTACATTATATTATTTACTTCCACTGAGGAGTTACTCAAAATTTTATGAACCAATTTTGATTTTTTTTTTTTTTTTTTGGAGGACTGGATCTTCACTCATAAAATCATGTAAATTCTTGAATTGAATTCTTACATTTATTTCTGAGGCAGCGCTGGCAGCTGATGTGGATCCTGAATCAGTTTTTCTTTCTTCAACACTGTAAAAAAAAACTCTGCAGGGCCTCGAGTTCTGCAGGAACATCTGGGGGCACCTATTTTTGGGGTCACGTGGGTCAGGAGGTCATGTGATCGTTGCTTGAGTTCTCCATCAAGCACCGAGTTCTCCAACAACAACATTATCTCTGATGTTAGGTGTCTAAAGTCTACACCTTTCTCGTGACGCCATCATTAATCTAACGGTCCAGGATGGAGGCTGCTGGTGCAGCAGTGACGTCATATCAGTGTTAATTGATTTTTTATTTTGCTCCTCTCCTTTAAATCTCCTCAGGGTGACGCGTGTCACCAGGAGTGACTCAGCAGTCCTGTCGGAGACACTTCGCAGCCTCTCCTGCCCTCTGCTGGCGGGAGAGGGAACTGCAGCCAATAAACACACAGCACGTGCAGCCTGAGAAGGTCAATCACAGGTAAATGACTTCAGTTAACTAGTTGGGTATAACCAGATATAACTAGTTCAATGCAAAGAAAATCAAACTTGCTTTAAAAAAAATAAAAAGATATATATTTTATTAAATAAAAGAAAAAGGTAGAAAAGGTACACATAACAGACAAAAATATCGAAATTTAACATTTGATGTTAATACAGACAAATGCATTAAAATCCATTAATATAGCAGTAATCTGGATTCAGTTGATGATCTTTGTATTTTTTTTTTTTGTTTGTTTTGACATAAAATGATGATTCCAAAGCCAAAGATTGATTAATAAAAGACTAAAACATAACCTGTCACTCAAATATTTGAAGTCCTTCATCACATCTTTACATTTATTTTACATCCGTCCACCTTTTATGACCACTTCTGCTTTGCAGGCTCGTAAAGGAGCTAGAGTCGATCCCGGCTGGCGTTGGGTTTGAGTTGAGATGCATTCTGGGTCGGTACCAGGTCCTCATAAGCCAGGATTCACACCGGCTGGCAGATCTAACACACACACACACACACACACACACACACACACACACACACATACACACACACACACACACACACTCTGCTCCAGTCCTGGATCAGAACCCAGATTCTCCATCAATCAAATTCAAATTTTATTTCATTTTCAAATTTTAAAATCTAGCGTGATAATAAAATACTTTCCATCCTGCATGATTTGTTTCATTTCTTTATCTCCTGCAGCTGCAGCGAATTTAAAACACACACAAAAAACAACAACAACAACACATTTGATCTAAATCTGACAACAGAAACAAAAACAATTTTGTTGGGTGTGGGGGGGACATGTGTGTGTGTGTGGGGGGGGGGGGGGGGCACATGTTGAAATGAAACCTACGCCCTTGTCTGTAATCAATCACTCCAATTCATCCCATTTAAATATGAATTCACTTTGAATTGCATTTTTATCGGCTTCATTTAAATAAACTTTTCCTTTTTAATGATGAATCGTTCAAACCTTTTGGCTCCACGTTTGGCTCCAGACAAATCGGGGTTGTGTGTGGAGTGTGTGTGAAACAAAAAAAAATGCCTTTGCATCTTGACGTGCCATGCGTGTGTATTCCACACCCTGACTCTCAGCTAAACAGAGGCGGGGACGCACCGGGTGATGTTCGGATGATCAGCAGCCAAAACCGGGGGGAGGAAAAAGTGAACCAGAATCGGGGGGAACCGGAGCGAGGACAGACTGATTCCTAAGGTAAAAAAAAAACCAACAACAACAACAAAAAAAACTGGTTATTTTTCATTTTGTATTACCGTGAAATAACCGTTTCGGGATGAGGGCGCACGGATGCGCCTCCGGTCTGTCATCCAACCACCAACCAACCCCCCCCTCCCTCAAGCAGAGGTGGCCAAAGATTAGACATTTTGGGATGTGGCTGCGCCTTTTTATGAACGTGGATGTGCAAAAAAAAAAAAAAAAAAAAAAAAAGACGACGTGGGTGCTGAACTTTACCAGCCGGTAAGATCGGATGCGGGGAGATCGGATGTCCACCTGCATCCAAATGCGTAAAGATGCATTTATGCTCCTTGTCTTCATCAGATTCTTCTCCAGCTTGCTCATTTTAGCAGGATTCGTGATTGCATTGTTCCCGCTTCCGTGCGCTCATGTTGGGATGCTGCTCAGTGAGGATGTCCCTGCTGTAAACCTTGTGGTCAGGCCCCAAGGATGCTGATGATGCTGATGCTGCTGCTGTCTGGGCAGGATGCACCTTCAGCTGACTTACAGGGCAGACGAACCCCAAAATATATAGGCTTCACATAAAAAATCAAATTTTGCAAGAAAAAAAAAAAATCATTATGCTGTTCCAAAAAAATCAGCATTTTTGTGAATTCTAGAGTGATAATTCTGCTTCAGAATGCTTTAATCCTCACTGTGGTAGTGATATTTCTCATATTTTATACCTGTGCACCTCTTAATATGCATTTATTGCTGAAGTCTTCACTCATGATGCTTTATTTTTTCTTTATTTACTCCAGGGGGTTGTTGGATCCGTGCCTTATCTTTTCCCCTGCAGCCCCAATCAGTCAATCAATGATTATTGTTTTTTTTTTTTGCTTTTTTTTTTCTTTTGCTGCCACTTTCTCTCTGAATTTGCATAAACTGCTGGGTTACAGGAAAATATGGTGTCTCCATGGAAACTGAGGCTGTCATATGATGATGACAAAGTGATGTTAATATAAAATTCTGAGCATCCTCCCCATTAGTATTTGATTATGAAATGCATCTAATCTGATCTGAGCTTCTTCTTCTATTTTTTTTTTTTTTCCCCGTTTCAGTGTTTTAAAAAAAAGAAACAGCATCACACAGGGTGGAAACAGAAGCAGAGCATCATCAGGGAGGATATTTTATTTTATATTATCTATGTTAAAAATAGCCCAGACGCACATTCAGCCTGTGTTCCCGGTTTGCCCTTCGGAATCGGCCAGAGGGGTCATTAAGATGTGAAATCAGTGAACAGCAGAGAACGACACGCCGTCACGCTGAGTGAATGTTAGCCGAGGGGAATAATGGTGAAAGTTGAACCGTGTCTTATTTTTTCTGGTGTCCCTGAAAGCCTCTCAAGGACCCATGAAGGACTGTGAGGCTCCACTGTGGGACGTACTGGCCTAGATTTTTCTCTCTAACACAATTTATCATTACCTCTGTCAAGCAGGTAGTATGTTTGCCTCTGCTGGTTTGTTTGTCTCTCTGTTAGCAGGAATATTCAGAAAGTTAGGAATGGATTTTGTTTGGAGAAGTAGGATATTACTCAAGTACTGTATAGATCCATTAGATTCTGGTGCTGATTCTATCTGGATTGAGATTTCTTTTAAGAATTCCATGGCCAAAGATTTCTATTATGATGGTCAAATATTGATGGAATTAAATGATGGAAATAAATGAAGCGAATAGCTTTTTTAAGCTGTCTTAGGCGACCGTAATCGTCTGGGTTAAAGGCGCTTCTTCTGCTTTTGTGGGTTATTTTGTTTTATTTAGAGTGTAATAAGACATTATTGTTATAAGCACTATGCATGGTACAAACAGTGAAAATAATAGTATATAATGTATAAATGTCAATGTAGATAAATCAAATTGAAAAGAAGTTATTATGAAATGGATCAATTTAAATATATATCAATATAATTCAGCTGCAAATAATGAATAAATATCATGAAATCAATAATAACAGAAAATATGTACTGAATGCCAACAAACGATAAGTTAAAAACAAAAGTACTGAAACCATAAAACTAATGGGCGTTTTGTCGTGACGTCATCACGTCAATGGGCCAACGGACCAATGAGATCGCTTTCCACAAGTTTTGCCGGGAGGAGCGGATCTTTTATCGGAGTTCGAGTGTTTTTACCTGCGACAATAATTTAATACGTCAGCTGGAAGAATAAAAATATAAATTAATGTGTATGATTTTTATTAAATACGTCATTCCAGGTTAGTTCTGACTTTTATTTTTAGTTATTTATAACAACAAGCTTTGTTTTTGAGCGGAGCATCGTCTGCTAACCGGTGCTTTTAGCTAGCATGCTAACGCTTATCAGTAACTTGTTTGCTGCTTCTTGGCTAGCTGAGCACTTCCGGTCTGCCGCCCCCGGCCTGAGCCCATGGATCCCGCGGGGAGTGAGCTGGACTCCAGCCTGCCTCAGACCGACAACCCGTGTCTGATCGTGGAGGATTCTCAGCCGGACAGCGTCGCTCTGGAGGATGACCCCGAGAGCAGCTACCGGGCTCTGCTGGCCCGACGCCTGTCCAGCCTGCAGCCCTCGTCCCGCAGCCCGGTTCTGGTAGGATGCGACCCGGGTTTAGGGGTTCTGTTGGGGTGATCGTGATCCACCCGCAGGACTAGATCACAGATTAGAAGTCCTGCAGGTCAGGAGTGGAGGAGATCCAAGTCCTTTTAAATTCAAAAAACTTTATTTGTCCAATTGAAGGCACATAAAGCAGCAGTATTGATGCAAAAGACAGGATTTGTGCACAAAAACCAGATTTAATACACAGGGAACCAACACTAACATTACAATACACAATAAACAGAAATGTACAATATAAACAGGTATGTGCAGTGAATTATAAATGTATAAATACAGTGGAAATGGTCTCAGCGGAGGGGGTTTGGATGCACACTGAAAACAGTGCATCATAACTGAGATAGTCTAAATATTATAAATTAATTGTGTGCACACGTTTCGATCTTTTCATTAATGTAGTAGAAGAAAAAAAGGCAATATTTTCCGTTGAAATTTAGTCGCGGTAAAATTAGTAACAAAGCAGATTATTGACGATGAATGATATGAAAGCTGATCATGGGTCTATTACACGTCTAAAACAGAACCGGAGTGACTCCCAGTGGAGCACACATCTCATCTAAATGCAAAAAATTCTATATGTTTGTTCTGATCCGAGCCCCGGACCTCATTTCAATAGTTTTTACCCCCGTTATGTCATCCTTCTCTATCTGGTCCAACATGTAACAGTTTCTGGCCCGTGTTTCTTCACGTCGGAACTGTTTCTGCTTTTGTCTCGCTAACACAAATAACGGATCCTATCTTTAGAAAAAGAAAAAAGTGATTAATGATGATGCTTCTTTGATGCGAGCGACAATTTGTCCTCTTCCAGGAACTCATAACCTCCCCACCAGGAAGCAGATGCTCTCAGTCTGACAGCCAATCAGAGAGCTCCCAGACCAACAGCCAGGATGAACCCAGTCAGTGATTTTTAACAACATGGATGTGGCGTTGATTTCTTTTTTATCCTGTGTTTAAATTATGAAGTTTTTTATTATTATTATTATTTAGGTGTTCTTGCGGCGGCCAATCCCAGTTCAGCATTCCAGGTGGAGAGTCAAGTTCAAAATGTTTGCCCTCCTCCCAGCAAGAAGACGTAAGCGTTTTGCCGGATGTTTCTGCTGATTGGTGACGCTCAAGGTGAGACGGACATCGTCTTGTTTTCTCAGGTGTCCAACAGAAGACAATGAATTGGAATCTGGAGCCGATTCTACAACACAGTGCACTCAGTCAGAAAGTAAGAAATTTAAATTTTGAATTAAAATGAAATGAAATTAAATTAAATTAAATTAATTAAGTTAAATTAAGTTAAGTTAAATTAAATTATTATTAAATTGAGTTTAAATTTTCTGGGTGAAACAACCCTTTGAAGAAGATCGTATTTTTTTCTTTAAAACTTAAAAATGACCTCATCAGCATAATGTTATCTCTGCCTCAGGTGGAACATCTCAGTTAGTCTTTCTGGAGCTTTCTCAGAGTCAGGATCTGCACAGCGAAGCGGTGAACAGCCAGGAGGAGGAAGACGTCGTCACTCAGCCAGACGGTGAGAAAGTCACTGAATCTAGAAACAGTGTTCATCCGTTACGATTCAAAGACGAGGAGAATTATCTTCTACCATTATTATATCCGAATAGAGAGGACAAGATTAGTTTTTATGTTGTTCTGTTAGCGTCGTGATCTATAAATATATTTGTCAGCTTAAAATACGGTTTGGCAAGTCGGGAAAGTTTGTTGTAAAAATATTTTAAGTCACTAGCTGCTGATGATGTCCGACGGGGACGTTCTGGTGGAGCTCGTCAGGCTTCTAATCATAAAATTTAACATCATGACGACCGATCCAGATGAAGATTGCAGCTTATGACGCAGCAAAGTTTGCGTATGTCAAAAGGTCACGGTGTGGCTCTGAGTGAAGCATCTTGGGATTGTTTAAGAACAGAAAGACAACACAGATAAATATCCAGAGCGGAGAATGTCGGGACAAAGTCCACCAAAGGAGATGGATTGGTACAAAGCGCTGGCAGTGAATGGGTTAATTTAGTTTGGTGTGAAACTGGTGAGTGAACCGGACGCCGTGGGTGGAAAGAAGTGAAAGTGGGTCATCGGTTGGGTCACAGTGTGTGAAGAGAGGATGATATAACCCAAAGACACTGGACCACAAAGGTGTTAGCATCTGGCTTCTCATCAGAAATATTCAGGTTGTTTTCAGCTCCGGCGCGTTTTTTCAAAATTTGTAATCCTTTTCAGTCGCGATGTGAAGAAGTAGAAGATAATTCTTTCCATTTATCTCCGTTCAAGCGGCGTTTGACCCTTAATTTAGTCAGCGTTTGATTCTGAATGAGACATTTTGAAGGAAATTAATCAGTGTGCACTTCCATCAGCAGCGAAGCAGAACTCCTCCGAGGGCGGCGACGGCAGAGCGCCGAGGTAACCACGCCGTCTTTGAATGCAGCGTTGTTGTTGTTGTTTTTTTTTTTTCTGGAGCGTAGATTCCGGCGCTGAGCCGGCGTCTCTTTCCTTCCGCTCCTGCAGATCTGAGGTCAGCTCCAGCAGCTCGCTGGGCAGCCGGCTGAGCGTCCAGGCTGCGGTGCGTTCAAAGACCGTCCGACCGTCCGAGCAGGACCGTCAGGAGTGTGAGATCCTGTCGTCGCAGGAAGATCTGTTTGACACGGATAAGACGGGTAAACGAGTCTCATTCGGGTTTCAGCTTCCGTCGTGATGTCGGGTTGAAGGTCAGACCTCCGTCTTTGTCCCGTCTCTCTGCAGTGGACAGCACCGTGTCGGAGCCCGAGCAGCACCTGAACGCCACGCCGGCCCACACGCTGCGGCTGCTGCACCTGTCGGGACAGGGAACGCTGGTGCAGGAGAGTCTGTCCCAGTGAGTCTGAGCGCCTCCGTCCTCCTGTCCGCACTCAAAGCAGACGGCGAAGTAAACGAGTCTCTATCCCCACCCCCTTTCCCTCCCCAGGAGCTCTCTCGACTGCGTCGCCCCCACCCCGGACAACTCCACCCACACGCCTTTAATCGTCCCCAGCTCGCCGACAGAGCAGGAACACCACCCCGGTGAGCGATTCGACCTCCTTCGGGTTGTGGATTCCGTCTCAGAGGACGAGCTAACGCTAATGCTAACTCTAACGCTCCTCTGCTCCCCCAGGTGCCGACGAGCCGATGGACACGTCGCTCCCCCCCGAAGACCGGGCGGGGCAGGAGAGGGAGGAGGAGGAGCCGATGGACACAGAGGCCGCCTCCAAGCCACAACCGTCCGCCTCCACTCCCGTATCCCAGAGTGCACCTGGTTTCACGTTTACCAAACTGTCTTTACCGTCGCAGCCGGAGTTCTCTCACGTGAGTACAGTTTACTCTAATACTGTATTTTTCGCAATATAAAACGTACTGGATTACAAAGCGCACTGGATTATAGGGCTCACTGGATTATAAAGTGCGCTGGATTATAAAGTGCGCTGGATTATAAAGTGCGCTGGATTATAAAGTGTGCTGGATTATAAAGCGCACCTTCAATGAATGGTTTATTCTAAAACTATTTTCATATATAAAGCGCACTGGATTATAAAGCGCACTGGATTATAAAGCGCACTGGATTATAGGGCGCACTGGATTATGAAGCGCACCTTCAATGAATAGTTCATTCTAAAACTATTTTCTTACATAAGGCGCCCTGGATTATAAGGTGAACTGTCGGTTTTTGAGAAAATGAGAGGCTTTTCGGTGGGCCTCATAGTGCAGAAAATACTGTAATCAATGGTCCTATCTGTTATTGATTGATCAGAGATCGACTCAAACACGTTCAGACGTTTACATCCTGTGAATTTCCCAGTTTGGGATCCGTCCGTCTGGCTAACGCGGGGGTGTCTCCTCAGGACGTGTTCGTCCCGACTCAGAGCCAAGAGGCGCCGCCACCGCTGGAAAAGAAGACGCCGCCGCCGCCTCCCCAGACGCCGCCTCCCCCCCCTCCGGAGTGTTTGGTGTCTCCGCTGCAGCTCTCCGTGAACACCGACATCAGCCCCCCGGCCCCCACGTCTCAGCGTCTGGAGGACGACAGCCAGGCCACGCAGATCGAGGAGTTGGACGAGGCCCCCCCCGCCGTGGACACCAGCGACTCCGTGACGCAGCGCGGCGACAAACCCAACGGCGTCCCTTCAGAACCGCGAAGAGCCGCCGGTTTCCGAGCCTCAAAACCCGACGCTGAATGCCGGACGACATCCCAGAATGTACAGAACATGAATGTAAAAGGCGAAGCGGGCGCCGCCGACGTGGTTTCCTGCTCCCAACCGAAGGGGGGGTCGCCTGAGCTGACGGGGAACGTTCAGGAGACCCCCAGCAGTTTGACCTCGCAGTCCGAGATCGAGGTGAAGGGTACCGCCGACCCCCCGGGAGGGGAGGCGGCGGAATCGTCGCAGACGCGTGGAGCCGACGACGACCAATCGGTCGCAGGGAAGCTGGAGGATGAAGAGGAGGAGGAGGAGGTGATGGAGGAGGAGGGGAGCACGGTGGACAGGGGGGGGTCGGGATTGGCTCTGGTTCTGTCCCAGAGCGAGCTGCTGACGCCTGAGCCGATGGAGGAGGAGGACGGCGACGGCGTCGTCATCGCGGTGGTGTCCGACAGCGAACGGGACTCCCAGAAAGACGTCACGCTGCCCAACAGCCTCCAGCCAATCAGAGACGAGCAAACCGTCTCCACCAACGGACACCATTCGCCGGCTCAGACCAAAACGGTCCACCTGGTTTCTGATAGGCTGTCGCAGACCGAGAAGGCGGGACCCGAACCCGAAGGCCTGAAAGAGAAGAGTCTGAGTGACAGCTCAGGAGGTGAGACGGGGGGGGGGAGGGGAGTTTGGAATCCGGTTTAAGAGCTCAAACCGGTTTAGATGTGAACGCAAATTCTGAAGTCATCCATTGTGTTTTTATATCCATAAATATGAAATCGGAGACACTGACCTCTGTCCTACAGAAATCTCCTTCCACTTCACACTCCCCAAAGAAGGAGAGCTGATTGGCCCCGTCGTCGGCGCCACGCCCCCCCTTATCAACCAGCTGAAGCAGACGCTGAGACACAGCACCCCCATCGGTGGGCTCCTCACACCTCCACTCTCTAAACGACGCGTCGCGTCGATCTGACGACGACTTCCTGTCTCTGTTCTCTGCAGAGATCACTTCCTTTTCCCAGAAGTCGGACGCGGCGGGCGACGCCTCGGCCGGCGCCGTCGCGTCGGGCGACAGCGGGGGGGACTCGGCCGGGGGGGAGGGGGAGGGGAAGCTGAGCCTGAGGATGAAGCTGGTGACCCCCGTGGAAGAGGGCAGCTCGGATCGCTTCAGCCTGCAGAGTAAGAGCGGCGCCTTCCCTTCGCGCTGACGCTCTCTCGGTTACGCAACGGTTGCCATGGTGACGCGGCGTGTCTTCCTTTCTCTAGAGCCGGTTCTGCCGGAGGAGGACGGATCCGGAGTCAAGGCTACCTCCGTTTCCAACGCCGTGAGCAGGTGATCTGGAAGCGTTCTGCTTTTAAATACGTTTCAATCTGTCCGAAACGAAACCAAAACGTTCGTGCTTTATTTTTCCCAGCAGCCCCTCTGTTTTCAGCCGCGTCAGGCAGGCGCACAGACAACAACAGGATGCAGAGGACGCCGCGGCGGTCAGGTGAGACGATGGAAAAAACAAAACGTGTCAGAGCCAAACCTTTTCTCTGTGAGGTTCTGGGTTCTCTGGACTCAGGTTTTGGTTCTGGTTCTGATCCAGGAAGTAGAACCGGATTTAAACGGTAACGACGTCACCGTCTGACCCGCAGGGGGCGCCACGCGCCCGGCGCAGTCTGGTAAAAATAGCTTCACCCCAATGTCGTCTATTTCAGGAGACAGAAGTAGGACTGTGTGTGTGTGTGTGTGTGTGTGTGTGTGTGTGTGTGTGTGTGTGTGTGTGTGTGTGTGTGTGTGTGTGTGTGTGTGTGTGTGTGTGTGTGTGTGTGTAAGACCTACTTTTTCAGTCCGGCAGTGTGTTTTCTCTACTCTTCTGGGACACGATGAGGTTCAGACAAATTGAAGTCATTTTACTGATTTGTGACCCCTCCCTCTTCGAAGCGGCTCTCGCCTGTGCGCCAATGCTAACACCGATGCTAACGCTAATGCCAACACCGATGCTTCCTTCCTTAGCGTCACGTTTGCGACGTTTCTTTTCTGCAGGGGGAAGCTGTTCGCGTCGCCGCATCCGACTTCCCAGGCATCGTCGGTGGGATGCAACAGCCTTCCCAACAGCCAATCAGAGCCCTCGCTGCAGGAGTCGTCGGCGCCATCTAAGGATCCTCCTCCAGGCCCCGCCCAGCATTCCGGACACAGACGAGGAGCTCCGGATCCGCCGGCGCCGGTCAGACAGAGGATCTTGACCAACGTCAACGCCTCCAGTCCGTCCAGCAAGGTCAGAGACGGCGATGCTAACTCATGCTAACTGGCTAATGGTGCTAGCTTGTTACCCCGTATGGGTACGGCGGCGTCGTTGACCTCCCTGTCCCGTGCGTTGCAGCTCTGCCAGCGGTCGGTGTCCCAGCAGACCAGCTTCGATGCCGCGGCGCTACGCTCCCCCGCCGACAGGGTAGGCCAATCCGCATCCAACGCGGAAGAGGAAGTCCCGCCTCCCGTTTGAACGCCGTCCAATTCATTGCCTTTCTCTCTTAAAGGGCAGACACGAGTCTCCGCCTTCTCGACGGACCGCCGGCCCCTCCCACCGCAGACACGTGCGCACCATCCAGGAAGTGCGGACGACGATCACGCGGATCGTCACCGACGTTTATTACGAGGACGGAAAAGAGGTGGATCGCAAAGTCTCAGAGGTGACGACGCGTTTCCTGCGACGTGCAAGCAAACCTTGGTTTTCGAACGCTTTGGACATCGAACAAATTGGAATTCAACCAAAAAATTTGGAATTTTTTTTTGTCTTAGAAAGTCCTTCCCCCCTTCCTTCCTTCCCCCCTTCCTTCCTTCACCCCTTCCTTCCTTCCTTCCTTCCTTCCTTCCTTCCTCCCTTCCTTCCTTCCTCCCTTCCTTCCTTCCTTCCTTCCTTCCTTCCTTCCTTCCTTCCTTCCTTCCTTTACATTTCTTTGATATGTTTCATTACTATACAATTTGACACATAAATGACATTATGAAATATTATTTTAATAACGTCTGTTGAAAAAAGGTCGTTTTCTAGCGTCTTGGGACGGATTAAGGCCGTTTACATTATTTGTAATGGGGGAAAAAAAATTATTTGGAATTCGAACAAATCGCTAATCGAACAGCCTTCAGGAACCAATTGTGATCAGAAACCGAGGTTTGCCTGTATGCAGTATTTTTCACACTATAAGGCGCACTGGATTATAAAGCGCACTGGATTATAAGGCGCACTGGATTATAAAGCGCACTGGATTATAAAGCGCACTGGATTATAAAGCGCACTGTCGGTTTTTGAGAAAGTTAAAGGCTTTTAGTTGCGCCTTAAAGTGCGGAAAACACTGTAACCGACCCGCCGTTGTGGATCGGACTTGACCGGATTTGACCGGGTGGCGTGATGTCATCAGGAGAGCGAGGACCCGGTGGTGGACTGCCAGGTGCTGGACAGCGACGTGTCGCCGTGCCGCACCATCAGCAGCTCCCTGACCTCCGGCGACCTCGCCGACATCAGCTCGCTGTCGTCCAAAGCGTCGGGGACCGGCAGCAGCGCCGGCGCCGCCAGGCCGGACTTCATCGCGCCGCCCAAACGAGGCGCCAAACCCGTCAGGTATAAACCCGCCCCCCCTCCACCCTTTCCCCCCCCTTCCTGTCTGCGCCGGTCGCATGCCGCTCCTTCCTCCTTCCTGGACTTCTTAACTCCTTCCTGTCTCAGTGATTGGCTGATCCCGCTCCGGGGGGGCGGGTTGCTCACCGGCGTGGATCGGATCCGATCGGCGCCTGTGCAACCTGACACGCCCCCCCACACCCTACCTTCCTCCCCCATTTGTCCCCTCTGTGTGTCCGCAGTCCGAGGAGGGGAGGCGGGCATCAACAGAGGGGTCAAAGGGGTCACAGGGCGGGGTCAGCGGTCACAGCGGACAGAGGCTACGGCACCCTGGGTTCCAGGGCCTTCGCCCCCCCGCTGAACCCCAGAGGGAGGGCCAGAAGGGGCCGGCCCCCGTCACGCTCCCCCCTGTCCAGGTGAGTCCTCTGTGAGGCTCCACCTGCAGCAGATCCACACCCACCCACTCTGGTTTCACGCTTTCACTTATCACTAATTTTTCTGTTCAGACCTGCAACTAATAATCAATAACTAATCATCTATTTGTTTGTTTGTTTGTTTGTTTGTCAGACATTTTTTTCTGAAATTTTTGGTACATTTCTCCAGTTTCCAGGTGTAAAAAAAAACAAACATCCACCAGCCTTTCAAGCTAACAGATAATTAATCGTCAAAGTCGATCAGAAACCTCCCAGTTTGCCTCTAACGAGATTCCTGTTGCCGTAGAAACCACACATACATGACGGAAATATGAGTTACACACAACCACACACAGGGGGGGCCTGTAGGCATGCAAAGGGAGGTAGAGTGGCAGGCAGCTCCTTCTTGGTGCGCCTCAAATGAGCAGTTTGTAAAGGGGACGGCACCTTGCTCAAGGGTGCCTCGGCAATGCTCCGGAGGTGAGCTGACACCTCCCACTGTCAGCTCACCTCCTGGTTTTTTTTTGGGGGGTGGGACCACCGAACCACCGATCTTGATTCATAGGACAACCCGCTCTATCGCCAAAAATCACTCTCCAAGTTCTTGGAGAAGGAGGGTCGGGTAACGAGCTGCAGTTTCATTCTTCATCTTTTGGAGATATTTTATATTTGATATAAAATTTTATATTTATATATTTTTTTATATATTTTACATATATTTGATATTTTTTGTATGATATAAAATTTTATATTTATATTTTATATTTATATATTTTAGTTTTCATATTTATATTTTATATATTTTACATATATATTATTTTTTATATGATATAAAATTTTATTGTTATATTTATATATATATTTTTTATATTTATATTTTATATATTTTACATATTTTTTATATTACATAAAGTTTTATATATTACATAAAATTTTATACATTTAGTATAAAGTTTTATATATATATATATACAGTATATATAAATGTACTATAGATTTTTTTAATATTTTATATTTGATATAAAATTTTATATTTTATATATGAGACATTTTATATTTTACATTACAGTTCCCCCAAATTCAGACAGTTCGGCGTTTTTCTAATCAATTTATTTCTTTAATCAGTCGCACAGAAAAGGCGGGAACCTTTGAATCTCCTGACGCTGACCAGACTGTTTCTCTCTCTAAGAAGAGGCGGCGTCTCGCTGCAGCGCCTGGCGCCGCCTCCGTCCTCCTCAGAGGACGAGCCCTACACCCGCACGCGCCTCCCCGTCAGCCCGATGGACGCCGAGCCCCCCGGCCGCTCGGACTCCCTCCGCTCGTCGTTGTCAGAGGAGGAGGAGGACGCCGGCGGCGGCGCGGCGGCGGGCGGCAGCTTCGTGGGTCTGCGCGTGGTGGCCAAGTGGTCGTCCAACGGGTACTTCTACTCGGGACGCATCGTCGGCGACGCCGGCGAGGGGCGCTTCCGGCTCCGGTTCGACGACGGATACGAGTGCGAGGTGGCGGGGAAGGACATTCTGCTGTGCGACCCCATCCCCCTGGAGACCGAGGTCACCGCCCTGCTGGAGGACGAGTACTTCAGCATAGGTGAGGGGGAGGAGCTACACGTGTGGATCGGTCACTTCCTGTCGTTTCTTCGGCTGCTTCCGTCAATAAAGAGGCTTTTTTCCGCATTAAAAGGCGGAGAAAACGACAGTGTGTTTTATAATCCAGTGTTTTATAATCCAGTGCGTTTTATAATCCAGTGTGTTTTATAATCCAGTGCGTTTTATAATCCAGTGTGTTTTATAATCCAGTGCGTTTTATAATCTAGTGCGTCTTATAATCCAGTGCGTTTTATAATCCAGTGCGTTTTATAATCCAGTGCGTTTTATAATCCAGTGCGTTTTATAATCCAGTGCGTTTTATCTGTGAAAAAGTTTATTAACCCTTACAGCCCTGACCTATTTTGGCCGTTTTTTGGTACTTTTGATATTTGTCTCTATATACCACATTAAAAATAATCCAACATACCCACGCTTGGTATGTTTATCATCAGCACAGCTTCAGCGATATGAAGAGATAGTTTTTATTTCCCTTATAACTTATTATATTGACAAATTGGGGCAAAATAGACTCACAGTCAAATTCGGAAATGGAAAAATTATATTTATTTTATTTTATTTTATCTTCCTCCAGGGGTCATCAGGGGCCACAAGACGGAGGGGCCCGAGTTGTTCTACAGCGTGGAGAGGGACGGCCAGAGGCAGTGGTACAACCGCACCGCCATCATCCTGTCGCTGGAGCAGGGCAACAAGCTGCGGGAGCAGCACAGCCTGGGGCCCTACGAGCCCTCCGCCCCCCTGGCCAAGGCGTCCGACATCAGCCTGGGTGAGACCCCCACCCCTATCCCGAAGCGGGACCCTTGGATTGTAATCCTCACCCCCCTGATGTCCATGTTCTCCTCAGACAACCTGGTGGAGGGGAAGAGGAGGCGCAGAGGAGCCGGGGGGGAGAACACGCCCAATCGCAGCTCCTCCAGCAGCCCCCGCACCCCCGGCCCTTCCAGCAAGAGGAAGCTGATGACCTCCGAGGACGACCGGACGCCGGCCAAGAGGGGCCGCAGGGGCCCCGGTGCTCAAGCCGGTACGGCGCCGCCCTCAGCAAAACCATGACTCCGCCCTTTTTTTTATTTAAATTTTTTAAAATCAATCAGAAGATGTTTTTCTCCACTTAATTTTATTGACGTAATTTTTAAAAAAAACAAACATTTTTTTAGTACTCAACTTGTATTTTTAATGACGATGAACTGAATTTATATTTTAAATGTGTATTTTTATGTGGATGGACTTTTGATGCAACGTATTTATGGATTCGATTGGTTTTCAGTGTTTTAACTTCTCTGTTAAATTAACTCAAGTAAAGTTTTTTTTTTTCTATAATAAAAAAAAAAACAAAGTAAAAAAAAAACAAAACACACTTTAAGTTCCTCGAAGTTCTACCAAAAGGAAGCGAGAACCTAAAAATAAAAATCCCGATCCCTTGGGATGTACCATCTCATTGTCCGGGGGGGTGGGGGGGTGGGGTTCAACAGAATCACCACGTAATCAATGAAACCGACCAACTTGGATGAAATTTTATGTAATATATCAAATAAAAATGTCAATTTCTGGTCTCCATGGTTACCAGTCACCCACTCTGGAGGTAGATGCCTCCTGCTCTGTCATGTTTTAACGTGTTTACTCTGTTTTTACTCCATTTAAAGCCTTGTTTTCTGTCTGAATCTATTGAAGTAAAGTCCGACTGGTTCTAAGTGACGTTTGAAGTTCTTTGCCGGTCGGAGGCGTTAATGTGTGATTCTTGTGTTGAACGTAACGGAGGCGTTGCTGCGATCCGTCCTCTGCTGCTCATCCGGTAACTAAAGACACACACCGGTGTTGGGCCACTGGTGGAGGGAAGGGAGTGTGTATTTCTTTTAAAAGTCATGGGTGTATGTGTGTGTGTGTGTGTGTTATCAGCTGCTGGTGACCTTTGACCTGTCGTTCCATCCCGATCCGACATCCCCAGCGGTTTTCCTGAACTTTCTTTCTGTTCCCAGCCCAGCGGCTCGGAGTGTGCAACACCTCCGGCAGCGGCACCGACCTCCCCGGGCGGAGCTGCGAGGTGGAGGAGACTCACGGCCCGCTGCCCCAGAATGCATCTCTCTTCATGGGGTTCGCCTTCATGCTGACCGCCTCGTCTGAGATCGACCGGCTGAGCAACAAGCTCTCCGGTGACGAAGAGGAAGGTGAGGAGCAAACGAAGGTCAGGAAGCTTGTTGTTGACAAGATGTGAATAGATCATTCTTTTTGTCACCCCCCCCCACAACAGAGTACGTTCAGACGGGTCCGTATAATAAAGCGTACACAGAGTCCCAGCTGCAGGCGGGGGGAGGCTTCGTCCTGCCGGACTTCAACGAGGAGCAGGTAGGAACTACATTCCTAAAGCGATTACAAAGTGAAAGAAAGAGATCTGGTCTCACTGATGTCGTACCCACCCGCCAACATGTGGTAAAGAACGAGATACAGTCTCACTGATGTTGTATCCATCTGCCAACTGGTGGGAAAGAATGAGATACAGTCTCAGCTGATGTTGTATCCATCTGCCAACTAGTGGGAAAGAATGAGATATAGTCTCAGCTGATGTTGTATCCATCTGCCAACTAGTGGGAAAGAACGAGATACAATCTCAGCTGATATATCCGTCTACCAACTGGTGGGAAAGAATGAGATCCAGTTTCAGCTGATGTTGTATCCATCTGCCAACTAGTGGGAAAGAATGAGATACAGTCTCAGCTGATGTTGTATCCATCTGCCAACTAGTGGGAAAGAACGAGATACAATCTCAGCTGATATATCCGTCTACCAACTGGTGGGAAAGAATGAGATCCAGTTTCAGCTGATGTTGTATCCATCCGCCAACTAGTGGGAAAGAATGAGATAGTCTCAGCTGATGTTGTATCCATCCGCCAACTAGTGGGAAAGAATGAGATACAGTCTCAGCTGATATTGTATCCATCCGCCAACTAGTGGGAGAGAACGAGATACAGTCCCGGCTGATGTATCCATCCGCCAACTAGTAGGAAAGAACGAGATAGTCTCAGCTGATGTTGTATCCATCCGCCCACTAGTGGGAAAGAACCAGATACAATCTCAGCTTATATATCCGTCTGCCAACTGGTGGGAAAGAAGGAGATACTAGTTGGCGGATGGATACATCAGCCGGGACTGTAGGAAAGAACGAGATAGTCTCAGCTGATGTTGTATTCATCCGCCCACTAGTGGGAAAGAACCAGATACAATCTCAGCTTATATATCCGTCTGCCAACTGGTGGGAAAGAATGAGATCCAGTCTCAGCTGATGTTGTGTCCATCCGCCAACTAGTGGGAAAGAATGAGATCCAGTCTCAGCTGATGTTGTGTCCATCCGCCCACTAGTGGGAAAGAACCAGATACAATCTCAGCTTATATATCCGTCTGCCAACTGGTGGGAAAGAAGGAGATACTAGTTGGCGGATGGATACATCAGCCGGGACTGTAGGAAAGAACGAGATAGTCTCAGCTGATGTTGTATTCATCCGCCCACTAGTGGGAAAGAACCAGATACAATCTCAGCTTATATATCCGTCTGCCAACTGGTGGGAAAGAATGAGATCCAGTCTCAGCTGATGTTGTGTCCATCCGCCAACTAGTGGGAAAGAATGAGATCCAGTCTCAGCTGATGTTGTGTCCATCCGCCCACTAGTGGTGGTGTCCTGAAGCACGACTCGTATCTCCATGTTCTCCTGTTGTTCGAACCAGATGTGGAATGAATTGGTTCTGTTGGAGAATAAAATGGTGCGATGACACTAAAAGCCGAACGTGTTGCCTGACGCCCCCCCTGTGGTCTTCCTGCGTCCCCCTCAGTGTAAGGCGGCCTACCAGAGTCTGCTGATCGCTGACCAACACTGTCGCACCAGGAAGTACCTGCTGTGTCTGGCCAGCGGCGTTCCGTGCGTGTCGCACATCTGGGTACGAGACTGCTGCAGAGACAACAAGCTGCTGAACTACAGGAACTACCTGCTGCCCGCCGGCGTGGGACCGGACGGCGCCATCGTAGAATGGTAGGCAGTAACCGCGGGGGGGGGGGGGTATAAAAGGTTCTCAGATAAACTTCGAAGACGCCCTTTTTCCCATCAGGCATGCTCGCTGCAGCCCCTTCAAAGCTCTGCGGGTCCTGCTGGTGTTCGACAAGCCGGTGGATCTGTGGGCGCAGCTGATCGCCATGGGCGGGGGTTCCTCTGTGCGACAGTTCCTGACAGACTCAGGTACCCCACCACCACCTCGACACCACATCCACATCATATGCACATCAAAATAAACGTTTTCCCCGTCTGCAGACATTCCTGCTGGCAAGTACGACGTGGTGGTGACGGACGGCGCCTGTCCGCCGCCGGTGGAGCAAACGGCGACGTCACAGGACGTCCCGCTGGTGTCGCCCGAGTGGCTCATCCAGAGCGTCATCCACGGGGAGCGCCTGGGATTCCACAGCGAGCCTCAGTATCGCCACGACTACGCCTCGTAATCCCACGCCTGGGACCACATTAAGTGTTGCTTGCATGCCTCTGCTGTACATACCCTAATCCCGTCTGTTTTTATGCCAGAATAAAAAGTGATCCACGTTTCATTTCAGATCATTTATTATTCCCACTGACACACACACGGGCGTCATATTTACATTTTTTACAAGGAGGGAAGATTCAGGAGGAGCTCTTGCATCACCGTGGGAATGAACTGGAGGAAGCTACTTCAATTTGGAAGGAATTAAGGACGTTAAGGAAGTCTTTGAAACGTACTTCCTGTGGACTTTTAGCTTACTTTCTGAGATGAAACGTTGGTGCTTTTTTAAATTTCATTTTCAAGCACTAACAAAATCCCAAAAAACTATTCAGATCTGAGGAAGTGCGGGTGAGCTAACCTACCAAATCGCCAGGCTAACAATATTTACAAGAAGACGACGAGTGATGGAAGTTTCTTCTCACCAGGAGAGCTGGACGTCTTTCAAACACTGAAACCAAAGTACATTAAAGACATTTTATCCTCTGATCAGAGAAGCTTTGGACTCCTTCTACGCGTTCAGACGTGTCCTACCTCCCCAGGGTGCCTCCGGCCTGCGTGTAGTACTTGTTGTAGTCCAGCCTCAGCAGCAGCTGAGCCAGATCCGAGTTGATCTGATGGTTCCTGACGCTCGACAGGATCTTAAACAGCAAGAAGGACTGGCGTCTGAAGCCCTGACGGTGGGAGGAGCGACGCGGCGTTACGCAAACGCACCTTCACGCGTTCTGATGTTTGACGAGGAGACGGGCGGTACCTTCACCAGGATGTCCAGCTGAGCCGTCCCCCTGTCGTCCAGCGACGCAACGCTCTGACTGACCAGCGAGCAGAAGTTCTGACACAGCTCCAGGATCTCCGTCAGACAGTGGAACACCTGGAGATGTAGGGGTTAAAGAGCGTGAGGATGACGGGGTTTCTTCACGCCTGACGAGACGTGGGTGAGAGATGAGTACCGGCTTCAGCAGGATGAAGGACTGGGCCAGCAGGTTGCTCAGGAAGTGGTCGTGGGCCAACCGGATGCTCTCGAAGTCTCTGGTGGAGTTGATCTGCTGCAGCAGCTGAGAGAACTGAGACTCCAACACGTCCACCTGCAGGCGGGCGACAGGAAACGGTGACGCCGCCGCGGCTCGTCAACGCGATCGAGCTCCTGTTTCCGCCTCAGTGTCATCAATCCTGGTTTTTTTTTTGTTGTTTTAAATGTGAGACCTTCAAATCCTCGTATTGGTCTCCAAACTATTTCATATTACAGGTAGTCCTCAACATACAAACACAACTGGTTCCTAGAAGTTGGTCATAAGTTGAATTGTTCGTAAGTCGTTATTTATGAAATTTCGATGCATAATCACCATCTGTGGGCATTTAAATGTCATCACTACTCTAAATACTAAAGTAATGTCATTACTAGTCTAAATACTAAAGTAATGTCATTACTACTGTAAATACTAAAGTAATGTCATTACTACTCAATACTAAAGTAATGTCATTACTACTCAATACTAAAGTAATGTCATTACTACTCTAAATACTAAAGTAATGTCATTACTACTCTAAATACTAAAGTAATGTCATTACTACTCTAAATACTAAAGTAATGTCATTACTACTCTAAATACTAAAGTAATGTCATTACTACTCTAAATACTAAAGTAATGTCATTACTACTCTAAATACTAAAGTAATGTCATTACTACTGTTAAATACTAAAGTAATGTCATTACTACTCTAAATACTAAAGTAATGTCATTACTACTCTAAATACTAAAGTAATGTCATTACTGCTCTAAATACTAAAGTAATGTCATTACTGCTCTAAATACTAAAGTAATGTCATTACTGCTCTAAATACTAAAGTAATGTCATTACTGCTCTAAATACTAAAGTAATGTCATTACTACTGTAAATACTAAAGTAATGTCATTACTACTGTAAATACTAAAGTAATGTCATTACTACTCTAAATACTAAAGTAATGTCATTACTACTCTAAATACTAAAGTAATGTCATTACTACTCTAAATACTAAAGTAATGTCATTACTACTCTAAATACTAAAGTAATGTCATTACTACTGTAAATACTAAAGTAATGTCATTACTACTGTAAATACTAAAGTAATGTCATTACTACTCTAAATACTAAAGTAATGTCATTACCACTGTAAATACTACAGTAATGTCATTACTACTCTAAATACTAAAGTAATGTCATTACCGCTCTAAATACTAAAGTAATGTCATTACTACTGTAAATACTAAAGTAATGTCATTACTACTGTAAATACTAAAGTAATGTCATTACTACTCTAAATACTAAAGTAATGTCATTACTGCTCTAAATACTAAAGTAATGTCATTACTACTCTAAATACTAAAGTAATGTCATTACCACTGTAAATACTACAGTAATGTCATTACTACTCTAAATACTAAAGTAATGTCATTACTGCTCTAAATACTAAAGTAATGTCATTACTACTCTAAATACTAAAGTAATGTCATTACTACTCTAAATACTAAAGTAATGTCATTACCGCTCTAAATACTAAAGTAATGTCATTACTACTCTAAATACTAAAGTAATGTCATTACTGCTCTAAATACTAAAGTAATGTCATTACTACTGTAAATACTAAAGTAATGTCATTACTACTGTAAATACTAAAGTAATGTCGTTACTACTGTAAATACTAAAGTAATGTCATTACTGCTCTAAATACTAAAGTAATGTCATTACTACTGTAAATACTAAAGTAATGTCATTACTACTGTAAATACTAAAGTAATGTCATTACTACTGTAAATACTAAAGTAATGTCATTACTACTGTAAATACTAACATGCTATTCCCTCAGACTGACCAGTAATTTTAGGACATAGAAACAACTCATAATAAATTAAATCCCAGGTTCCGGTGGTTTGTCGTTCTGATGTCCTTCCCTCACCTGCAGGTAGTACTGCAGGTTGTCGATCAGGAACGCCATGTGGTTGCGTAGCCTCCACTTGACGGCGTCCGTCTGGCTGGACTTGAGGTGTTTCCTCTGCATCTGCAGAGCCCAGCAGTGCTGCAGCTGCGACTGGACGCGCCGCACGCTCAGCAGGTAGCGGAACACGATGTTGTACCTGACGAGAGCAACGAGACGGGACGCCGTCAGCGGCCGAACCCGACGGGTTTTCACCGGCGATGGAGTAAAAAAAAACTAAACAAAAACGAACCCACTTCTCTAAGACGGCGGGCGTGAAGAGGATGTGCAGGGGCCACTGCACCTTGTAGGCGAGGCCGAGAGCCGCCCAGCCTGTGGGCGGGACCTCGCGAGGGGAGGTGTCTTGTGGGGGAGTGGCTCCGTCTCTGGGGCCCGTCGCCTCTGAAACAGTAATAACTGGTTGAAGCAGCAGAATGAAGCGGGAACAGGAAGCTGCGGCCGCCGGCCCACCTTTGCCGTCCTTCCCCTGGTGGTCCACGGTGAGGTGCAGCAGAGGCAGCAGGTTGTCGTCGTCCAGGAGGACCTTGTGCGCCGCCTGCTGGAACGCCACGTTAACGTCTGCGGGGCAGGAAACACACGGGGTTAATCCTGCAGCTCCGCCCACACACCCCGATGGAGGCGGCGCCGCAGCGGGTGGAGACCCCCTCCTCGGACGTTACCGTGCTCGGTGACGGCCGTCGGCGGCGTCTTCAGCATGTGCTGCGCGTGATCGATGAAGACCTGGTAGAGCTCGCCGCGGCCCAGCAGGTAGAAGTCCTTAATGATCTGGAAAGGAACGCAAACGGTCACCGGAGTTCGCGTTTTTACGACTTCTAAACCGACATCGCTCGGCGAGAACCTTCAGCTGTTCCAGCAGATCCGACTCCTCCACCATCAACGTCCAGAGATGCTGCAAGTCAGAGCAGACGGGGGGTGGGGGTGGGGGGGGTGTCACATGTCAGGTTCCCCTTTGGTTCACGTTTGGGTTTGGCAGACCAAAGCAATCGCTGCCGGCTCACCTCGGCCACCGTGCTCCTGATGCAATCGATCAGGTTTTCAAAATCCACCAGGCTGAAGAGAGGCTGCTGCTTGAGGCGGTGCAGCTCTGCAGCGAACATGTCCTCCTGGTGCTTCAGGATGGAGCCTGAGATCCACAGAACCGTCGCGTTTTAATCTCTTTACGGTAACGTAACCACAAATAATCCAGATTACCTGCTCTGGACGGGCTGTGGTTGTGGTTTTCAAACATCTGGACCGATTCCCCCACGAAGAGGATCTTCTCAGCCACCCGGATGGGAATGTAGGAGGGCAGCATCTCCGTCCGCAGGGAGAACTGCTGCAGAGACGGAGCCAACATGTTCTCCTCCTCGATCAGCCTCTGCAACACAACCCAGCAGGAGGTGAAGAGGGGAACCCCCCCCCCTCCTCCTCCTCCTCCAGAATCACGTCATGTCGTGACGCCAGCGCTCACCAGATCCTGGAGCTCTCGGAGCTGCTTCCCGCTCAAGCCCCCCAGCCCTAGGTCTTCCTCTTCCTCCTCCTGGTTGGCGGCGGCCCCGCCGGCGCTGGGCCCCTGCTTCACGAAGAACTCCTCGCTCTGGTCCAGCAGCAACCCGTGGAGCATCCAAGCTGCGAGCTGCTTATACATCACGCCGTGACACACGGCAAGAATCCTGCAGAACGTGTGGAAAAAAAAAAAAACATAAAGAAAAGGTTTTGTGATGTCAGTGTGACAGGAAAAGAGAACGAGATGATTTGATGAGACAGAGGACGTCCTGGCGTGACTTAAAGGAGAGAGAAATTCAAAGAAAATGGGGGATTATTTATGAAACTTTCAGTTTTGTCATTATCTAAATGTTTCAGCTGAGCATTTTCAAAAGACTTTCCCCAAACGGAGCCGACTTACTTTTCCAAAGCCATGCGAACCGGAGGAAGACCCCCACAGCTGTGCTTATAAATTGTCTCCAGGATCTGACAGCCGTGGATCTGAAGCAGAGACACGGTCACAGCTACTTTATTGGCAGGAGCTAAATGAATTAGGAGCTGTTGAATTAAAATGCGAATTATTTATTGTTTCCATACCTTCTGTGATTTTATCGTCTCCACCACCACCATCACCGACGGGAACAGCAACTGGAACTGAACAGACACCAGGATGTTGAACTTCCAGATTCCCAAAGTGACCAACAAAAATCTGCAAACAAGTTTTCTTCTGGTTTTACCTGATCGAGCTTGTAGTTCACGTGAGATATCGTCAGGTGTGGATCCCCGAGGAACTGAAACACAACGGATTTCCATGAGCATCCCGACATTTGCCGTACGGTTTATTGTTGCTATTGGTGATATTGGTGATACCTCCTGTTCCAGATCCAGCAGGGCCTGTCTGTACGGCTGCAGGATGGAGTCCAAACCTGTGCAGAAAGCCCTCAAGTAGATCCCATGGAGGCTCGTCTGGTTGGGCTGGTTGGTGTGATGCTCCTGAGGAACACATCATTCTGTTTATTATGGGAGGAACACGCTCGCGAAGTCACGGCTAGGAGAAATGGGACGGGACCCACCTGTTGGTGCACGTGGCCCGTGTGTTGTTCTATGAACTCTGTGAAGCGGATGTAGTCTGAGCCCAGTTTGGACAGTCGGTTGAGGACACTGGTCTCACTGGGATGAAGGAAAGGAAGATCCTGGGACACCTGTGGGAGAAACCAGTGGAAACAGAGTGTGTGTGTGTGTGTGTGTGTGTGTGTGTGTGTGTGTGTGTGTGTGTGTGTGTGTGTGTGTGTGTGTGTGTGTTCCTTCCACTCCTTCAACCAGTTTAACCCAGAAACAAAATGGTGAACTGGCCCTTTAAATTATCTGACGCTGTTAAAGCTAACGGGACGTTATGCTAGCATGAACGTATTTCTATGTTTCCGGCAAATACAATGACATAATTTTGCCCTATTATATTCAAAAATAATATGTTAAAAAAATAAATAACAATAAATAACAACAAAATAACAATAACATTTTGTTTTCCTTTTTAGACGTATTATCTAACATGTCAGTGTTGAATTTGAAGGCCATTCATCGTTACTTCCGGTTTACCTGCAGACCCGTGCGTTTGTTCCAGGTGAAAATCGTCCCCGGATATCCGCTCAGCGCCAGCAGCAGCTCGTGGATCATGTTAAATGTCTTTCATTTGATTTTAAATCTAAACTCTAGCGGTGAATGACCGTCAACCAAAACAAACTGCCGCCCATCTGTCGCGGGTTGGTTGCGTCACGACGCAAAGCATCACGGGATATGTTTTCCTTTTTTTCTGAATTCAGCTATTCCACAGATTCTTATAATAATAATAATAATAATAATGATAATAATAATAATAATAATAATAATAATAATAATAATAATATTATTATTATTATTATTATTATTATTATTATTATTATTATTATTATTATTATTATTATTATTATTACATTTCTTCTTATAAACCTTTTAATTTTCCAGGTAAAGTTTTGTGTTCACAATGTAAACAATGAGCAAAGACCAGTGTTCAGGCCTTTTATCTAATGATACTTTGGGATACATAAAGTTAATCAGTGGTTCATTCAACAAAAAAAGACTTTCAAAACTTTAAACATTTCTGTCACTTACAAATTGTTTGAAAGTATGCAATAAAATAAAAGTAAGAAAGTTAATTTTTAAAAACAATTATAATATTGAGACAACTGTACTGTCTGAGAAGTGAAATATTTTCACTTCATCAGTTTTGTTGAGAAACTTCAAATGTTTTTCTTTCAAAAGCCTCGATGAACTGAGATGATTTTTATACGGTTTACACACGGAGGATAAAGCCTTTGTGTTACTCCACAAAAACATTTAGAATAAAGTGTTATTTGAAAAAGAATGAAAAGGTTATTTAACATCATATCGGTGTCCAGTGTACTGTGTACTGTCCTTCATGTGGATGCCAAACCAAATGTTTAATCTTATGAAAGGAGCAGGTAGCAGAACTTTAGTTGAAATCCACTCACGAAAATCTTTCCAGAAAGTTTAAGCTTAAATTCAATAAAAATATTTTGGTTTCAATGCAAGAAAACAGATGACTTCTTTAAGGTACTATCTGCATGAAAAATGACTCTTTACAGGTGATTCAAGTTTGAGTGCATAAGCATATAACAGCATATAATATGTTATGTGATATATTATATTATTATATATATGTTATAAGTACATACATGTCAGAAAAGCCTCATGTTATCACATCTAAACACAAAAGTGCAATATATAGGAATAAGCTATAGGTTATTGTACCTAACATTTTACATAAATCACAACAGATACCGATATTAATTCATGTTTGATTTGTTTACCACACTATTTTGAACTATTTTCGAAACAGCAAAAATAGCAAAATAAAGAAGCAGCAAAAGTGAAGTAAAAGTAAAACAAGTAATGTTAAATACTTGTTTAACTGTCCTCATCCTGGAAGGACAGTAGGAACATAGTATTCAAAACAAACAGTGATACATGAGAGACAACAGCAGGAGTGGAAGACATTATTTTAAGAAAGAAGTTTGTGAGAGTGGTTTCACATAATGTTTACCATCAAAACATAAGATGTAACGACTGCATCGTTTGAGGGTCAAAGGTGAGACAGACCCTCGTCTCCTGGAGAGTTTCACAGTCGTTCATCTTGAGTGGAGTGAAACCCACAACAATGCCCATCGTTTACATGATGCTCATTAGGCTTTCAGCCTTTAATGAGCCGTACGACGTGAGGCAAAAGTTAAGGCGTGACTTTGATGGCTGTCGTTGTGTTGACAATCTCAGAAGAGGATAAATATCTACAGTCCCCACCAGTCACTCACAATCTGACGAAATCTCGTGTGTGGAGCATCATGTCTTCAAGCCTGAAAACTTTACTCAACCTGCTGCCGGTTTGCCCTCCGAAAAATCAAGGTATGGAACTTTTTATTTGTGAATTACAAACTATAGACTGCAGAGAGAAGAATTCTTTTAAATAGACTGAAAAATAACTACATCCGTCTTGATTTCAGACAGTTACAGCAGTTTATTTTATTGCTTTTGAGTTGTAGTTTTCCTTTTTGTTAAAAAAAAAAAGGTCAGAAAAGTCAGTAAAAATCAGTGACCAGTAAAAATCAGGTCTTAGTTACGCATTCATTCAGACGGTGGCGGTCACGAGTTTTACAAATTATTAAATAAATCATAGAAGAAGAAATTAAATCCGGTATCGGATCTGGTAAATGTAGTCCACTTGTAGTCCACTTCCGCTAAAAGTCAGCGTCTAGTGTCCTGCGTCACCAGTCGGTCATGTAGCTAGCTAAAACCCCCAACGGAGAGCGCTTGGTATGTCATTTTTAGTGTTTAACACGTTTCTAAAAAATTGTGGAAATTAATTTACGTTACTAATGTGATTTTTTAACGAATAAATTATTTCATTAATTATTATCAGCCCGGCTAAACGTCGCTTCGTTGCGAGTCGGCTAACTTACCGATAGTTGCTAAAGTGAGAAACATCAACTGGTTAGCTTAACTTGGTTATTATACAAAACGGTTTTTGTTTTTTTTTAACCAAACGAGTCAAACGTTAACTAATAAAATAAATTAGAATAAAAAAAATAATTTAAAAAAACAGGATTAAAACAGAATTAAAGTTAATCTGAGGGAGCTAGCTGTGTTAACTTTGGTGCTACTGTCGTGTTTGTTGTTGCAGGGATGGCGGGGGAGAGGAGCAGACCGGACACCGTGTCGGACTACCTGGACCAGAACCCGCGGCTGGCCCAGTGGACCGACACCCTGAGGGGATACTGCGAGACCAACAAGCAGTGGGTCGCCCGGAGGGAATTCATCCTCAGGAACATCGAGGCTTTCCCCACCGTGGAGCCCGGAGTGGCCAACAGCAGTCTGGACAGGCTGCTGTCTCTGTCCATGGTCTGGTCCAACCATGTGTTCCTGGGCTGCAGGTAGAAAGGGTTGATTTATGATGGTAAAACCCCAGAAAGAACAGGTGAACATGTACTAATGATGAGTGTTTCTGCTCTCCAGCTATCCACAGGCTGTCATGGACAAAATCAAAGGCATGGGCGATGGGATCGTCGTCCACGATGCCCCCGTTCAGAAGGCGACGGCGGATGGAGTCGTGTCCCGAGGGAAGCGGAGCGCCGCCGCCATCGGTAATAAAGCTGTTTGTGTTTTGCGTCTAACGTGTGATTGAAATATTTTAATGATTAACAGGGATCGGTTAACACGATCTGAAGCAGCGATGTTTCACTTGTTGCTCTGGTGAGACGCAAACACGTGACACGACACAGGCGAGACGGGTCACCAGTACACCTGATTATCATACGAATGAGGCACAAGAAACATGTCAACAACAAAAAAACGACCCATTGTTCTTCTGTCTGGGTGTTTGGGTGTGACTTTAACGACTGTCGTCACTCAGAGAGATTTAAAACTCTTCAGTTTCAAATTCCAAAGATTACCGTTCTGATTATTTGTGAAAAAGTTTAGGATTCTGAAAACACACCAATCACTTTTTTTTTTTCTTTTAAATTTTTGCATTCTGTGTCTATAGCGACAACTTAGGCAACCAGGAGACTATCTTAGTCCTTATAGTTTTGTTTGCAGACTCACTGTCTTCACCATACTACACATTTGAATGACTTCTTTATAGAATAAACGGGAATCTTATTTCTATTTCCCGCGCTCCAACACGTTCACTAACGTTGTCCTCCCTGGTGTGTCGTTCTCAGAAGGCGACGTTGACGCCTGCGTGAAAAGAGCCAGAAAAGATCTGAGTGAACACGACGGTCGTCCGGCCGGCAGGACGTCCCAGAGGCCCGCGGGTCAGAAATCGGGACCCTCCCCACAGGCACCGGCGGAGAACCAACCCTTCTTCAACCGCCTCTATAAGGCGGTGGCGTGGAAGCTGGTGTCAGCAGGGGGCTTCGGCCCCAACTTGGACCATTTTGAAATCCTCCGCAGCTGCGTGGAATCGTGCAAACAGACCCTGACCTGCGTGTTCGTGCCGCTGAAGGACATAATGGGGCTCCCCGCCGGCCGCACGCAGAAGGAAGGCCACGTGTGCGAGATCCGCTGTCAGACAGTTTACCTGGGGACCGGGTACGGCCGCGACGAGTCGGCCGCCAAAGCCATGGCCTCCAAAGAGGCCCTGAAGGTGTTTCAGGGGCGCAAAGTGACAGTAAAGATCTGCAGGCGGAGGTACAAAGGGAAAGACGTGGAGGATCTGATGCTGCTGGACGAGCAGCCGCGGAGCCAGGCCTTCCCCCCGGCGCTCAGCTACCCGTTCCAGAAGGAGCAGCTGGACGCGTCGTCCTAGAGCAGAAGGTCCGAAGAAGTTCACGGTGTGGGGACCAGACTGTTTGAACATTCTAGCTCCGTGTTTTTGACCACAGTTAGTTTGATTAGAGGAATATTGTTAAACATCCCCAACACAAAATGATTCCTGTTCTGTGATCCGGCTTTAAGTTAAAGGTTCTGAGTAAAGTTAAGCTGAACAGTCGACGGAGATGGAGACGTCTTATTTTTATTTATTATTCTCTGTTGTTGAAGGTTTTCAGTGAAATGATCACACGATGGCGTTAAATATTTGTTTTAATCCCCGTTCACTTCCATTGTTTCAGCTGTAAAAAGAAAAATGTTTGATTTCAGCTTGATTTTAAATGATTTAAAACTGACTTTCAAATGATTTTTTTTCTTTCTTTTCTTGAATAAAAGAAGAGGTAAAAATAACAGAAAATGTGTTTGATTTGGTTTTCCTTAGCGTTCTTATCCCGAAACAACAACGCTGGGAACGAATGTCCATGTGATTTTTTTTTTTTTTTTGTCCCAACAAACCTGAAGTTGACTGTTAGATGTCAGGTTTGAACGTTATTCTAGCTACTAATCGTACTTAAGTTTTTTTTTGTTTTTTTTTTTTGGAAAATTTCAAGTTGTTTCTGAAATTGTTCTTATTTGGATTTTTTTTAAAAAGTAACCAGGTGATTTAAAAATGAACCCCTAAAAGTTGTGGCTGTACTTTTGAAGTCTTTGCCTTATGTTGTCCATAAAGTGAAGCGACTAATTTGGTTGATATTAACACAAATGTTTGAACACAGTGTGTACAGATGTGTGTGTTTGAGGGTCCAGTGCTGCTGTGAAGTGGTCCGCTTGTTCTTTTGTTCTGTTTTCTAGCCTGGATTGAAGGGGGTGTAACGAACCCCCGCTGTTTCACTGCTACTGTACGTTTCTACCAGTGGTCTTGTTTCATATATTTTTAAATAAAGGATTTAACAGACTGGATGGACGCACTGTGGTATTCTCTTCATTAGACAATCAGAACCTGGGTCCAGATGTCGTCTTTATCTGAGCTGATGCTGAAGATAAAGTTCAGGGTCACTATGGAGGTTGACAATTTGCAATTTGCCTCCATCCCCTGGTGAAAGGAGAATTGTTTTGTTTGCAGTAGTACTAAAGTGTAAAAAATACTGTTAAAATTAACTTATAACCATAATCCACATCTTATTATTTCTATTTTGTCTTAATAATCTAAATGTGCAAAGAATTAAAGCTGCACTGCATCAAAACGGTGTGTTAACAGAGAGTATCTAGTAAAAAAGAGTGAAAATTAATAAAGTACTGTATATTAAAATTGACTTGTTGTAGTTCTCAGATTTGACCACTAGATGGCAGCACGATTTCTATTTGATATTTAAGATCACCTGTTTGCTTGTGCTTCGAAAGCAAATAAATAAATAAATAAACAAAAAGCTACTTTCATGCTGAGCTTCTTTTTCTTCTTCTTCTTCTTCTTCTTCTTCTTCTTCTTCTTCTTCTTCTTATTGCAAACCTTTACGACACCTACCACGTTACAGTCTGTTGCTCAGAAAACTGATCCTCTTCAGCCATGGGCCTGAATTGGGGAGTAAAATGTCTCAAGTACCTGATGTCCTTTTTCAACCTCATTTTCTGGATTTGTGGCCTGGCATTGATTGTCGTGGGCGTCACGTTTCAAATGTTTATGCACAACACCATCAAGATAGATGATGCACAGATGAACAGCTCCGCCAACTGGGGCGAATACCTGCCTGAGAAGGATTCTGTGCCTGACTCCTGCTGTGTTAAGGAAACTGTAGGCTGTGGATTCGGAAACATGACAAATGCTGACTTAGTCTACCAAAAGGGCTGTCAGCATGCTATTGCAGAATATCTGCAGTCAAATATCATGTGGGGGATTGTTCTAGTTCTTATTATTGTCTTCCTGCAGGTCATGGGCGTTATCTTGTCCTGTATGTTGATGAAAGGCATCCGCAGGGGAGAACTGGAGTAGAACTCGTTGTTCATATCATTAATTCAGTTTTTCTGCTTTCAAACCTAGTAAGCCTAGAACTAATGTTAGGAAATGGCAGCATATGAATGTGTTCTTGTTGTTAGTAGCGCCATCTCCTGTTGTTCCTGTTAGAGAATTGAGATTGTTCTGAGGCTACATTCATGTCAACCCTGAAGGAATGCCAGAGTCAAAGAAGTCAATTATTTGTCAAGACGACTAAAAATAAATTTAATGTCAATTTTTAGGATTTAAACTTTTATGTAATTTTTTTTTTTTTTTTGTCATTTGGGGAAATTCTAAAGGACACACTTGAAGGTGAGCATCCGATGAGGTTGACAGGTATGGAGCTGAGTTTTTAAGTTTTGCTGGTTTTTTATTTTTATTAAATACTCTTTAAAAATACTCTTCTTCTTCTTCTTCTTCTTCTTCTTCTTCTTCTTGGTGTCTTTAGCCAGGCTGGATCGTTTTTACTGCTTTAAACACCATTTCAATGTTTCTAAAGACTGTAATATAATGCCAGCTGCTTTTACTGATCATTCTTTGGTTTTATGTCACGTTGTGATGAGAAATATTTTGCCTAGGAGTGCGTACTGGCATTTTAATTCAACTTTAGCTTTAGACAAAGGCTTTAGAGAGATTTTAAGCTATTTTTGGAGCACCTTTAGACTTAAAAAAGCTGATTTTACCTCTCTTAGGCAATGGTGGGACTATGGCAAAACAGAGATAAAACAGCATACTCTGAACGTCACACGTGACACCTGCCGGTCTATGAAAGACCTGGAGGCTGAGATCGTGGAGTTAGAGACAATCGCTTCCACAGGAAATCAGAGGTGTACTGAAATCCTCAAGTCCAAAAGAATGGCTTTAGCCGACCTGTTAGATACTAAAGCACAAGGTGCACTGGTCCGATCCAGGGTGCAAAACATCACAGAGATGGATGCTCCCTCTAGCTTCTTCTTCGGCCTGGAGAAGAAGCATGGACAGACCAACGTGATCCACTCCCTGCTGTCTGACACAGGACAGGAGCTGACAGAGCCCGGAGAGATCAGAAGGCGAGCTGTGAGTTTTTATTCATCTTTGTATGACAGTGAATACCGAGAAAACCAGCCACTGTTAGAGGAGTTCTGTGCAGAGCTACCTCAGGTCTCCACGGAGACAAATTCACAACTCGACCGGCCACTGGAGTTGGAGGAGCTCCACGCTGCCCTGCAGAACATGCAGGGACGACGATCTCCGGGGATTGATGGTCTGACGGTCGAATTTTATAAAGCCTTCTGGGACATTCTAGCACGTGATATGCTAGAAGTGTTCAATGAAAGTCTGGCCTCGGGCTCTTTGCCACTGTCCTGCCGAAGGGCTGTCGTTGCCCTCCTGCCTAAAAAAGGCAATCTGCAAGACATCAAGAACTGGCGCCCTGTGTCACTGCTCTGCACGGATTACAAGATTCTGTCCAAGGCTTTGGCTACCAGGCTAAGGGAAGCTATGGAGCAGGTCATCCACCGGGATCAGACCTACTGTGTGCCCGGCAGGTCCATGGTAGACAATGTCTACCTAATTCGAGATGTTTTGGAGGTTTCCAGATCATTGGGTATAAATGCTGGTCTTGTTTCATTAGATCAGGAAAAGGCATGTGACCGTGCTGAGCACAGCTTCCTCTGGAAAACTATGGAGGGGTTTGGGTTCAGCACCGGTTTTATTGCCATGATGCAGGTATTGTACAGTGACGTTGAGAGTATACTGAAGTTTAACGGCAGTTTGTGTGCCCCCTTCAGAGTGCACCGGGGCATCCGGCAGGGCTGTGCTCTGTCTGGAATGCTCTATGCACTCTCCCTGGAACCCCTCCTCTGTAAAATCCGCAAAAGCATCGACGGTTTAATTTTACCTGGTGTTAGAGAGAGCATTATTTTATCTGCCTATGCTGATGATGTTGTTGTTCTTATCAAAGACAAAAGAGATGTTGATGTTTTGGTGGGTCTAACAAACTCATTCAATGTTTTAACTGCTGCAAAAGTAAACTGGAGCAAAAGTGAAGCCCTTGCTGTTGGTGAGTGGAATAGCAACCTCCCGGTTCTTCCTCAAAACCTGTGTTGGAAGACTGACGGTCTCAAATATCTCGGTGTGTACCTGGGAAATGAGACAACAACCAGGAAGAATTGGGAAGGCGTCACTGAAAAAATAGAAAGAAAACTTAAAAAATGGAAATGGTTGCTCCCCAGAATGTCGTACAGAGGTCGAGTTTTAGTGATAAACAACCTGGTAGCCTCACAGCTGTGGCACCGCTTGGCCTGTATGGACCCTCCATCAGGGTTTCTAGCCCAAATCCAGACCAAACTTGTTAACTTTTTCTGGGATGGGCTGCATTGGGTGCCTCAAGGAGTGTTGTTTTTATCAAGAGAGGAGGGGGGGACAAGTCCTCATCCACCTGGCTAGTAGAACAGCCATGTTCAGATTACAGTTCATCCAGCGGTTTCTTACCGGACCAGCGGATCTGACGTGGAGAGAGGTAGCTAGCTGCATATTAAACGTGTGAGTAACTTGGGACTGGATGCTGCACTGTTTTTAATGGATTCTAAGCTTCTAAAGTTAAATGGTTTGCCTCCTTTCTATCATGGTGTTTTTAAGTCATGGGCCCTTTTTAAAAGAAGCCCAGGGAAACACTCTGACTCTCTGTTCTGGTTAGTGAAGGAACCACTAGTACATGGAGCCAGGCTGGATGTCTGCAGTGGAGCCACACCTGGGCTGTCTGCAGCGCTTTACAGGACCAGGACCCTGACCCTCCAGCAGCTGGCGGACAACACCGGGCCAGCGTTGGCGGATGCCCAGGCTGTGAGCTCCCTGCTGAACATCCAGTCCACCAGGGTGGCTCAGAGGGTGCTACAACTGTGGAGGCAAAGACTCTCCGGGAAGGAGAGAAGCCTCCTCCTGGACTATAGTACAGGGACTGTGCCGGACAGCAAAGATCCTTTCCCTGAGGTCCACATCAGTCCCCTGTTTGGGGAGCTGGAGGGTCCCCTCCTCAGAGATGAACGACAAATCAGCCTGCACACGGCCAACAAAAAAGTACTGTACAAATACTGTGTCAAAGTAATCAACAAGAGAAACCTGTGTAACAGAGCCCCCACTGCCTGGGCCAGCAGGATGACGGGAAATGGTCCTGACCCACAGTGGAGACTTCTATACAAACCTCCCCTCAAGAAAAAAACAGCCGACCTCCAGTGGAGAATTTTACATGGTGCCATCGGTTCCAATGCTTTTATCTCTGTTTTTAACCCTGCGGTGTCCAGCCAGTGTCCCTTCTGTCCCCTTCGTGAGACAGTCTTTCATGCTTTTAGTGAGTGTGGGAGACTTGCAGTGCTCTTCACTCTTCTAACGAATGTTTTTAATCTGTTCAGTGAAAATTTTAGTGTGAGGAAATTCGTCTACGGTGCTGGGTACAATAAATCGAATCAGAGAAAGTGGCAGCTTTTAAATTTTATCTCTGGAGAAGCAAAACTCGCAATTTACGTGACCAGGAAGAGAAAAATTGAAAACAATACTGTTCAAGACGCAGCCACTGTTTTTTGCTGTAACATCAGATGTCGCTTAAAACTAGAATTTGGTTTCTATAAAATGACAAAAGACCTAAATAACTTTAGGAACATCTGGTGTCACAAAAATGTCCTATGCACCTTAATTGATGATCAACTCAATTTTGCAAACTTCCTGATATAATGCACTGATTTTTGATTGTATTTCCTCTTACTTATTGGTTTTTAGTGTTTCTGAAGCTCTTTAGTGTTTTCATCTAATGTAAAATTGTAAAATGTTTTGAATGTGATTAAAGTGTTTTTGAAAAAGTAAAAAAAAGTCTTCTTCTTCTTCTTCTTCTTCTTCTTCTTCTTCTTCTTCTTCTTCTTCTTCTTCTTCTTCTTCTTCTTCTTCTTCTTCTTCTTCTTCTTCTTCTTCTTCTCCTCCTCCTCTCTGTCCAGGTGTTCCTCAGGGAGTAATCAGCAGGTGGTGAGGTGTTCAGGCTCCACTTTAGCGTCGGACAGCAGAGTTTTCTGGAGTAGGGGGCTGTTGGTCAGGATGCCTCGTGACCTGGGGTTTATTTATTTTTAGTTCTTTCTTTAATTCACCACATTTATCACCCTGGAACAATTTGCAACCATCATAAATCCCCAGGGGGGAGTAAGAAGGACTTTATCATGTTGCTCAGGAGTAGTTTGTCATGTAGGCCTGCAGAGAACGGGCATTGAACCACCAACTTTCCTTTCAGATCCTTCCTGATTGGAGATATCAGAACTTCTAAGTGTGACCTCTTGAAGATCGAACTCTTTATCCAACTTTGTGTTTGCGTCACTCATTGATCGTCACCCCCCCTCCCCCCTTGTGGAGGTGATTTGTCACACCAGCCCAGCTTGTTGGAGCCCAGGCTGCACGTGATCACGACTGAGGCCTCGTGCTCACGGCCCCCAGCGTCATCTGTTCTGCACGTATTGAACGGTTTACCCAACGTCTCATTTCAGACGCCATCGTTTGTCACCTGCTGCCCCCCTCCATCCATCACGCTCCCCAATCCTCCTCCTCCTCCTGCTGACCCCCTCCATCCGTCACTCCTCAGGCCTCCATCAAACTAACACGGTGCGAGTCGATTGGCTGATTGCTGCGGGTTTGAAGTGTCTCCACGCAGACAATCTGAGTCACGATCAATTGATTTCCTGAAGAATCAATCGTGAATTCCGGCTGTCTGGAGGAAACATTGCTGCTCAGGAAATCCAATCGACTATGATTTAATTTTGACCGAGCCGCCCTGAACGCCTCAGATGTTTGGAGGGACATCCAGACCTGCAGGGGGCGCTGCAGAAAACAGCATCAAAGTGTTGTAATTGTCACGGTTTGATATTTGGGTCCTAATCCTGCTCATCGTAACAGAAATGTCTTAAAATCAAAAGCTGGTGGTCAAAGCAGAGTTTTAATTTTAATTTTAATTTAATTATTCATTTTTAAGCCTTTAATTGTGATTTATGACATCACAGACGGTTTGAAAGACGATCGCTGCTTCAAGATAATCTGGATCTGGGAAATTAAAATCTATATTTGAAAGTTGTCTTTGTTTTAATTATATTTGATCGTTTTCTTTTTTTTTTGTTTATTAACATATTTACCAATGAATTGTACAGATTTTGGTCATGATGATGATCAATCACTGTTTTCATCTCATCTGAAGTATCGACGCTGAGATTAAGAACACATCAGAATCTGGATTCAGATTATATATTCACGTCATGTGATGGTAATTCAGATTGACTCCAGATCAGATTGTATCTGAACCTGTGTGGATTCACTTTGGTGTCAAATTTGGATCAAAATTCCATCAAGGAATGAGATGCTGGAGCGTCGCCATGGCGACAGATGATGTGACTGGTTCCCTCCTCTGCAAACTGGATTAAGTTTTAAAACACCCCTCAAACACACACACACACACACACACACACACGCGCACACACACACAGACGCACACGCGCACGCACGTCACGAGATTGACTCCACCTCTTTACAAAACAAGATGATGCACAGTTTATTATCATCCATCTGAAACATCTCAGGCTCAAAACACACATTTGGGATTAGAACAAAGTGCTTTTTTTTTTTTTTTTTACATGACAACAGTGATCAGACATAAAGTGTATTAACAGAAGCCTCCAGTCCATCATCGTGTCGTTACAGAGTTTTCCTGTGATAAAATAAAACATATTCACATTGAACTGCTTTGGTTCCTGTGCGTAAAAGGATTGGCACTAAACGCACCCTCCGCTGCTCCTCCGCCGCGTCTTTAGAAATAACTATAAAAGAACCGAGTGACAGCTTCGGAATACATTCACACACACACCCCCACCACCACCACCACCACTACCACCACCCCCGCAGAGACTCATAAGCACTTCAGCAGGAAAAAGTTGCAGAAAGCTCCCCGGGGACAGTCGCACATCTTCCCGATCCGAGCTCCTTTCCTCACGGCGCACTGCTCCCCGACGTCACACTGAGGTGGAAGCAACAAGAACACACGACTGTGTCATTTCTTCCGCCCACGACACGCACCAATCTGCATATTTATAATTTAGTTATATAAATTTAATTAATCGGGCTCAATCGGTACCTACCATTGGGACTTGGCCGAATTTCTTCTCCCAGGAAGGCAGACGTTTAGCCTGCAGCTTCTCCAGAACTTCTTGGAGAGCTCCAAGCTGTCAGGAAATATAGAAATAGTGCAAAAATAATACTTGGATGTTGGAGAAGAAAAGCATCATATGCAAAAAAAAAAAAATTTACGCACAAGTAAATAGATTTATAGCCAAAATACGCACAGCGATTAATGGATCAAACAAATGCGCACAGGAAAAATCTTTCATTTTAAAGTTGGATTTAATTAATTATTCACACAACATAACTAATTTTAAAAGTAGAGTTCACATCCACAACATCATGTCATAAAAATCACCGATTAAACTTCTGTTATTGGTAAAAATAAAAATAAAAAAAAACAAAAACAAAAAAAACACAATCTTTGCGTCTTTACGCACGGATCGGACGCGTCCATCTTACCAGCTGCTTCTCGCTGGTCAGGTTCGGACCTTTGGGGTAGAAATCCCGCAGAGCTCTGGGGCTCAGCTCCTCTTCGGATTCCAACACTTCTCCTTCAGCCGCGCCGGAGTTGAGCAGCAGCAGCGCGCAGAGGAGCGCGCCGCGGAGCATCGCGGAGCTCTGCCTGGTCCCGGTGCGCCGCATCGTGTGGCCCTGTCCCCGGATCAAATACCCGCTCCTCCGCGCAAACACCTTTTTATCTGACTCCCGCCATCTGCTCGCTCCACCTTATCCTTTGATTTTTTTTTTTTTGTTGTTTTTTTTTCCCCTCTCCTCTCTCCATGCGACGCGTAAAAAGCTGACTGGGGTGAGTCATCGCGTAAAAAGTTGCTGGGCAAAAAAAAAAAAAAAAAAGTCAACAACAACAACAACAACAACAGCAACAACTGTGAGGAGTTAAAGCTCGTGACGTCATCTCTGTTCAGTTGGACTGACTGACAGCAGAATTGTGTGATTGAACATTTTAGTCATGACATCACGGATTACGTAGCAGCAGGAAAATCTTTTAATCTCTCACCACTGATGTTCACTTTTTATTCTTTCATCAGCTTTACATTTACAGGATTTTTTTTTTAAATTTTTTTTAGAGCAGTTTTAACTCTCAGAATTCACCTTTGATCAGATGCTAAAAGGGATAAAGTGGTTTAAATTAGTTGTAATCAAATATTTGCTGGGGGAAATTGTGTTTGATTAAATCGTGAAAAATTTCCTTTAATTTGTTTGTTACTCAAAAAGTTAGGAATGAATTTGATGTGGATCCACGGGCTCTGGCTCTGCTGTCCGGTTTTAAGTCACAAACAGACAGATAAAATGATGCTGACTAATAACAGACACTGTCTGCGTCATAAAACTCACAACAGCATCAAGGTTAATTATTTAGAAAATGAAAGGCATAATTATCCTGAACGTCTCCGGTTAATCGGTCATCCGGTGAATGGGATCAAATGGAAACACCATTAATTCAAATAGTGAGATTAAAATAACAATAAAACCTCTTCTGAACCCCACAACTGGAATAAACCAACAGGAGGAGATAGAGGAGCAGCAGGAGGAGGACTGTGACTCATGTTTCTCTCTCTCTCTCCTTCTGATGACGGCGTTGGATCTCATTCATAACCACCAGTTCATTAAGTCCTGGTGGCTCAGCTGGAACCGCTCCCTGGTCTCATTTTATTATCTCAGGCCGCCGTCCGATCGATTGATCCGTGGAGTAAACATGTTCAGAGTCGGCTGACCCAACAATCCTCAATCCCCTTTTTGTTGAAACAGCTGCTTTGTATGAGATTCACATTCATGACATCACGAATAACTTATAAGTCAGTGCATGAAATGGAAAAATCTGTCATGTATTTACCAGAATAATAAGTGAAATTGTTAGAATTCTTATACAAAATGTAAGAAAAATTTCATTTAAAACACTCTGAGTGGGCGGACCTGGACACGTGAGCCCCGCCCACAATGCCCCGCCCACCAGCAGAGGTAATAACTGTGACGTGGGCGGTCATGTTTCCACCAGCGGTCATTTGTTCAGGTGGCAGTGATGTAATTAGTGGAGGGGCTTTTCGGGGATTCCAGTTTGAGCGATTGTGTAATCCAGAATATGAACGAGTTGCAGAACATCTGTCCTTCAGGAATAAAACCATGAAGCAAAGATCGTCTGTTTGGTTTTTAGGTTTTGATTTGGTAGTTTTACATTAAGGGAGGAGCAGAAAGTGAGGGATTGATGAAAAACAGAGGGATTGATAGAAATAAACCAGCCCTAATTACCCCCCAACCCCCCATGAAGATGGAGCGTCGGATGAACAAAGAGCGACTTGTTGGATGAAGATGTCGTCAGAGCTGTTCTGTCTCCATCCTCCCTTTGGTTGGAGATCAGACGGCCCCCCAGCTGAGTCGGGTGTCGGTTCCACTAGTGACTCATCACTAATTGCTTTATCTGGAGTCTCACAAGCCATCGATGACATAAGAGTGATTAATGAGCCTCATTACTGTACTGGTGTCAGGCGGATTTAAACTTTAAGTCAGGGATGGGGCCGTCATCTGCGTGGACGTTTCAGAGCCTCTTCCTCCCTCTCAGCCTGAAACGGCGTGAAGCTTTAGTTGACTGAAATCAGAGAAGTCATCAGGGAGTCGTTTAAGGCGGCATCGGCATCCTGTGGGTTCCTTTAGTGCTTTTTAGTGTTTTAGCTTTTTAGTGCTAAAACATTTACAGGATTAAATGTAATAATCCCACAAACGTGACAGGGTTAGGATTAAGTTAGGGATAGGGTTAAAGTTAAATTCGGGTTGAATTCGGGTGAGAGCTAGGTTTTAGGGTTCAGGTGATGTTAAGGTTAAGTTAGGGTTAGGGCTAGGTGTAGGGTTAGGGTTAGGGGTTACAGTTTGGATTAGGGTTAGATTAGGATTAGGTTAGAGTTAGGGTTAGAGTCAGGGTTAGGACTACAGTTGGGGATAGGGTTAGGGTTAAGTTTGGGTTATGGCCAGGGTTAGGGTTAGGGGTTAAGGTTAGGGTTCTGGTTTAGGGTTTGTGTTAAAGTATGAGTTAGGGTGAAGTTAGGGTTAGGGGTTAAGGTTAGGGGTCAAAGTTCGTGTTAGGGTTAGGTTAGAGTTAGGGTTAGAGTCAGGGTTAGGGTTAGGGGTTGGGGTTAGGGTTGGTGTTAAAGTTTTGGTTAGGTTTAGGTTAGGTCTAACCCTAACCTTAACCCTAGAGTTCAGGGTTAGGGTTAGATTAGGGTTAGGTTAGAGTAAAGGTTAGAGTCAGGGCTATGGTTAGGGTTAGAGTCAGGGTTAGGGTTAAGTTTGGGTTATGGCTAGTGTTAAGTTAGGGTTAGGGTTAGGGGTTAAGGTTAGGGGTCAAAGTTTTGGTTAGGGTTAAGTCAGGGTTAGGGTTAGGGGTTCGTGTTGGTGTTAAAGTTTTGGTTAGGGTTAGGGCTAGAGTTCAGGGTTAGGGGTTAAAATTTGGGTTAGGGTTAGGATATAGTTAGGGTTAGAGTCAGGGTTAGGGTTAAGTTTGGGTTATGGCTATGGTTAAATTAGGGTTATGGTTAGGGGTCAAAGTTTGGGTTAGGGTTAGGTTAGGGTTAGGTCAGGTTAGAGCTAGGGTTAGAGTCAGGGTTGGGATTACCATTGGGGTTAGGTTAGGGTAGGAAATGAGGAAAATTATTAGATTGGGAAATTACATATTTGTGGCATTATTACATTCAAAGCTGCAAATTTTTATTACATTTTTGGGAGTTATTACATTTTTGGGATTAACACACCCGTTTAGTTGCATTTAAGTCAAATCAGCGAAGTTTTCTTAAATGTTCTGAATGAACGACCAGAAACGACGACCCAACTCAAACTGAACGAGCGCACCAGACCTCTGCCGTCCTCTCTGAGCCGCAGAGGTGATCCAAAAAAGATCTCTTAAATTTAGATCCCAGAACACGCCCCGACATTTTTTGTCCTCATACTAAACCAACTTCGCGGAACCCCCTCCGGCCCAATCGGAGCGCTCGAGCAGCTGCTGACGGCCTCCTGTCACAAAGAATCCCCTCACCCGGCCCGTCTTTATTCCACACAATCTGCATCATTAATAAACACCTAGAGGGAAAAGCATCTGTTTTAAACCTGCGTGGGTGGAGAAGATGATTAATGCAAAAAAAACCTCTGACAGCTCCTGCTTTTAAATCGTAACGCTAAGACCCTTAATGGCCGTCCGGAACAGCCGAAGACACAGGACGTCTCAGGCGTGGGCTGCAGGAGTCCGCTTTAACCCGTCTGTCCTGTTCCTGAACATTTGAAGTGTATTTTGGGATGTTGAAGACACTTTGATCCTCCCACGCTGGGATTAAGATTTCAACTTTTATGTAGGCTTCACCGAAAGAAATAAAACGCATAATGAAAACCAGAATATCAAAGACGAGATGTAATCATAAACTATTCATGAGCAAAAACCTGCCGTTCGTCATTTCCTTTTGAACCCTAAAGACAAAGCGCCGCTCTGAGCTCGCTGGGTCGGTAAATAGCCCCCACTGGACGAGTCGCTTCTGTCAGCCCGGCCTCCTTCAGAGGTGCTCTTGTGCGTCACTGTGAGGTAATTAAGGGTTGTGGGTTCAGGACCTTTTCTGCTTCTGTCTGCCTACACGGCTTACGTTTGTCCTTAAATAATGAACACTGTTCTCCGTTGTGTAATTGCAGAGCAGAGACACAGTATGGTGACAGTTCTGTTTCCTTTGTTTTTGCAGCAGATACATGAGGTTTCATGCACGACTACACAATGACACAAAAACACAGACGGAACAGAAACAGATTCTTAAATAACTTTATTTGGCTTCTATTATTACTTCTGTGCAGATTAAAAGTGCCAAACAGTATTTATTGTTTCATCTAAAGAAACAGTTCATCCAAATATTTGAATTTGCTCATAATCCACGCTTTTTGCACACTGATGGAAAGTCAAGCTGCAAAACATCTCTGGAGGTTGATGGTGAAATGATGCTGCAGCATCTTCATTAGCTGAGGTGGTCTTCGTCCCATCCAAGAGCAGATGAACACGTAGTCCTCAACCTACAAACACCTATAGGTTCCTAGAGGTTGTTCATAAGTTGAATTGTTCGTAAGTCGTTATTGACAAACAATTCAATGAAGATGCCGTAGCATCTTCATTAGCTGAGGTGGTCTTCGTCCCATCCAAGAGCAGATGAACACGTAGTCCTCAACTTACAAACACTTAGAGGTTCCTAGAGGTTGTTCTTAAGTTGAATTGTTCGTAAGTCGTTATTTACGAACAATTCAATTAAGATGCTGTAGCATCTTCGTTAGCTGAAGATGCTATGGCAGCTGAGGTGAATCTTCGTCCCATCAAGGGTAAAAGCCAATGAAAGAAGAAGAACCTACGACTTCAAAGAAAACAAAATCAGCAAATTACTATTTTTTTTCTGCTGGTCGTTATTATTTTATTTGTTGTATTTATCCACCACACCTTAAAGGACGGTCTGTGAAAATATTGTCTAACATTAAACGGGTCTGTTGAAGGAAAAAATGGTTAGGATGCGTGAAAGCAGAGGTGCTGCCCTCGCGGGGGTTGTGGCAGAAAGAGGAACTGCAGTTGTGGGATATGGCGGCCCGCGATTATTCAAATCCACAAACGTTCGTAAGTCGGATGTCCATATCTTGAGGACTAGCTGTACTAACAGAAAATCATTCCCAACCAGGTCTCTAAATTACTTTTGAGCACCTGAGGCATGATTTCTGATGAGTCCCATTTTCCAACGACGCCAAACCAGCAGCGCGTTTTAAAACCGTCGAGGCGGGGTCATGTTTACCATCACCTCGTCTTTGAACAACATTCTGTGAGCGTTTGGGAACTGAAGAGACCAAATCCGGTGTTTTTAAAGTGAATCATTCACCCATTCTCAGTCCGGTTCACCTCAGGCTCTCCTTTGTTGTATTTTCCGTTTCATAAAGCTTCAAACATCTTCAGTGGGAGAAAAGTCAGTCCTTCATTTCTTTACAGTCTCAGACTTTTTCTTTCAGCTGCGAGGTCACGCAGGAGCAGATAATAATGAAACTATAAATGTAACTCAAAGCACTACTTTCAAATTGTGTGTTTTAAAGACATAATGGTTCACAAAGGAAGAATGAAACATCTTTGACGCAATTTTCTTACGTAGGATTCACCCTCCGAGCTCCAGGGAATATTACAACTGATGAACATCTAAAGAATCCACTGATCTTTGGACGATGGGCTTTTTAGTGTATTAAATAAAAGTTTACGATAATCATGATTTTAACCACGCCAGGTGGCGCTAGCGGCCTTGTTGCGCTACATTTTCGGCTACTTAAGAAAGTTGTCGGAGTCTTTCAAGCAATGTGAATGTCATTACACAACAGATCTTCATAGCGTCCTGAATGTCTCCTAGGAGTCCTGATCTGAGGTTCCTGTCGCTGTCGGGGTGGGTGGGGGGGGACAAAGTCACCGTTTTACACAAGTGAAGAGAAAATCAATGGAGTCGGAACTATTTTCAGACGTTTCAGCCACGAGGTTGGAAGTCAAAGTGACAAGAGAAGCCTTCTGGAAGAACAGAGTCAAAGTACAGACAGAACGTTTTCATCATTTAACACCAGGAGGGGTTGAGGGGGGGCGGCATTTTAAGATATTTTAAGATATTTTCTATCTTGAAAGGAAAGAGAGAAAGGAAAGAACTTCACGGTGACACAATCTGTTGTGCATTGAAGGTCATTAACGGGTTCGTGGAGAAATGTTAGAAAAATGTTAAAAGAATGAAACGTTCAGTTATGAGCATATAATAATAGTAATAATACATCAAATTAAAAACACCAATAAAAAAAAAAAAATCTAAATAAAAAAAACAAACTGTATATATATATGTGTATGTGTATATATATATTTATATATATATAATATATAAAAAAATATATATATTATTTAAAAAACTAAAAATAAAATATATATATATATACTATATATATTTTATTTTAGTTTTTTAAATAATAATATATATATATAATATATATTATATACATATTTTATTGCTGTTTTTAATGTAATACATCCTTATTATTATTATTATTATATTCTCATCACTGAACGTTTCTTTCTTATATATATATATATATTGTTGTCCAAATACACACACATATATATATATACTGTATATATATATATATACACACACACACACACACACACACACACACACACACACACACACACACATATATACAGGTATATACTGTATGTATATATATGTATGTAATATATATATATATATATATATATATATATATATATATATATATATATATATATATATATATATATATATAAAGTATATACAGTATATATATAATACAAATAAAATTGTCAGAATAATTCAATGAAAAGCAGATTCCAATCCTCCGGATGTTCTGTTGTTTTTGGTTCTACCCTGAGGAACACCTGAAGAGTCTCATTAGACCATAAATCAGTCGATATTCATTCATTTAGTATGTTTATATACATACTGACAGTCTGAGGTCATGTGCTGACCTGTAGGTTAATAATTTATCCAGCGGCTCAGAGACGTCCTCAGAAAGAGGGTCAAAAACATGAATGAATCCATTTTTTTTTTAAATGGAGTTTTCCTCTTCTTCTTTCTTTGTTGAGACAATTTGATTTCCGTTGAGCCGCGAAGCTCCTGGATTGTTCTGTTCATGACTAAATTTTCTCCACAGGAGTCTCTGGAGCCCACTTCCACAGGAGACCCGTGTGCAGACAGGAGGATGAGGAGGAGGAGGTGAGAGATGTGTCACCAGGAGGAAAAGATCACGTCGAGCCTCCAAATAACGCTAGCAACCATCTTTTAAGACATTTTCTACCTTGAAAGCAAAGAAAAAGGAAAGAACTTCACGGCGACACAATCTGTTGTGGTAAATTTGCGTCATCTTGCAGCACGAAGAGACAAATAATCAGCCTGAAAACACAGTCTGTGGATCAATGGAGGCAATCAGTGGACCAATAATGAGGAAGGGTGGGGACGAATGAAACGAGATTCCAGCGCTGAAAATGATTGTGATTGTGATTGTGATGAAATTCACCAGGAAAACAAAAGAAAATGTGTTTTCTACAGTTTCTCCCTTCATTTTTTTGTTTTGTTTCAAATGATAAAATTGACAGTTTATTGATTAGTTTGTGACGTCAGGAATGAATCGACTCTTTCGGTATCAATTAGAGGGAAAGTTTAAATCAATAAGGAAGCTTGTAAATCATGAACCGATGAAGGAGACGGGGGCCAAACCACCCAATAAACACCGTCCAGGTCAAAATCTTAGGTTCCTCTTTTAGAATACTCTAGTCAGCTGTTTTTTTCCCAACTCTCCTGAACATTTAGGACCCAACTTTTACTTCAGCTGAGGTTCTCTACCTTACAAAGTGTCCGTCTCAGCTCAGGAAATACAAGAAAATGTGCTGACGCTCAGTTTTTACTGTGGAAATGTTCAAACCCACAGAGACTCCCAGTTTCTTCCTGTTTCCTGTGAGGTTGAATCACCAGAGGATGTCACAGCATCACTTCACAGATGAGCAGGGTGGTGTTGGTGGTGTCTAGGTGGGTGGGGGAGGTGGTGGTGATGATGGTGGGGGTCACGGATCCTCACATTTCTTCCTCCCACGCACCTGAAATGTGTGGCAGGCTGGACAAAAACGAAGACGCCAGGTTCAGATGATGATGTGGGGGTGGAGGGGGTCAGTATGAGAGGGGGGTGGAGACATGCATCTGTGAAAGACGAGAACGATCTATCGAAAAATCATTGGGTGGGGGTGGGGGGGGGGTCACAGAGTTCCAGAATTCTGCAGTTGCAAATGGAAAAACCTGGTTGTCCAAATACTTTTGACCATGTAATGTATGGACATACAGGATGTTGTGGTTGTATCTGTCTGTCCAATCAAATTCCTCCACTTCCTGCTGATGTGGTCATGTGACCAGTCACTGGACGTCTTTTTTTTTTCTACACATATCTTTCACACTTCCTCATGAAAGCAGCTGCCGTCCAATAAGAGTCTAAAACTAATTATGGGCTGTAAATAATTCATCCTGCTGTCAGAGGCGTCGTAACGACTCACATTAATCACCCAGGATTTTCTGTTTGCTTTCTGTTTTCAGTCAAACTAAACTAATGTCCTGGTGAGGAAACGACCTCGGGCCTAAAGGTCAGCAGTGACTAGCCTGAATATCACCATTAATGAAGAAAATCAAACATTTAAATCAGCTGATGCTGATATTCAGTGACGCGTCGGTGACATTTCATCATTCAGGGATGAACGCCGATGCATTCACATGTGAAATGTTTTATAAAATGTCAAAGTCGAGACTGGAATGCCCTTATTTTCTGAGCTGTCACTTCACTTTTGCATAATGGCTGCTCACCAATAGATCATGTGACGTTAACAGAGGAGCTTCATTTATCTGACAAGTCGGGTTTTTCATTTTAAAAGCCTTTTTGTCATCTATTACACTCCACAATAATATTTTTATTTTTGTGTGTGTAACAGTCCACAATTTAAACACAGGGCTTCTAAATTGAATTAAATAAATTTAAAATTTAAAATTTAAAATTTAAAATTTAAAATTTAAAATTTAAAATTTAAAATTTAAAATTTATTTTAATGTGTTTTAATGTGTGGGATATAAAAAAATTTACGTTTACATTTTTTAATTTAAAATTTTACTCGTGCATGATGTTTTTCATCAAAGAGAAAATGTTGAACACTACCTCTAATTATTGAGGAAAATCAAGTTTTTTTTACAGAATCATGCTGACAAATCAACAACCTGAACACAGGTGAAAACTTTGGACAAAGTTATGATTAACTTAACCTGATAAAGATATCCACATAATAACCAGTCAGAGCTGGTTAAACATGAATAACTTCTATGAACCATAAATTGTAGAAAACAAATAAAATTTGTTTTCCAAAATTGACTTGTTTCTGCAAATAGTAAAATAATATACATTAATTATTATTAATTAAACATAAATATCACTGTAAAGCGCTTTTCAAATGACTTATTCAACTATAAATACAACGAATATCAATTTGATTTTTTGATTTCTCTCCATCACGGCTTCCGTAGAAAGCCCTGTGGTTCAAACCAATAAACCGAGCCTTCACGTTGCAGGAGCGCCATCCTCTGGTAGGAGTCCGTATTGCAGAGAGGAGTTCACAGAAATTCTTAATTCAACCCATTTTTCAGCATCACGTGTTGCAGTTAAATATTATTAATATTTGATTTTTATTCCTATTTTGTCTTCTAATTCTAAAGGTATAACCTCAGCTTACATTGGGCTTATTGAATTAAACTTATCAAACATATTAATTTAGCAGATTTATAAAATTGGCAGGTAACAGAAAAAAGCAATCACGTTATAGACCGATAAAAGTAGAACACATTCAGAGATTAGAACCTGCTCCATGTCTGCTCATCAGAAACCACCTGCTGGTGGTCTGCTGGATCTCAGGGTGTTTCAAATGAAGTGGAAAAACCTGCAGAGACATGGCAGACAATTACTTATCTTTCTTTTTTTTTTTTGTAACCAATCCATCCCAAAGCGCGGCAGGATGCTGCCTGGTGTTTAAAAGTTCAGAATCGGCTCCTGATAAATGACTTTTTCTCCTCCATCCAGTCCAGACTTCCGTTCCTGATGAGGAATCTCATCAGCGCCTCTGCAGCGCCGCCGCCGGCTCACACTGATTGTGATTTCCTAACTGGCAACACATTAAATTAAAGTCATTTTGGAATCCAAGCATTTCACTCGCGGCCTTGGAAGATTTTTATCTCCATTCTTATTCGCAGCTCTGATTTGGAGCGTGTTAATCCATAAACACACACATCCATAAAGATGAAGCCATGAGTCATATCAGAATCATAAAGTAATGGATCTCCGCTCACGCTACGGCGTTAGCTCAACCGGACCATTCATATTGAAAACTCGGGACTCATTTTCACACGTTGCCCAAAGATATGCATGATGGATCCTTTTCATTTTAAAGTTAACAGGATATGAATGGATCAGGCTTTTTTTTTTTGCAGGATGTCTGGAGCATTAATGTGATTTATAAACTGGGGAAATTTTCTTTTGAAGTTCGGGGACATTTTTCTCGTGTTCAGCCAGAAGAAACAAGAAGAAGAACATTTTATTCCATATTTAAATCAACATAAAACGATGCTGCAGACGTCGTCCCCCCACACTTTAAGTCAATATAGATAAAAGGACGTCCAATAGCTGAGAATAAAATAAAATAAAATAAGCAGCATTTATGTTTAGATTTCTCCTTTATAACAGGAGTTGATCAATAATTTATGAAATATATAGAAAAGTATTAAATGACTGGTTTGTGCCTGCGGTGCTGGTGTATTATTAATCCCTATATGACATTATCAGAAGCAGAACGTTATCACAGAGCAAAGCCTCAGTGTAATGAAGTCCTTCCATTATTAAATGGGATCCAGCAGAGATGTTTAACTGGTAAAACAGAACACACACATGTCCACCATCAGTTTATTTCCCAAAGAATCCTCTAAAGTTCTAACTAAAAATCAATTTATTTAAATCAACACTCTGTAAAACATCTTTTTTTAGCCGGACATGTCTTTTCTTTTTTAAAAAATTAATTTTTTATCCCTCACCATCAGATAAAATGATGCTTTAGCATCAATGCGGGTCATTAAGGACTTCACAACACGACTAATCAATAGAGATTAAAGTAATCCAGTCGAACTGGACGCATCCGTCATAGTATATGTTTCATCAGGGGTCAAAGGTTAACGGCTGACCCTCTGGGGTGTCGCTAAATGATCTTCTGTAAAGGTTTCTCACATTAAAGAGAGGAACAAGGCCACGAGCTGATTGCTACACACATCTCCAGGGAAATAAAAGAAAAGCTGCCCGCCTGAAACTGCGTCGACATTCCCGGGATCGATAATCACCTGGACACCAGGAGGAATTCTGCTGAGTCACTGATTGTTAGCCGCCGTCTGCGGTCGGTCTGCCGCGCATGAGCACAACTCGGACGGCTGAACGGCGACATGAAAACAAAGTCCAGGACATATATTATTAACATGTGGTCTAGAGTTTGACCAGGAGGCACCAAAGTTACCAAAGTGTGACGTTTAACCCTGAAAACGGTCGTCTGTAGCTCAAAACACGGCTAAAGATGAAGAATGTCAACGTAGACGGAACAATAAAGTTTTTTTCAAGCATGACGCGGCACAAACATGTGGAAAACATAACTTATATTCTTTAAAAAGTACTGAAATACATTAATCTAACGGTAAACTCGTAAATTAGGTATTGATTTGAAGAGAACTTAACTGACGTTTAAAGTTAGAGTTAGCGAAACAGAAGCTAACAACACGACTAAAACACAAACGCATGTCAAAAGAAAGAGAAAGAATATGAAAGTATACTGGATTTAGTCTCCAACGTTCGCTTTTAATTTAAAGAAATTTTAATTTAAAAAACAAATGTAATTAACTTTAATCCATAGCAGCAAAAAAAGCCGCATCATTGTTAGCTAATACGCAGGCGTTAGCCCCCAGCTGCTAACCACTGCTGAGACCTGAATTTATACTGCGTTAAACCATTGTGATCAAAAGAGTAAATAGATATAAATTGTAAATACAGTAAATAGAATAAATTTAATTTTCTGTACATTATCATGTATAAAATCATTTAGGATTTCTGAACGCTATTTTAAGCCGTCTATACGCTAGCCTATGCTAAACCTAAACCTATAATAGTTTGTTTTTACTACAGTTATAGCCTAATATACAAGCAAACCTTGGTCCTTGGTTTTCGAACGCTTTAGACATCGAACAAATCGGAATTCAACCAAAAAATTCAGAATTTTTTTGTCTTAGCAGTCGAACAAAATTTGGAAGTCGAACGCGAAACAAACACCTTTTGTCTCGCCGCCAAGCGCGATAAAAGCGCTTGGCGTTCCATTGCCTATGGTACGAGTTACGGTACCGAACAAATCACTATTCAAACACCCTTCCGGAACGAATTGTGGTCGGAAACCGAGGTTTGCCTGTACTCCAATGTAAGTTCAATGGGAGAGTACATGTTGTAATATCCCACATTGGTGCAGTGATATGATGATTTAATGAATATAATACAGCAGGAAAAACGTTAACCAAGCAGGATTGAGCAGCGCCGCCACATTTCATTCACTATTGACTCGTTTTTATTGCAGGTCAAATTGTTTGAGGTATCATAAAGGGAGACACAATGGAGTTTTTCGTCCCTATCGTTCCCTCAGAGCCTGAAAACGGTTGTTCGGTGTTTTTTAATGACTGTGGATTAAGACTCTCAGGACCAAACAGAAGCATGTATCTGCTGCCAGCAGCCGAGTATCGGCTCTGCTTTTTTAGAATTCTTTAATTATTTGAAGCTTAACTTTTGCCTGAGGCTTTTCTTTAATTTGTCTCAGAAACAGAGCAAATACACTGACTTAGCTTTACTTGTTGCGAGCTGTGGTTAAATATAAACAGCAGTGGGGACAAAAAGAGGCTTTAAATGACTCAAACACTTAAACACTCATTAAAATCATTAAAATATGTTCTGTTTGTTTGCCTTTGAATAAACATCTGACCTTATGAACGGGATTCATTCGGTTCACCTCCAGCATCGACGTCCCAGCTGGTTGTTTCCATCAAAATTAAAAATAGAAGCTTTTATGTTGTTGTTGTTTTTTTATCATCAGCAACATTTCGTTCACTTTAGGTTTTCATAGTGTGGAGAATAAAAGTGATGTCTGCTAAATTAATACAATCAACACTAAAAAAAAAACCACGCATTTTATGATAAAATCAGATTCTGGGATTAAGTCTTTTGAAATAAAGATCAATACAAATGAAATAGGTGATAATAATTATCATTCTCAGTCCTGAACACACAGTGGACTGCTTCTGTCTCTGCAGCCTTTTAACCCCTTTTAGACAGTTGTTTTGGTTCTATATGGAAACAGGAGTGACAGGAAGCTTTTCTTTTTTTTTTTTCTCGATGAATTCAATGTAACTTTTTCTTTTTTTTAACAATTTTCCAGAATTCAAATTCAAAAATAAGTCCTCGATCAATCAATTATCCATTAATAGATAACAGATGTTGTTATTTCTAACTATAATTATCGCATAATCGCTAGACTTATTATTAAAATGAGGTATAATTATTATATAAAACCCTTTTATAATCTTTTCAGTAGTGAACTGTGGAAAAACAGAAACTTTTTTGTACGTTCAACGTCATTCTAATGAACATTTATTGATACTAACATCACCGATCATTCAGCATAAAAACAACATGACAACGTTGATGACAGTTTATTGTTTTTCCTCCTATTATAATGAATTTCCACAGATGACAGCTAAGAAAAAATGTGCGTAAAATTCTAGTCAACAGCAAAAATGTGATGAAACACATGAATTTATTTGAATCGAACTTCTACATCGAACAAAACCACAGAACATTTAACATTAACACCAACATGCTCCATCAGACGTCAGCAAAAACAATAATCCATGCTCAGGCAACGACGGTGTGTGTGTGACGGTCAGACGGTACGAAACTGGTTTGGTTGCGGTTTGTAAAGGGTGTTCAGTCCTGGGGGCTGGGGGGTGGGGTGTTTGTTTGTGAAGTGGGGGCTTCAGATACACTTGAGCAGGTAGGCGTTGCAGTTTGCTCCTCGGCTGCAGTCGCACAACTTCCCGATGCGAGGCCCGAACTTCATGGCGCATCGATCGCCCATCCCGCACTGATGGAGGAAGAAGAAGAAGGTCAGCAAAGGTCAAGTTGATGAAAACACACAAAACACATCTGGAGGAAGTCCCACCTCTAATGGTGTGCCTGTCCTATTAATCCTTCTGATTGAATTTCACCTAAACCGTTCATCTTTCCAGCATCCCCCCCCCCCCCAGTGATTTAATTAAATAAATTTCTGAAACGCTTTTGGGAAGCTTTCAGCACAAAACCTTAATTAGTTCGTAATTGCATTGAGTGAAAGACTTGTTGTTGGCATTTTCTTGTTATCTTTTAATTACTGGGGGGGTTCCTTTGCTAACTGGTTTAATTAAATAGAGGAAGAGGAATGCAAAGACTGTAGAAGGAAGACGAACAACCGTCAAACTAATCTCTAAATTACATGTTTCTCACCCGGACTCTTACTTGTGTAATTGATCTAACGTTTTTGTTTTTTTTTTTTTTACATATACACAGTATTAGACTTCTAGTAACTAGTTACAGCTAGTAATTAGTTACTGCTCCTCATTGATTACATTCCTGACAGGTTTTCCATGTGAAAATTCTGACCTCGTCTTTAAGGCGTCATGTTTAAATCAGATTTTAAGCTGAAAGGACGTTAGAACTAAACTGATCAGCCGTTAAATTGATTATATCATCAAGAAGGAAGTGCTAGTCGTGCATTTAGAAGACCAGTTTTTATTTAATTTAATATTTTATTCTTTTTCTTCCTTTTATTCCACATGGATTCAGTTTTTTTTTAGCTGTTTTTATATATATATATATTTTTGTCATTGTTGGTTCCTTTGTTCATCTGAATTCTTTTACAAGAAAGGTCAATCATGTGACGGGAAAAAAAGTTTTTTTCCCCTTTCAACAACATTTCTTTTCAAACGTTTTCGTCTCTTATTCAGAAAAGACTTTTTGAGACTTTTTAGAAGAAGAAATCATTAAATTCTGTATTTTTTTTAACACTGAAAATTTATATTTTTGGAACATTTGTGAACACTGTTAAATGACAGTAGAGTATTTCACAGGATGAACTGATAATTACATTACTCCAAAATAAATTATTGCAAAATTTATTACGCTGTTTGTTTGTAAATCTATCAATGGATTCAATAAGTTATATTTTGACTTTAATTTTGAATGACACTTGTGGTGTTATTATTAAGGTGGATGCTGTTCTTCCAGCTTTTAGTAAAATAAACTGGCGTTACCACTGGGATGTTGCCTCTCTTCTCAGTGGAGATGCGACTGGGCATCCTGCCGAGAACAGCCTCCAGCGCCTCGATCTAAAGAACGGATCACAAAAAAAAGAAGTGAAATTTACAGATTCTGAGTTAACATTTACATCATTCTACATGCGTGTTCCCAAAGTTCAGTTTGAAATATTTATTCATGATGTAGAATCTAATAAAACAGTGTGCATCTAGAACGCAAGTCTGAAAGTAGAAGTGATTAAATCTGTGTGTTTATTTCTTAAATATAAAATAAGATTTAATTTTTAAATTACGGAATTAGATTTTTAAATTAAATTAAATTAAATTAATTAAATTAAAAAATGTTAAAAATTAAGATTTGCTTAGAAAGCTGTAAATTTTTTAACTTCTGATGCACAGCAAGAGATAAAATCCTTAAAATGTTTTGTTTTTTTTATTTTGCAGGATATTTCTCGAGTTTAGACAGCGAGAAAATGCTGCAGCAAAGGGAAATTATTTATAAGGCAGACTTAGAATACACCTCAGGGCTGCAGCAAAAGATCCAAAGACAAGGGAATTAAAACAAATCAATAAAATTAAATGAAATCAATAAAGGCATAAAACAAAGAGACAGGTTTTAATGTTAATCAAATAAGAGAAGTTTTGTGAGAAGGTTTAAAGGACTTGTGATAAATACTGTACAAAAAAAGACTAAATCTGGGTCTGAAGAGGAGACGCCGTTGAGAAATGAACATTTGAATCCAGATTATCTCACTGGTGGAGTCTGAATCGTCTCCCCTCTCCTGTGTGAACCGAGGTGAAGCTACTGACCAGGTCTCTGTCTGCCGCCGGCTCCGGGTCGTCCACGCCAAAGTCCTCTGCAGAGACTTCATGGGACGCCTGGCCGTGACACAAGACGGACAGTAGCCCCACAAACAGCAGCCCAAGGAGCATCCCGGAGCGATCCATGGTCCCAGAGGAGGAGGAGGAGGAGGAGGAGGAAGAGGAGGAGGCGTCAGATGAAGACTGGAGCAGCAGAGGGTTGCGGTACGTCCACAGGAGCTTCTCCCTCCACCCACCGGACCTTCTCCTCCCTTATATTGACTCTTGTGGCCCCGCCTAGAAGACTGGCTGTAGAATTAACATGCATGAGTTTGGGTCTGTCAGGAAGGGGGTGTCAAGGCTGGGGAGACGGAGAGAAACGGTTTCCCCTTATTTCAGTTAGAATGGAGGAAAAAAAATCCAGACCATAAAGAAAAGTTTGGGTCACGACCTCCAGAAGTCTGCATGAGATGCTGAAGCTGAATGGTCACATGATCAACTAAAGGATGCCTTCAGTGCTGTTTTGTTACCTAGGAGACAGGGATTTCACCAGTGTTCATTGGTTGGTTGGTTTGCAGGGTTAAAGGATTCCGCACAAAACTATTGGATGGACGTCCACAGAACCGATGACACGGATACCGAATGTGATGAATCAGAATTAGCGAGTCAGACAGGACAGAACGACTGATGATCAGATCAAAGTCACGTAAAATTCCTACATTATCTCGAGTCACTAAACTACATCAAACAAAAACCAATGCGATTAAATCAGGGGGGTCAAACTCATTTTCACTGAGGGCCACATCAGCATAATCTTTGTCCTCAAAGGGCCAGATGTAACTAATAAAATGTGACTAAATGTAACTCGATGTAAAATAAATGTAACTAGTCCTTAATGTTAAATAACTCTGAATTTATTAATCAAGTTGCAAACTTTACAGTCGCACAGAAAAAATATGTTTGTTTATGTTATAACATAATTTTTTTAACATAACATACAGTAAATAAATAACATATAACATGAATAACCTAAAAAAAAAAGTTTAAATTTAAAAAAAAAATAAATTAAAAAAATAATTTCATTTCATTTGTCAGGTTATTAAAGCCACAGAACTCCATCAATCAAGGATCAAACTAAACAAGAGAATAAACAAAAATGACATCAAAACACAAGTTAGAACATTAACTTCGTTTAAAATGGGCTTAATTACTGCATTGTGGGAAATGTAGTTTTTGTTCAAAGCAGACTTTTCACCTATTTATTTTTAGACACTGAACTTTTTTGCTCTTGCGGGCCACATAAAATGATATGGCGGGCCACATTTGGCCCCCGGGCCTTGAGTTTGACACATGTGGATTAAATATTCAAGAGGTGGACTAAAAACAATAGATGGATTAAAATGTTAAGAGGCAGCGAGCACCTGGTTGACTCCTGTGTGTCTCCACAGGCCTGCGCGTTAACGACCAGCAGGGGGCGCTGCGCCCGCACTTCAGGCGCCCGAAGGCGGTTTGAGCTCCGTTTCCTGAAACGCATACTTCAGGATTAGGAAGAACACACCCAGTGACATCAGTGCGGTTTGAAGAAGAAGAAAAGTCTCAGGCCGAGCCGTGCAGAGGAGGAACAAGAGGGCCGTGAGGTCCTGCTCGGGTTTTCTCTCGGTTTTTGAAGCTCTGCTGCTTCTCTGGAAGCGACGCGTCCGGACTGTGCGTCAAACTTTTTTTTTTTTTTTTTTTCTTGAGCGAATCGTGGAGCGCAGAGGGGAGGATGTCAACTTCAGACGACGCAGAAGGCTTCCGACCGAGATATGGCTGTAAGTTTGTGACTTTTTCTGCCCACCTTGAGATGCCCCAGCCGGGCAGGAAATGGGGGGGTGGGGGGGACGCGACCCCCGAAACTCCAGACAAAGTCTGGATCCGGCGCTCCAAGCGCACCGAGTCCGGCCTGATTAATGTCTAATTGTGACTTCCGCGTTTTTATTAAAATGTATGACAGAGCTAAGAGGGGGGTGGGGGGAGGCCTACTTTTAGAGTTCACACTGGAAAATGAATGGTTAGATCTCCTAAAAAGTGACTTAAATGTAATGTTTGAATCAAAAGCTTCCAGTAGTTGCTCAGATGTTCCATCTGGTTGCATAATGCAGCTTTTATCCAGCACACATGGAAAACAAGAAGTGGTTCAGTCAACTGATATAAATCCATGTGTTTGGTGGTAGAAACACTCAGAAACTGGTGCAAAAAAAGGGGGAAGTTCTCCTCTTTTCATGTCAGTTTTTCAGGATTTACCTGTTGTTAATGCGGCCTGTGATCCCCATACGGGAAAGACTGTCCCACCTCAGATGTGACAGGAGGTTAAAAAATGGGTCTCTTTGTATTGCGCGCCCTCCTGTTCCCCCATCCCCCCTCTCTCCATAATTTGGGGAAAGAAAAAAAAAAAAAAAAAAAAAAAACTTCTCCTGGGAGCTGCAAGCGGAATCGTGGCTCCAGTCTCGCAGGAATCGGCCCATAAACTCCCCCTGTATTGTGTTTTGTTTCCAGCATATGAATAAGCGTGGTCTTTCCCCAACAAAGGCACGTCTGACAGAACCGAGCCTCTTTTGGACTCATGGGTTAATGAGGCAAATAAATAAAAGGAGCAAAATATTTTAAAAAAAGAAAACACTTTTTTTGGTCCAGTTGGTACAAATCCCTGTTTAGTTTTTTGCTCTTCTGGGTTCCAGCTGTCCTGGATGGCGTGGAGCGGCTCACGGCAGAGGAGATGGATGAGCGGCGGCAACAGAACATGGCCTACGAGTACCTGTGTCACCTGGAGGAGGCCAAAAGGTAAGCAGAAGGTTCACTCACCTGCGAGCTGGCTCCGCCTCCCACGGGCTGCCAAACAGGGAGGCAGATTCCAATTGGCTATGGAGCGCGGCGATCATTCAGCGGATGTTGGTGGATGATCCGGTCGAAGGATGGAAAGAAACCGTCATATTCTGGTGGAGTTCCAGATGCGGGAGGGTTTTTTTTTGTACCTGCTGTTTTTAGCATTGGTTGAACATCACTGGCACCGAAGGGTTAACTGGCGTGACTTTTCTCGTGTTTGAAGTTCAGTTTAGAATAAATAAACGAAATTGCAATTAAAAAATTCTAGGTTTTTTTTTCTGGAACTGGTAGTTCTGGGGGAAATTTTACGATTTGGTTCATCTTATATTTTTAAAGGTGTCTATGATGGTTGTTAAAGTAGCGCTACCCTTTTGTATTTTTAGAGTGTAGTTTTAAATAGAGGGTGCGTTCTCTCGTCAACGATTTTTACAGATCGTAACCTCTGCTCGTAAACGACCCAGGTGTGTGTGTGTGTGTGTGTGTGTGTGTGTGTGTGTGTGTGTGTGTGTGTGTGTGTGTGTGTGTGTGAATGAGCCCTGTTTCAAATGATACATTCAGATTTCACACGTGAAAACTCCTGGTGTTCAGAGGCCCTGAGCTCCAGAACCGATGGTGTGACATGACTTTTATTAGCTGAAGTCGTCCCTTTAGCTTCTATGCTAAACGCGGTAGCACGCCCCAGAGTTTTGGGAGTACTCGTTGAGCCCGTCTGACGGCTCGTGAAGAAGCCCGAGAACCTTCGTCTCTCAGCTTCAAGGCTCCCGTAAAGATTTCAGAATGTCTTTAGAAGTTGATGAAGAATCTACTAGAGACTGATTGTAACGCCTGAGCAGCCTGGAGACATTCTGTGTGTGTGTGTGTGTGTGTGTGTGTGTGTGTGTGTGTGTGTGTGTGTGTGTGTGTGTGTGTGTGTGTGTGTGAGTTCTGTTTCGCACACACACATAATGCATAAAAAGAGGATCATGTTGGGCAGGAAATGACTCAGGTTGTTGCTCATTTTGTTGCCTAAGAAAACCATGGGTGTCATAGCAACGGGTTCCGGTATATTGTGAGGTCGAGCTCTCTGAGTTGGTCATGTGACTACAATGCATGTCGGTGGTCCGTCACCGTTTCTGCTTTTGTCACCTATCTGTCCATCCAGTGAAGACGTCTGGTGGTCGTGTGTTCATCCAGTGAAGATGTCTGGTGGTCGTTTGTTCATCCAGTGAAATCTTCTAGTGGTCGTTTGTCCATCCAGTGAAGACATCTTGTGTTCTTTTGTTTGTTCATCCACTGAAGACGTCTGGTGGTCGTTGGTCTATCCAGTGAAGACGTCTGGTGGTCGTTTGTCCATCCAGTGAAATCTTGTAGTGGTCGTTGGTCTATCCAGTGAAGACGTCTTGTTTTTCTTTGTTCATCCAGTGAAGACGTCTGGTGGTCGTTTGTCCATCCAGTGAAATCTTGTAGTGGTCGTTTGTTCATCCAGTGAAGATGTCTGTTTGTTCATCCAGTGAAGATGTCTGTTTGTTCATCCAGTGAAAATGTCTGGTGGCCATTTGTTTGTTCATCCAGTGTACAGTAGACGTCTGGTGGTCGTCTGTTTATTCTGACTGATTGCATTCCTGTTTGTCGTCTGGAGAATATCTGGAGAACTGTTTTCACCTTCCCTACACGTTAACCACAACAGGGAGGCATTTCTCTCCCCTCTTCTCCGTTTTGAGGTCACACCAGTGAATTTCCCCCAATGGAATCGTGGCTCTGGTTTCAAACCAGATGTTCTTCCTGAGGTGTTCCTGTGGGTTTTTTTTTGTGGGGGTGTGTTTATGTCGGGGGGCTCTGATTGGCCAAATAAAATAGAAATACTCTTGACCTTCTCCGTGGAGTTGAGAAGTCACTGAATAAACTGATGTGTCTGTGAAGGTTAGGAATTAGAATTAAATGAGAATAAAATCGGCTCTCAAGGTTTTCGATGAGAAATAATGAGTCAAACGTTTGGAGCAGGGTTACAGGCTCAGACAGTGAGGTCATGCAGTGATGTCATCACAGGTCGCCCTGGCCCAGGGAAGAACCAGTTCAGTTTGGTCCAGATCAACGGGTTTATCCAGCATTCTGTAAATTAGTTAATTATCATTATTAAAACTATTCAAGATGTTTCCATGGAGCTTTGTATTGGGGGTGGGGCTTCGGTCTCTACTGAACTCAGATCAGCTAGACCAGGACCCATGTGGGCAACACCTGAGCCTGCAGGACAAGGAATGCCTTACGCCTCATGGCCGTGACCTTAGGAATGCATTGTGGCTCTGTCGCCATGGTGACGTCATCACTACTGCCTGCAATGGAATTTACTGAAATCCGTCCGTCGTGTTCTGTTCTCGTGTTCCTACCAGATACAGCCTGAAGAATTTAGACATTTTGTTCACTTACGTGTGCCAGAACCAAACTGACATATTGACACGTTGGAATTGCCACATTTTTCCGATTTTTATTCATGAGTTGTTGTTATAATCAGTTTTGCTCACGGCTTTCTTTTTGTTCATTCTCTGCATTACTTTCCACAAATTAGAATTGTCTTTGTCTACCTGCGTTCCTCCGCTTTCACTCGCTGAGTTGTCCTGGGAATGTAGTTGGACACGTTCTCTGTAGGGTAATTCTGCGTTTGCATTCGTCGCCGGGTTGCACGTTCCTTCTTCACGTTGTCCAGCCAAGAATTCTCCGCTAACCGTTGCGGTTCTGCCCGTCTTTGTTCTACTTCTAGCCGTAAACGTGGTTCTAGATCTCAGAGGTTTCCCCTGCGCTGACGTCTCTGGTCCTGGGTGTGGCTGCATAATTGTAGTTTACAGGTGATCCAGATTGAACCCAGATCAGAAATCTGAGAGTCTTAGAGGGAACCCGCACAAACCTGCAGAGGTCTTTGCGACTTTAACCCTACGTTTGGGTGGTTTTTAACAATCAAAGTCTTTCTTTATAAATGGACCGGACTGGTTTTTCCGTTTCTGTTGAGGGAAACAAAAGAGTTAAGAGTACAAGTGAAAGTTAATTACATCCCGCTTCAAAGCGGTGATGTATTGTAATCGTCAGTGTTCGGAATCGTCAATTACCTGATTCTCTGTTATGTCCGTCTACGTCAGTTGTCCCCAACCACCGGGCCGCGACCCAGTACCGGTTCGCGGGACATTAGGTACCGGGCGGCACAGAATGCTTGACTTTCTTTTTTTTTAATTGATTATCAGTCTAAAGATGTTTTATCTTGAAAAGTCACGTCTGTGCGGAATGACGCACACATGAATGCATGCGCCTGTGCCTCTTGACAGGTCTAGGTCATGTAATAGTTTACCAGCCAAAATTAAGCGCCCACAACTGCGCCAGTGTTCTGGATTAAAGTCAAGGCAGATAATCCTGAGATAAAAAGTATCTTAAACCCTGCTTCTGTTTCCAACCTCTTGTGTTTGTGAAGCGGAATTTTCTGCAGTGACCGTAAAGAAAACCAAACTGTGGAGTAGACCGGACATCTAGAACACACTTCAGGTGTGATTGTCTCCCGTTACCCCTAGATCAGCGGTCCCCATCCACTAATTCTCATCATTGAAATTATTATTATTTGATTGGCTTGTTCATCCTTTTATTGGAAATGATCAGTATTTCTCCTATGTTGAATGCACTGATTGTAAGTGGCTATATTTCAAAATAAACCTCATCAGTGCAGTCACTTTAATCGTTTACGGAGATGTTGATTATCAACTGCTGGTTTTGAGGATTCTAGCATTTGTTTTGCTAATGAGGTGAACGTGGGGGTTTCTCTGCGATGGTGGGACCGTTTCTTTTTGTCGTCTTTCCACTACCAAATTCAAGCATCCATCCATCCTCTCCAGTTCCCACGTCTGTGCTGCTCATCCTCCCATCAGTGTGGTTGGATAAAAGCAGCGTCGTCTTCTTCTTCTCCTTCTATTCTCAGTACAGACGGATGTTGTGGCGTTGGATTGGTGTCTAATTAGTGTTTTGGGTAAGTTTACGAAATGACAGGGTTCCATTCAACCGGGGGGGTTTTAAAGGCCTGAGAAAAACCCCATTTCTAACCAAATGATCCAAATATACAGTGACAGAGTGTGAGGGTTCTGAAGCGTCACAGAGAACATGCTGAATCAAGCGTTTGTTGGTTCCTCCTGCAGCTTTTTGGACGTTTGCCTGTAATTTCCTGTTTCTTGCAGTTTCCAAACAGTCTTGTGTACTGACTGCCGAAGAGACGATTACCTCACCTCATATCCTGGTGTGAGAACAATACGTGGCGTTACATAGCGATAGCGAGCGATCGATGATGGATGGCGGCACCGACCCGCCGTCAAACACGCCGGGTCTAATTTAAGCATCTTCCTTCGTTTCTTTTCATGCTTTGTTTTTCTTGGAGCTAAATCACTAAATAATTGACTAATCTGTTCATCGATTGGTGGAAAATGAATCAATTCTGATTGTAAAAAAAAATGGAACTCGAAAATAAAAGGTCGGTCTGGATTAGTACTAAAAGGAATCGGTGCTTGTCGATATTTTGCTCGGGTAAAAATATTGATTGTTATCGATTAACTAGATTATTATCCATTAATCGATGACTATTGATTAACTAGAAATAGCAAACCAATCCTAAAAAGCAAATGTGATCTAAAAACTGGGAAATTGAGCAATTGCTGGTTGCTGGAAGTTCAAAGCGTTGCTTGACTGAGGAAACATTTTCATAGAACCTTTATGTTGTTACTGCCCCCCCCTCCCCCGTCCCCCCCATTTTGATTGAAACTACATCACAGCATCAGGAAGTGATGTAATTCTCTTTCGGGTAACATTTTTTAACTCCTGATAAAAAGTTCCTCCCCAAACCGTGAAGCTGGTGAACTTTAAGAACTTGATCTGTGTGGTCAACAGCCTCCAGTATGGAACACAATGGGCAAATGTCGTTGCTATGACAACCAGCAGCCAGCTTACATCACTTTGGTATTATAAGTGCAAACAATACAGTCCTCAGAAGGTATCTACGCCCCAGTGGGCATTTACTGGCAGTAATTCACCTACAGATGTGGTTTTTCCCATCAGCCACTGTGTTACCGTGGATACAAAGTAAATGCGTTGTTTGGTAGATCCAGGAAACTGGTTGGAGCGACACATCCGGGTCGACAGCGGGTTGGAATGAGAAGAGAGAGGGATCAGTTCTCTATAATAAAAAAAGCCCTGCAGGACCCGCCCCTCTTGCCCGTGGCCCCGCCCTCTCACCTGCCCGTCTGCGCAACCTGAGACGACGAGTAGCTCTTCTTGTTTGGATGTCTGTCGTGTCCCAGGAGTTTTTTTTTAAAATCGGGCACAATGATAAAACCTGTTCCACGGAGAGCGCCGTGCTGACGCGGCGGTTTGAGATCCCCGCTTCCAGCTGATTGCCACTGGCCCCGCCCCCCCCAGCTGATGGTTGACCTCAGATGACCTCAGCATGGGTTCTACAAAATTCTATGCTGATGGAAAGTTGGGTGAAATTTCTTTGGAAGCCCAACTGTGAGGGACTGTTTTTAAATTACCGTAGAAATGTTTAACTCTTCGCTGCCCTCTGGTGACCCAGCCAGCGGTAGAACGTCACGATCGCGTTCAGAATTCCTCTCCAGATTTTGGGGAGAAGTTCTACTTCCTCTCAAACAAAGACGTCAGTGTCAGCTGTGGGTTTTCTCGCAGGTCGAGTGGAAAAAAGGACACGGTTGTTTGTTTTCCCTGCTGAACTTGGATTGTACAGCGAGTACAGTGTCAGTTCCGTTGCGCTCAGGTTATGTGAATTGGGGGGGGGGGGGGGTGTTGACAGGACGGGGGTCAGCTGGTGCACAGATTCCAGCGTTGCACCAAAGCATGTAATGAACAGCTTAGCTCCGTCGCCTCGATTCTCGGTTCCCTCCTGTCGTTCCCTCCGTTCTTCATCCTCGTGAAACGGAACACTTTGGACTGAGGTTGTATGAAAGCTGTGATGTCACAGCTAATTTTTGATGAGGGGCGGGCCCACGCACTGGCCATCCGGTGGATGCGTAGAAAGTTTATGATCTACTTTCCATCCATGCGTGAAACTTAACATTTAAAAATAGAATTTCCAGGATTTCCTGATGCTTAAGCCCCCCAACCGGTGACCGTGACCTTACAGCCAACTTCATGGATGTTAGCATTATGTCCACCAGGAGGTCATTTATTTCCCTTTTTTGAGAGAGAGAGTAGAACAGAACTTTATTGATCCCTTAACAGCACAGTGAGTACACAAAAACACAGAAAAAACACACAGAAAGTAGCACCAGCACCAAATAGAAAGAATAATAAATAACCCACCAAGAATATACAAATAGAAAGGCATAAATAGTCATCGGAATAAGAAGGCGTAAATAAACAGGCCTAGGTAGACATTTGGGTAGAGTAGGAGTGTCTATAGTGTTTTGGGGGTTTTTCAGAAGATTAAATAAAGGTTTATCCCACCAGGAAAAGAATTTGTCAAATTTTGTTTCAGGATCTATGATTTCTTTTCTAGTTACTGCTCATCCGCGCTGTCTAAATATATTAAAATGCTCTTTCTAGGTCTTTCCTCTGGACACAAGCTGTCATTGTCTCCTTTTAGCTCTGACCTAGCTTCCACACAATGAGCCAATGAGACCTATTAGGCCTCTCCCTGAGAGACACAAAAGAACAACAGCTTAGTGTTACAACCGCTAGACTTGTGCTCTGTTAGTGGAATATCTCCCTAGATGTATTCCACATTAACTCCAGGGTAAGCCATCCACCTGTTGGAAAGGGAAGTCACTTTTAAAGAAGGAGCTGCAGGAGAACAAAAGGACGGACCTCGACCTCCTCACCAGTGACACATCAGCAGCACTTCCTGTAGAGATAGCGGTCGGTAGTGCAGCTCTTCCTATGAGACCGACCTCTGAACCCAGCGGCGACTCCAGCTTCCTGTCGGCTGCTTGATCTCAGGAAGGAGGCGGGGAGGACGTGTTTTCCTGTGATATTTGACTTAGTAGTGAAGATGTGATACAGATCCAGAGCCAGGATCTAAAGAACTAAATCTATCACCTATACTTTAGCAATATCAATTGATTCTTGTCATGAATGTCACATACTGTCGTCCTCAGTAGCTCCGGATCTTGGTACAACAGTCTTTGCAGAACATTAATAAGACACAAGAATCCATCATATGCAAAACTGTTTAAATCAATCCACTGGACTTTAAGAGAGTTTCTTGGAAATGTTTCACCTCTCATCCAAGAGGCTTCTTCAGTTCTAGAACTGAACAACTGACTAGAACAGACTAGAACTGAAGAAGCCTCTTGGATGAGAGGTGAAACATTTCCAAGAAACTCTCTTAAAGTCCAGTGGATTGATTAAAACAACTTTGGAGAACCTGGATAAATGAGAACCTACAGATTCAATCCATCATTTGCATCTCTTTCATTGCTAACAGTAACTTTTCTCTATTTGTTTGAGTTTTTGTGTAGATTTTGGACAGTTTTTAGATTCTGGACAGTCTTTAGTCTGAATCTGTTGGTGCTGATGGACTTTTTGTTGGCTCCGCTCCACTGCTGCAGTTCACGTTCTGAATTCCCATTCATAGCTGATGTTCTTACTAGCTAAGTGAGGGTGTGTGCGTGTTTGTTCTATCCTAGGAAGGGTGTGTATCCGTGATAAAACGGCTATTAGTTCGCCGTCTTTATGGGGACCTTTCACTGCTCTGGTGTGGAGTCAAAGGAGGGGCTTGTTCCCGGCTGGCGGACCCAGGCCTTCACACCCGGGGGGGCCGGTCACCTCGACCTCAATAGCAAGCCTGTCTGGTGACCTCATGTCACGACTTCCTGGGAGGGAAGTTGTTTCAGCTGCTGGTCTTCTGGCCATGTGTGGGTGTGTTTGTGCGAAGGCCGAGTGTCTGAACGACCCGTAAGAATGAGGCTCCGATCCGATTGAGTATTCCACGGTGGTGGTGGGGGTCTATTAATCCCAACCCAGGATGCAGTTGACCTTTTCGTTGCATCACAAAGACGGAAGAGTGGGAGTGTTTTCTTAGCCAATGATCAAAAGAGAGACTGTTTGACCTCCATCTTCCCGCAAGCGGGGAAATTCCTCCCAGTCAATGATTAAACTTTTCATAGTCAAATCTTTGGTGTTTGGAGGCCTAAATTAAACAGGTCAGCTACTGTACTAGTCTGGGGGACAAAATAAAGATGGCAAGAACAACTTGACCCAAAGATAACCAGGAATAAAATAGAGGTCAGAGTTCACTTCTGAAGCAAACGGACCAATTAAAGTTGATCAATAAACATTATTGATGACTTTTTCAGAAATTGCAGAAAATGCACAAAATGTTCCATCTCTCCGTCTCTCTCTCTGTCTCTGTTTCTATCCACGACACTATGTTATGGTGTCTTGCCTGAACCAAGATCCATCCTTCCAAAAAAGTCTCATGGAATCTGGTCCACGACCTTGTTTTGTCTACAGTACTTAAAATAAAATAAATAAAAAAAATGTTGGAAATGTCAATATATGTCCCTGAAAGAGAAACAGAGTGGAAATAAAAGTCATGAAGGTCGTAAATAAAAGAATCGATGACAAGAACTATCAGGGCGCCGCTGGGGTCCATTTGAGAGCGACTAGTCGGTACAAGGATGAACAGACTGGATTTTATTGGACTTTTCCTCTCAAGCCTCTTGGGTCATTTTCACATCCTGTGCATCAACCAGAGCCAATGCTGATTTGCACTGTGAGGTACAAACATCTGGATGGATCCAGTTGTTCAGCTCTATTACACAACGACAGAAAAAAGTCTGGGAGAATACTTGAAAACTGAGGGAAATCCGTCGCCACAGATTAGATCTGCTTCGGTTGGCAACTTTTACCTCTGGTCTTTGCTTATCGAAGAGGAAGCCAATCGAATCAAAGCACATTCACTGAAGAGGAAAAGTGGAATGCATCCCCGAGAGCGTTCTTCAAACGGATTGATATCTAACCGAGTGAAAAGAGACACCTGGGTAATTCATCCGGACCCCCTTTCGCTCGTGGCGACTGGACGGTGATGACATGCAGGTGTTGGAATCCAGTCGGCCGGGCTCATCCCTGCGTTCCGTGGCCCACAGATGAGAACGGGCAGGTAGCAGGAATGCCGCTCCACAATATGACCTAAAAGAAATGAAATGTCACACCTGAGGAATGCTGGGAACTCTGGAGGAGGTTACCACAGGGCAGGCAGTTGTTGTCCAAAGCTGCAGAGACTCCAGAATTACTTTTATCGGTTCTAAACAGTCGTTATCACTGCAGGCCAGCATAGCTGTGTATTTAAATATAAATGTATGTCCTTTGTTTTTACTGATGGGGGGTTCTCTGTGCAGGTGGATGGAGGCGTGTCTGGACGAGGAGTTGCCTCCCACCACGGAGCTGGAAGAAGGGCTGAGAAACGGCGTCTATCTGGCCAAGCTCGGCAACTTCTTCGCCCCGCGGACCGTCTCGCTGAAGAAGATCTACGACCGCGAGCAGACGCGCTACCGGGTGAAGAAGCACACCGTAGAAACATAAAACAGTTTCATGTTTGATTGTGTGCGTTTTCCAACAAGACCAGGTCTAAACTGTTACCTTCATTTTAAAGACTTCCAACAGTCTCCCATAAGGCCACAATGAATGGAAAGATCTGCCTTTGACAGGCAGAATCCTTGAGTAGGTCCCAAGTCAGGAAAGATCTGCCTTTAACAAGCAGAATCCTTGAGTAGGTCCCAAGTCAGGAAAGATCTGCCTTTAACAGGCAGAATCCTTGAGTAGGTCACAAGTCAGGAAAGATCTGCCTTTAACAGGCAGAAACCTTGAATAAAAACTAAGTAAAAAAAAATATCGGGCAGAAACCTTGAGTAGGTCCCGGACCAGGGAAGAATTATCTTTAACAGGCAGAAGGATTGAGTAGCTCCAGAGCCAGACAAGATCTGGCTTTCGCAGTCAAAAACCGTGAGTGGATCTTCTCCAAGTTCCCTTAATGTCTTTCAACATTTTCCTTAATTCCGCGAAAAATCCAGCCCCAATTCAATCCTGAACAGAGGCTTGTCCTCTATTGATGCCATCCTGGTCCTGTTGTGTCATTCAGGTGTAGCTTCCACCCATAGTGAGTGAGGTGCCTTGTCGTCACAATATGACCTAGATTCAGTTTTTAACTCATGTTTAGCATTAGCAGAAAAAGAACATCCGTGTTGATGCTTCTTGAATTATCATTCATGCATAATTAGTGCATTAGTTCTGATGAATACTTCAGGTCAACATGCCTTTAGTTAACACCTTTAAGCCCAAGAATTGAACAGATCGGAGTCTGAACTTTACTTTTATTGTTCCTCTCTTCCAGGCAACGGGTCTCCATTTCCGACATACAGACAATGTGATCCAGTGGCTCAACGCCATGTCAGAAAAAGGTCTGCCAAAGGTATGAAAATGATCTGTCACGTTAAAAACACCTCCATTATTTAAATTAGAGTTCTATCAGTTTGAGATCATAAGGGAAACTCCAGAATAAGACGCTAAAAATGAACAGCTTTAGTATTAGAAAAGGTCACTTTCCTGTCCTGTTGGCTCACCAGCTGTAAAATATTTCAAGCTGGAATTTTGTTCTGAGAATAAAATGTCTTCAGTTTTAATAAAACAGGTCACGCTCTGCAGGCGTGACTTGGAACCAGTCCTTTTATTAAAGCAGAAGAGCTCTTCTAATTTTCCAGGATGTCAGATGTGGGGAAACTCTGAACACTTGTTGGGAAATAATTGAATTTCAGCTCAGAATATCTCCTCCTGGCAGCTGCGTCAGAAAATACAAGGAGCTTCCCTCAGTGGCTCCGTTTCAGTTGGACCGCAAAGACAATGCCGGGCTGCATGAATGGATATTTATTCAACCTAACCCCCCCCCCTCATTTACTGTGATATCCCGATTCATTCCTGCTTACATGCTCCGACATGCTGTGCTGTCAGGAACCTGTTGCTCCGACTCATCACTCCTGTCTGTTTCAGATCTTCTACCCTGAAACGACAGACATATATGACAGAAAGAACATGCCGCGCTGCATCTACTGCATTCACGCTCTCAGGTAGGCCGTCAGGTTCAAGCAGGAATTCTGGAATGTTTTAACGTTTTTCACATTCTGATTAAATTTTACCCTAAAATCTATGGAATGTTTCTGATATTTAAGCACATTTTTTGTCCTTTTGGTCACAAAATACAGTTTGAACAAGGTTATATCTAAATTTGATCAATAGCAATAAATCTGGAACACACTGCAAAAAAAAAAAAAAAAAATAGGGGAGGAAATTGGTTACTTTATTGATGAAGCCAAAAAGATGTACAGAAAAATATAAAATTAAAAACAGAATAAAAAACTATTCTTAGGCAAAAATAATTAAAAGGTGAACCGTATTAGCAGGAAATGCTTGAACGCTTTTTTTGGATGACTTACCAGCCTGTGTGTGTGGAGGAGAGGAAAAAAGTGGACATAATTAGAATATATAAAAATTTAAATAACCACTGTTTACATACCTTGGTATTCCATGTAAATAACTGCTGAGGCTAATGATGGTAAAAAGCTAAGCTAACTCCAACAGCCACATATCCAACTAGCTAATTAATGACGCCATGTTGACTCATCATGAATAAAATGGTTAAAAATGTTAGCGGAAGTGCTAATGCTAGCTGCAGGTTTGGAATAAATATAAATAACCTCTGTGTTTAAATACCTTGGTAATCCGTGTAAGTGAATGCGATGGCTAATGATGGTAAAAAGCTAAGCTAACGCCAGCAACAACATATCCAACTAGCTAATTAATGACTCCATGATGACTCATCATGAATTTCTGGTTGTAATGTTAGCCGAGGTGCTAATGCCAGCTGCAGGTTTGGTATAAATATAACTAAACTCTGTTTACATACCCTGGTAATCCCCATAAATAACTGCTGAGGCTAAATATGGTAAAAACCTAAGCTAACACCAGCAACAACATATCCAACCAGTTCATTAATAACTCCATGTTGACTCCTCATGAATCAAACGGTTAACATGTTAGCCGAGAGGTGCTAATGCTAGCTGCAAGTTTGGTATAAGTATAAATAACCTTTGTGTTTAAATACCTTGGTAATCCCTGTAAATGACTGTTGAGGCTAAAGCTGAGCTAACGCCAAAAGAAACATATCCAACTAGCTAATTCATAACTCCATGATGACTCATCATGAATTAAACGGTTAGAATGTCAGCAAAGGTGATAATACAAGCTGCTCATAAAATTGCTAAGCTAACACTAACAGTAACATATCCGACTAGCTAATTAATAAAACTATGATGACTCATCATGAATGTTAGCAGAAGAGCTAATAGTAGCTGCAGGTTTGTTTTCCCGCATAGAGTCTCTGTGTTGAATTTTAAACAGTGTGCAGGAATGACATCATCCCAGGTTTTGAAATTTGGCACCAAACAATTCAGGAGCCGTGATGGAATTCAGCCAGGATTCTTGAAAATGCTAGCTGGGGTGTTGGCGTCGACAGACAGACGTGTTTTGAATTTTCCGTTGCTGGACTGCGTTTCATGGCTAAGAAGTTTTTACGAGGTGAACTTTGTAGTTTTGCGGCGAATAGAGCCAATTTTCTTATTTTGAGGGTAAAAATCAAGTTTTTTTCTGTAGCACATTTAAAAAAAAAAAAGCATAAGTAGCATGCTTAGCTATGTATAAATTCCCAATTTGTGTTTTTTTGTACAGTGAAGGAAAATTAAAGTATAACTTTAAACTAACTTGAAATAGATGATTTAACCCTAGCTTGTATGACTTCTAATTTTTTTTTTTACCACAATCAGTTGCAATGCAATAATTTGCTTTAATTTGCCAGACCTGCAGGTTTAATTTGCAAGTGTTTTATTCTACTGCAGAACGACTGTAGTTTATCTTGGACCGCACGGAAGAATATCATGAAAGTCTAATAAGAAAAACATATTTCATATGATTTACGAGATGCAAGTTGAGACACGACGCTCTGCAGATGGAGCTTCTTCCTGTCGTCCATCTTAGCTTTACCGCCTGTTTTCTACATCCGCATACACAACAGATAAGATTTAATGAATGAAATGCGTCGCTTTTACTCCCTTAAAAAAGTTGGTTTTTAATCTCATAATGCACCAGTAAGACTATAAACGAGATTTAATCCAGTTCCTTAATTAAAAACACTAAACGGTATTCTAACTTGACATTCTTGCCATCAAAATGTCGTTAAAGTAGATATATTACAGGAAATGGAATAAATAAAAATCGACTCTAGAAGGAGAAGCACAATATTTTATTTATTCTTTCTTCTTCATGTGATCCGTTTCCTCCCTCTTTTCCAGCCTCTACCTGTTCAAGCTGGGCCTGGCGCCTCAGATCCAGGATCTATACGGAAAAGTGGACTTCACCGGTAAGCGTATGGCTCCACCCCCCCTCCCGTGACATCATCCTGTTTAAGGTGAAGTCTGACTCCGCGTGTGGAACTCATTATAGCAGCAGCCAGAGCCGTTTTCCCGCCACTTCCTGCCGGCTGACAGAGTCGCAAATCTGATTATGGCACACGAGCCAGGAACAATGTGTCTCCGCGCCCCCCCCCCCCTCCCCGCCGCTCTATCTCCTTTCCCACCCCCCACCCCCCAGCTTGATGCATTCCTCCTGTTCTGTCTCCCCACAGAGGAGGAGATCAACAACATGAAGAGCGAGCTGGAGAAGTACGGCATCCAGATGCCCGCCTTCAGCAAGATCGGCGGGATCCTGGCCAATGAGCTGTCAGTGGACGAAGCCGCACGTAAGAGCAGCTGTGATGTCATCGGCCGAGGGCCGGATGACGTCACTGGATCTTGTTTTTAAGTCTTCGCCGTACAATTTGTTAAGGGATCAGAAAACAATCGTGTTTATCTTCTAAAAGTGGAATTAGCGACAGTTTGACCTTCATCACGTGACTCGATGACGATGAAGGTCATTATTTGGATTCTTATTCAAGGAAATATATTTAATCTAGTTTGCTTGCGGATCCAGATTAACTATTAATCCCTTTATCGCTGCCACCTGAGCCAACCACAGTTATTTCCTGTAATTACTGGGTTTACAGGAGCCAGTCGTCCGCGTAGAACAGATTTTTTTTTTTTTTAACCACATGACATGTGTTTTGGTGGTTCGTGATGATGTCACCGGTTTTTAATCTCATTCTGTCACGAACAGAGGAATGATCCTTGGCGCCGCTCATTTTTTTAATCTCTCCAGGCGCTAAATGTTTTAATCAGTTATTTTTTAAGATCTTTTTGTGCCGATAGGATAAAATATACAGTATTGACAGTGAAGTGCTGATGTTGTGTTCAGGGACATTAATCTGAGTCCCATCATTTCCATCACGTGGTTTTTTTCGTTGTTGTTGTTGTTGTTGTTGTTTCCCCGTCACACCAGGAAACAACACGACTCTTTCAAATTAAAAGCCCTTTAAAAAAAAAAAAAAAACGCTCATTAATCTCGCCTCCCGTCCCCTCCTCCACCTTTAGTCCACGCCGCCGTGATCGCCATCAACGAGGCCATCGATCAGGGCGTTCCCGAGGGCACGCTGGCCGCCATGCAGAACCCCAACGCCATGCTGGTCAACCTGGACGGGGGCAGCGCGCGTCAGTACCACGACACGCTGTACCGGGCCAAAGGCGAAAAGGTGGCCAGCTCACGCAAACGGGTACGGAAATCCAACGCCTGGGGAGGGGGGGGGGGGTTTATCCTCTGGAGAGACCATAAAGGGACCGCGAAACTGCCGACTGTTCTTTTTGATGAAAGAATAATTGAACTTGCAGCCTGGAGGAGAATAACATTTTGGGATTATGTTGAGGCCACAGACATTAAAAAAACTACGACTGTAAATTCTGGCGGCTGGCGGGGGGGACGCATCCGATCGATGACTCCTTGGCTCTGCCCCCACAGCAACAGGAGAGCTTCGACGTGGAGAGAGATGTTTACGACGAGCTCCTCACCCAGGCTGAAATCCAGGGCAACGTCAACAAGGTCAACGGTAGGTCGCAGATACCCCAACCGCCCCCCCCCTTGGTGATTGTTTCCACAGCGGCGTTGACGTGTCTGTCCTGTAGTGATCAACGCCCTGAGGGCGGCGGAAGAGGCTCTGCTGAGCGGCGATGAGGAGAAGTTATACGAGGCCCTGAAGGCCATGGGGGTCCAGAACCTGCTGCCCCAGAACAAAGGCTGGTACCTGAAGCAGCTGCAGGCCGACCGGGAGAATAAAGAGCAGGTGGGGGGGTGGGAATGGGATGGAGGAAGGGCGGCTTCTTCTTCCTCTTCTTCATCTCATACTGGTTTGTCTCCCCGTCAGGCGTCTCCAGGAGAAGCGCTGACGAAAGACGAGCTGCAGGCCGGCGTGGACGTGGCCAATGAGATCGCAGAAGGATACATGAAGAGTACGTGAAGTAAAAAAACATTTAAAGCACATGTGACAAACTCAAGGCCCCCCCCCGGGGGGGGGGGGGGGCAAATGTGGCGCTCCACAGCATTTTATGTGGCCCGCAAGAGTATTAAACAGGGGTGACAAACTCATTTTCACCGAGGGCCACGTCAGCAAAATAGCTGTCCTCAAAGGGCCAGATGTAACTAATAAATGTAAGTAAATGTAACTCAATATAATGTAACATAAATGTAACTACTCCTTAATGTTAAATAACTCTGAATTTATTACTGAATTTATTACTTATTCAAGTTACAAACATTATTCAAGTTACAAACATTACGGACTTGTGTTCGATGTTATTTTTCTTTATTCATTGATAGTTTGATAGTCCTTTATCATCAGGTTTAGTAACCTGATGATAAATTAAAAGGATTTATGTTAGAACAGAGAAACATATTTTTTCTGTGCAACTGTAATGTTTGTAACTTGAATAAGTAAAAAATTGTTATTTAACATTAAAGAGTAGTTACATTTATTTTATATTACACTGAGTTACATTTAGTTACATTTATTAGTTACTTCTGGCCCTTTGAGGCCAGCCTTTATGCTGATAACGGTCATGGGTGCACCTACTTCCTGTTTAGGAGCCATTTCTAAATGAACGTGCTCCTTATTTTTTCGTGTGTGTGTGTAGTGTTGAAAGCGGTGGAACGCATCAACGCCGCCATCAGGGCGGGCGTTCCGGAGAAAACGGTGGTGGAGCTGATGAACCCCGACGCCCAGCTGCCTGAGGTCTACCCCAGCGCCGCCGACCTCTACCAGCGGGAGCTGGCCAGCCTGCAGCAGCAGAGCCCAGAGGTACCCGCCCATGACATCACTTCCTGTTTGTGGTCGTGTGGCGTTTGAGGGCAGAAGAGGAAAGAAACACAGCTATTTCTGCATTTGTGTCAATCTGTCAAAGCCGTTCTGGTTCAGAAATCAACAGGAAATGAATTCTGATTATTTGATTATCAGCCTGTTGTTTTTATTCAAGCACCTGAAAATGTGGGGATTTTTATTTCTTTTTGATTTTGATTAATTGGATGAAACAAATAATTTGAAGAAATCATCTGCAGCTCTAACATCAATTGTCGGTTGTTAGCGTTTGATTATTTTAAGACGTTATGTAAGATCAATCAATTGTGTCAATAATGGATAGAAGTTGTGAGTTAGAAAGTTTTTGTACAAGAAGAACCTGGAGACATGAGTTTAATCCTTTCTGTCACTGAATTCCAGTTAAAATTTAACCCAATTTAAAAATAAGTAAATCATTTTAATCTGTTTCAGTCTTGTGATACAAACCCCAAAGCCCCTAAATAATTAAAAAATCTATATATTTATCAACCAAAAGACATGTAGAGTTTAAATGTGTGGAATTAATTATATAAATGCTACCTAAACAATGATAAAGAATGAAAAGAAACACAAAACATACAAGAACACACGAGCTACGTCTTCACTCCACCAACCAGAACGAGATGCGGTCTCACTGATTTTGTATCCATCCGCCAACTAGCGGTGGTTCTACTTTATGTACTTATTTCTCTGTGTGAAGAACGTCACACCTTTTATTTCCTAGATGAGACGTATAAATCGGTGTCTTCCATCCCACAGGGCTCCCTGTCCCACCCTGAGCTGCTGGTTGCCGTGGAGATGCTGTCGTCAGTGGTGCTGATGAACCAGGCGATGGATGTCGGAGACCGAGCCGCCCTCTGGAAGCAGCTCTCCAGCGCCGTGGCCGGACTCAGTAACGTGGAGGACGAATACGCTCAGAGGTCAGAGGGCGTGAGCGGCGACACGTTGCCGTGGTAACGCCGGAGGGGTTTAGCGTTATGCTGATGACGTTCTACTTTACCCTCACAGGTACATGGATGAACTGATGCGCCTGAAGGCGGCAGCCAGGGAGGAGGGCTGCGACTACCTGACCTGGAACGACATCCAGGCGTGCATCGACCAGGTCAACCTGACGGTGCAGGAGGAGCACGAACGTAAGAGGGGCGGAGCTAAGCTCATACCAAACGGATCCGGATGCAGAACGGCTGTGTTTTTTTAAACCCCTCTGACTTGTCTGCAGGCATCGCCGCCATCGGACTCATCAATGAGGCGCTGGACGAGGGCGACCCCAGGAAGACTCTGGCCATGCTGCAGAACTCCTCCGCCAAGCTGACGGACGTGGACCCGTCGGTGGCCCAGCACTACCACGACAAGCTGCTGGAGGCCCGCAGGGAGAAGGCTCACGTAAGACATTCCAAACGCAACGGCCGGTTATCCTCATGCTAGCAACGCAACCAAACAGCCTTAGCAACGAGCAATTAAAAAAAACCAGACGAGGGTTTTCCCAGGCTGCCGGGACGCTTCCAGGGCTCCACCTTCCTGATTTTCCTTTTTCCTACTCAGGAGAGCATTATGCAAACACACAATGCAAACAGCATCAGGGTACAGTTACGGTTTCACGTTATGCGCAAAGACAGGATGCTAACAGTTTAAAGGAATAAAAAGGAGGTGCTTTGATGTAAAAAAAGGCAGCAGCGGTATTTTTTTTGTGGGGAATTTTCATTTTTAAGCATCTAACCTTCCGTTTTAGGGTTATTTTTTGTACATTGTGGTCTCCATGTGAGTCAAACCTCTCAGTAACTCATGACACCGCCGCACTGATGATGATGATGATGATGATGATGATGTCACAGTAGTTCCGCCCATTTCTCTTCCCTCCATGCGTGTCTGTACCGGACCCGTCTGACAGCCCCGCCCTGCAGCTCTGACTCATTTGCATGTGTTTCATCGGTCCGTGCAGCTCATTTGCATATCATGTCAGAGGAAGACGACCATATTTGGAGGGGGTGACTTCCTGTTGAGGGGGGCTGCCGGTGAGGTCAGACTGGAGGAGCTGGGGTTTTACCCAGTTGAAGAGGAGGTGACAGGAGATAAATAAAGTTTTATTCTGTTGAACTTTAAATCAGATTATTCCACTAAGGGCCTGTTTTTATTTTAAGTGGGGATAAAGTTATTTTCTTATCAAGGCTGGACGACCTTTAACCTCTTCTCAAACTATTTCAAACTCATCACAATCTAAACCCTAAAAGGACATCATGTGTGAACTTGTCACACTTTTGAAACAAGACCCAAAAACAACCAGGAGCTAAAAAAAAAAAAAAATTTTCCTGTCGATTTCAAACGTAGGAAATAACAAGGCGGGCCTCCCTTTGGTCAGTTGTTTCCATAAAAGGGCTGAAAGCAGGTCGCCAGAGCGACCCAGACCTGGAGTCTGAATGGCACAATGTGTGAGCCCTGAATGGGTGTGGGGGTTCCCCCCCACCCCACTTAAAGCCAAAAAAATCTCAACTCATATAAAACAACAAGTTTTCTAACATTTGTTCACCTTCGTCTCAGAGGAGGTGGTTAAATTTTGGGAATTTTTATATACAATAATCCATCGCGTATTCGCAGTTCGAGACACACGGCTTCACTACATCCTGGATTTTTTAGTAGGTAGTCACGTGATACCGTATGAGCATGCTATTGGCTGACAGCATCCGGAAGTACGCTGCGTTCTGTGATTCACAAAACACTCTATTAGTCTGAGAAAAGGTAGTACAGATATAAGGTAGTTTAATATCAGTATGGGGAGGGTTCATAAACGTTTAAATTACCGTAAATAATAAAAAAACACACAAGTTTAAAAACGTGCAGATCTGTTCTGTCAAGCCCCGTCAGGTCGGTTAGCGGGTGTCTGCTCTGACTCGGGGGCGGCGGATGAAGCCTCTCTGACTCGTGCGTCTGCAGACGTGTGAATGAGCTCATAGGTTTTTAAATGAAGACGAATACGTGCAGGGGAAAAGTTTAATACGATGAAACGCCGACGGCCCCTCCCCCTCAGCTCTCGCTTCCTCTAGTTCCATGATGTGTTCGACACCTCCTCTGAGCGCTTACCCACGCCGTCACCACACCCCGTCTAGCCCCTCCCACTGGGCGCAGTGACTCATCATCGACAAACACCCATTTGAGTGCCAAACGCAAACATATAAACACTAATCAGCTCCCGCCCAGCTCTGTTGGCTGTCATTAAGAGCCTGCCCCCCCCCCCCCCCTCCCTCGTTGCTACATGCTGTTGCAGATGTTTCCTCCCCCCCCCCTCTCCTCACTTTGAGAAATCCTCCAGATCAGGTATCGGCTGCACCCGCCCTCTGCTTTCACACACACCTCCCCTCGACTGCCCCGAGGGTGGGAGGCGTGGAGGGGGGGGGGGAGGCGGCAACCGGCCGCTGCAAACTTTAATCTCAGGCGGAGGGCTCCATCTGGATGTAGTTAGGGAGAACTACACTCCGTGGTGAGCGCCGTGGATTCTATCGGAGGTCTTTGTTTGGTGAGCAAATGGAAGGAACCGTTCGGGGGGGGGGGGGTCCAAACCGGGACAGTGGTTAAAAATAAACTGTCCGTTTTATTTCTTATAGTTTTCTTTCATTCTCACTTGTGAATCCATCAGTGGTCCCCAACCCTCGAGTCGTGGGCCGGTACCGTTCCACGACTCGGGAGTTGGGTCAGACGGTACCAGCCTGTGGGTCAGGTCATACCAGGTCATACAGAAATAATCCAGAACGTCCGTGAAACAGAACAGCCCTTGAAAATATTGTCTGACGTTAAACAGATCTGCGGAGCGAAAACGATTGGGTCCGTTGTTCTAGAGAGACCAAACTAATGGAGTTTGCCCAACGATATTGATCAGTCGATCATGAGTGGACGCCTCATGGGCGTTCTTGAACACATTTCCCCGTCTCCTTCCAGGAGACCCAAGACCCGTCTGCTGTGCTGTGGTTGGATGAGATCCAGGAGGCTATACTGAAGGCCAATCAGGAGTCGCAGGAGGCCTTACATTGTAAGCACACACTTTCTAAGCTAGCGAACATGTGCTACCTGACTCCACGGTGCTGATTTGTGCTCGTGTCCGCAGTCTCGCGCTCCATCCAGGCCATCAACGAGGCGGTGGACGTCGGCGAACCGGCTCAGACTTTGGCCGCTCTTCGTAATCCCGGGGCAGGGCTGTATGGCGTCACGTCAGAGTGTGCCCAGACCTACCAGGACGACCTGACCAAGGTCAAGAATGGGAAGAAGGCAGAAGGTGAGGGCCAAATTTCGGGATGAATCCTGGCTGCTGCGCTACGCTTGTCGACCGATGCGTTCGCTCAATGACTCGTTGGGTCGTTGGAGGGGACGTTCACCTTCGGCGGACAATCTTTCTACCTCCATCTTGCTTACGTGGCTTCTCTCATCCATCCAGGTGACAATAACAGTGACTGGGTGAGGCATTGGGTTAAGGGAGGACACAACTACTACTACAATCTGAATTCCAAGGAGGGTACCTGGGTGGAGCCAGAGGGCTTCGTTCAGAACAACACCCAACTCAACAAGGAGGACATCCAGGTCAGGCCCCTGGTGATCCAGCTCTGTGTGACCAGGTTTTTTTGGTTTTCATCACCAGTTTTCAGTAAACTGGTTTTCTTCCCCTACCCAGTCGGTGGTTTCTGGTGTAACCACAGCCTACAACCGAGAGCAGCTGTGGTTGGCCAATGAGGTGCTGATCACCAAGCTGCAAGCTCGTTGTCGTGGCTACTTGGTCAGGAAGAGCCTTGCAGACCGGATGGACTTCCTGAAATCCCAAGACCCTGCTGTTACATGCATTCAGGTCAGAGTTGCGGGAGTGTCATCCGTCTGAGTCTGACAAACATGTTTCATCGACTTCATTCAATTTTTCATTTTTATTTCTCAGGCCCACTGGAAAGGCTACCAACAGAGGAAGAAGTTCAAGGAGCGTCAGGAGTTTCTGAAAGAACACGATAAAGAAGCCGTCAAGGTTCGGAGTGTTTGCATTTGAATTGATAGCGACACGTCCCCACAAACCCCAAAACCTGACCTCTTGGGGTGTGTGTGTGTGTGTGTGTGTCCTCCTCAGATCCAGTCCATGGTTCGGATGCACCAAGCTCGTAAGAAGTACAGGGATCGTCTGAAGTACTTCAGAGATCACGTGAGTCTCCACAGCCTGAAGCCTCGTCACGCTGCAAATCAAATTTAGGATAATTTGAAAGACTCGCTATAAGGCATTGTAAATTTCCTTTCGGTAAAATTAGCATTTAGCTAAAACAAATGTCTCCGTTGTCTGATGGAAGCTTTAAATCACGCAACATTAATTTCCCCTGATGCATCTGGTTGACATTTCGCGCCGTGTCCTGCGGGGTTTGAGCGAGACAGATGCCTCATTTAGATGTGTGTGAAGTCATTTCCAATCGTAGCGGATTCCTGCGCTGTCGTTTCTAATGAAACCCCATTGATCAGCCGGGTTGATTGCTGTTTTACCACAGATCAAGGATGTGATCAAGATCCAGGCTTTCATCCGAGCCAACAAGGCCAGAGACGACTACAAGACTCTGAGTGAGTAGCGTCCGGATTAGCATCCCGATTAGCCTTCGCCCGCTCTTCTAGTTGATCTCCGGTACATTTGATGGTTTTACTTACTTACTAAACCGCCCTTCCTCCAGTCAGCGCCGACGATCCTCCGATGGCCGTGGTGAGGAAGTTTGTCCACCTGCTGGACCACAGCGACCAGGACTTCCAGGAGGAGCTGGAGCTGATGCGTCTCCGCGAGGAGGTGGTGACCAACATCCGCTCCAACCAGCAGCTGGAGAACGACCTGAACCTGATGGACATCAAGATTGGCCTGCTGGTGAAGAACAAGATCACGTTGCAGGAGGTGGTGTCCCACAGCAAGAAGCTGACCAAGAAGAACAAGGGCCAGCTGTCCAACATGATGATGATGAACAAGCAAAGGGGTGGCCTGAAGGCCCTCAGCAAGGAGAAGAGGCTCAAGTTGGAGGCCTACCAGTACCTCTTCTACCTGTTACAGGTGACGCCTGGACCTCACAGCCCTGCAGAGTCCAGAAGCTGAAGATGTCGGATGTTAAAACCACATTTCTGCTTCCCTTTTAGACAAACCCAACATATCTGGCCAAGCTGATCTTCCAGATGCCCCAGAATAAATCCACGAAGTTCATGGACTCCGTCATCTTCACCCTGTACAACTACGCCTCCAACCAAAGAGAGGAGTACCTGTTGCTGAAGCTCTTCAAGACCGCCCTGCAGGAGGAGATCAAGTGAGGAACCGATGCCGATACGCCATGAGTGACCACGGTTTAGAGGTTTAGTTTGTTAGCATGAGCTAAAATGTCGCCACCTACAGGTCAAAGGTGGACCAGATGAAGGAGATCATCACGGGAAACCCTACCGTCATCAAGATGGTGGTGAGTTTCCATCGAGGAACACGGGGACAGAACGCGCTTCGGCAGATCCTGGCTCCGGTCGTCAAGGAGATCATGGACGACAAGACGCTAAACATCAAGACGGATCCTGTGGACATTTACAAGAGCTGGGTCAACCAGATGGAGACGCAGACGGGAGAAGCCAGGTGAGCAGGAGCTTCCTGGAAGTCCATCCGAGCAGCTTCCCTTGAGGTTTTCCTGATCCGTCTCCTCCTTCTTCACCAGTAAGCTACCTTACGACGTGACTCCGGAGCAGGCCATGGCCCACGAGGAGGTGAGGACCAGATTGGAGGCCTCCATCAAGAACATGAAGACCATCACCGACAAATTCCTGTCGGCCATCATCGTCTCCGTGGATAAAATTCCGTACGTTCCTTTACGACCTCACATCGCTGTCGACTCAATTCGCCGGGTCTCACCTGGTCCGTCTCCCTCTCAGGTACGGGATGCGTTTCATCTCCAAGGTGCTGAAGGACACCCTCCATGAGAAGTTCCCAGATGATACAGAAGAGGAGCTGCTCAAGGTTCTTGGCATTAGTTTGTAGGCGTTCTGGCTTCATCCTTCCTCTTTTCTGGCTTCTTCGCCGTCTTCTGGTTGGTTCTCACGTGTTTTTCCTGCTTTTTCTGTCTTCCTGTCCAGCTGCCGCCTCTCTTTGGGAATGTGGTTCTTCTCTTCCTCCTCCTCCTCTCTGTCTGCTAACAGTAAGGCACTCCGAGCCTCTATTCTCCATCTCCTTCTTTTTTGACCTGTTTAGGAGTATTTCTTCATTTTACAGCATAACATTAATAAACAAATAGTCCTCAACTTACAAACAGTCGAAGATACAAACAAACGCACGCCGCCATATCCGACTAATGTCCTGCAGTTCCGCTTTCTGCCACAACCTCTGCAGGGGCAGCATCGCTGTTGTTGTCGGATGCGCTTAAAAAACTGGTGGAGAGTTCCTTGAAGTGTTTTCTTCTTATTCTCCTCAAGGATTAAATCAAGTTTACCGTAAACTAATCTGGATTAAAACAATCATGTGAGTGACGCTTAACAGTAGATATTGGAACTATACGTATGTATTTTAATATGATTACGTGCTTTTATTCTGATTTATTGTACAGTAAAAAATTAGCTTTCAACGGTTTTCTTGTGATTTTTAGAGTCCAGTATTTGTGGTGGATTTTTGATTTTGATTTTTTTGTGGATTTTTTTTTTCAACCGACATAATCTCGAACAATTTTATTTTGTGTTTTTTTTATATCCTGTAATTGTTTCTGGTCAGTCGTAGAGTAATAGTACTTTAGTATTTAGAGTAGTAATGACATTTAAATTACCTCAAAAGGCAATTATAGATTGAAATTTAATAACAATTAACAAACCAATTTACAAACAACCTCTAGGAACCAGTTGTGTTCGTATGTTGAGGACTACTTGTAAGTATTAATAACTAGACTGACTCAGTTGTTGGCCTTTATTGCTGTAGATTGTGGGGAACCTCTTGTATTACCGCTACATGAACCCGGCCATTGTGGCGCCTGACGCCTTTGACATCATCGAGGTGTCGGCCGGGGGTCAGCTGACCACGGAGCAGCGGCGAAACCTCGGCTCCGTCGCCAAGATGCTGCAGCACGCCGCCTCCAACAAGATGTTTCTGGGAGACAACGCCCACCTCAACCCCATCAACGAGTATCTCGGCGCCTCCTACCAGAAGTTCAGGAGGTTCTTCCTGGCGGCGTGCGACGTTCCCTCGCTGGAGGACAAGTTCAACGTGGATCAGTACTCTGACCTGGTCACCGTCACCAAACCTGTCATCTACATCTCCATCGGAGAGATCATCAACACTCACACAGTGAGTGTGGACTGGAGTGTTTTTTAGGGGCGTTCTCTTCTACTCTAACCACCTTCTTCTTCTGTGGTAGCTGCTGCTGGACCACCAGGACGCCATCGCCCCAGAACACAATGACCCCATCCACGAACTGCTGGAGGACCTGGGCGAGGTTCCCACTGTGGAGTCTCTCATCGGTGAGCAGAGTCGGGTCACAGTGGGAACACACAAGAATTAGAAAAACTGAGATCTGCGACTTCACCACTTCACCACTAGATGGCGATAAATCTCTCACACACAGATTAGAGCTTTTATTAACAGAAACCTCTTAACATGTGATTATGTGAGGACGGTGTTTCTCCACCTCAACCCCTCCTTCTCCTTCAGGTGAGAATCCTCTCCCTCCAAACGACCCCAACAAAGAGCTGATGGGTAAAACCGAAGTGTCCCTCACCCTCACCAACAAATTCGATGTCCCCGGCGAGGCCAACGTTGAGGTGGACGCCAAGACTCTGCTGCTCAAGTACGATCGCGCCGCAGATTCCAGGCTTGTGATAGGTCAACGTAGCTGTGGAAGAAAAATCAGATTCATTTATTGTCTTCTCAGCACCAAGAGGCTCATCGTGGACGTGATCAGGTTCCAACCTGGAGAGACTCTCACGGAGATCCTGGACTCTACAGCAGGACCGGAGCAGGTGAGAACGTCACTGAACATCAATCATATATTCATAGAAATATGAATTAACTTGTTCAGACTGCTAATTTCTACTGTTTCCAAGAGTCAAGATTGTTTTAGCAACAATTTTTCTGCAAAATCAAGCAAACGTCCTCTTGCGAGCAGCTTGAAGGACCTACAAGTGTTTGCGGAGTGCATGTTGCACAAATACCAGGCAATTTAAGCTAACACCAAAAACCTGAAGATGCTACCTCGAGATGGAGACTCTAAAATGCACCTTGTTCCCATGGCGACAGGAGGCCGAGTACCAGCGAGCCATGCAGAGGAGGGCCATCAGAGACGCCAAGACTCCAGAGAAGATGAAGCAGGTGAAGCCGGTGGTGGACGACAGCCTGACGCTTCAGGGCAAGAAGGACAAGATCAAGAGCAACCTGCAGAGGCTGGCTGAGCTGGGGAAGGTGGACCCCCAGAACCGCTACCAGGACCTCATCAACGACATCGCAAAGGTAAGAAAGACTTATCCTTTAGGAACCCAAAGGTCTCTTTGGCGTTCAATCTGAAGGTGACGTGTTTGTTTTGTTGTTTGTGTGTCGCAGGACATCAGAAATCAGAGACGGTATCGTCAGCGTCGGAAAGCCGAGCTGGTGAGGCTCCAGCAGACCAACGCCGCTCTCAATTCAAAGACCAAGTTCTTCAATGTGCAGATCGATTCGTACAATCAGTACATCAAGACGTGCATGGACAACCTGTCCAGCAAGGGCAAGTGAGTGGCCTTCAGCTTCATTTCTGTCGTAAATGAACGAGACGATTGCTTTTAAAAACCCTAAATGAAAGCTTCTTTTTTAGCTTTTGTTCTGTGGTGCAGTAATAATAGTGGGCGGTAGGGGGCGCTGTTGTTGCATCTTTGGAAGCATGAATTGGATTGAGCCACACCTACAGAAAAACAGAACTAGGACTGCGTTCATTTCTTTTTAATTAGTTTTTTAATTGTCAAATTTTTATCACATTTTCTCAGAATTTTTTATTTCATAAACTGAGATTGTCTGGATAGAATGGCTTGATTGTAATCACAAATTTTAGTTGATATTTTTGCATTATTCTAACGTTTATTTGTCATGTTCGTCTTATTCTCCTGATTTTGTCACCAGATTTATTCGATCATTTATGTAAAAAATCTTCTCACCTTCTGACGCACAGACAAAACGTTCTGGTTTCCTCCATCCTGACATCCCGACACGTTCAACATGTGACATTTATGTTCTGTCGCTGAATCACACGCGTTTGAAACCAATTAGCATTCAGCTGGCAGGATGTTGTGTGGAATAAACACTCCAAACGTCCTCAAGTTCTCATTTTCCCACACATCGACGACTGATCGAACGTTGAAGAGGTGACGTTTGATCTCCTTCTTTTCTTTCAGGTTGTCTAAAAAGCCGGGCGACAACAAGACCAAGAAGAGCAAGCAGGTTTCTCAGAAGTACACCGCCTCTCGCCTCCACGAGAAGGGCGTTCTGATCGCAATAGAAGATCTGCAGCCCAACCAGTAGGTTCTGCTTCCTTTACAGTTCCTTTAAAGTTCCTTTATAGTTCCACCACATTAATGAGTCTTCCTGTCTTGTTTCTTTTTTCTCTTTGCAGGTTCAAGAATGTTATTTTTGAAATTTCCCCATCGGAGGCCGTCGGCGTTTTCGACGTGAAGGCCAAGTTTATGGGCGTGCACTTGGAGACATTACAGATAGAATATCAGGTTTATTTCTTTTTTTTACATATTTTTCTTTCCTTTTGTCAGAATTTCTTCCAAGCCATTTGACTTTCTCTCCGTTTTCCTTCTCAGGATCTCCTCCAGCTGCAATATGAAGGCGTCGCAGTGATGAAGATCTTCGATCGGGCCACCATCAACGTCAACCTGCTCATTTTCCTGCTCAACAAGAAATTTTATGGGAAGTAAAAATAAAAGAAACGTTTAAAGGGCTACAGACACTGATTTAAACCACAAAACCCACTTGAAGGGTTGCAAAACGCCCTGACCTGAACCGGCCCGACTTTTCCTTCACATTCCCTGCTGCACTTCTCTCATGTGCCTTTGCAAAACCTATGTGCATTATTTTTACGATGTGGATCACCATGTGCTTTATCCTAAATGGAACGCTCCCCTGTGACCCACAGCTGGAGTTTCCTTCGTGTCTTTGTCTGTTACTGCACCGAGGTCAGAGGTTTAAGATTTGTATGTTTTGCTTTAAATATTTTGAATATCTTGTGCATGGGCTTCAGTTAATTATAAAATTGTATGTTTTATGTAAAAATATTGAGTTGTGTGTCTTTCTTCTCTGTGGGTTGTCTGATAAAAGTTCTAATCATCTCCCCCCGTCTGAGAACCTTGCTGCTTGAGGCAAACAAAATCAAAGGGAAAAAGAGCTCTTTTTCTGATTTTGTGTGATTGAAGAGAAATGTAGATAAACACAACTCGTGTTAAAAATAGTAGGGAATAAATCTCTACTAATGCAATTTTCATATAAGGAATTTAACTCAAAGTGCCTTATAATGAATCATCTGGTTCTTAAAATAAATTAGGAATAAAAATAAATCTGATAATGTATAAATGCAACACAAATGGGGATGATAACAGGAATGAAGTTAAATGAGAATACGTACACACATGGGAAACTTTTGACATTGATACAAATTATAGATTCAGTGAAGCAGCATCTATAATTTGATCAGCTCTCAATCAGCCGATACCTTAAAATATCACCAAAATGCTAATCATAAATCCAAAATTAAAAATTATATTCATCTCCTTTGATATCTGAGCAAGCAGTTTTGTATAAAATTCAGGAGAAGAATTGTGTTCCTCATTAATTTTTAGTAGTTTAATCAGTAATAAACTAAACCGGAAGAACAAACCGCAAGGAAAATACATTTTCATAAGTTTTTATATGATGCAACAGTCAGTGTGGTTAAATATAGATGTTACACCCATGCATTTTTAATTTTTTTGTTAACTAGCTTTAAGTTGAGGGGTTTAAAGTCATGTTTAGGGTACGTATAATTAATTTAACCTGTCAAATCTCATTATAGACCCTGGGAATGGTTAGTTGAACAGGAAGTGGTCGCTCTTCCTCTAAAAATAAGGATTTTTGTGTGTGGCCAGATTTTCCAAATTGAGAATAATCACATAGCCTGTCCTGTTTATAGCTGTACAGTCACAATTTTAAAATAGCACTAATGTTACTTTAACTGGGTCAAAAAATGTTTTTGATGTGTCTCTTGTTTTCTTATGTAAACTATCAGAAAACTTCCTCAGCCACTGCTTGGATTCTTCCTTTAAAGATTATCTGCTTGCTGATATGAGGAATGGTTTATATAAGATGGACATCTGTTCTGATAATCAATCTTTCCATCATAAAATGAGTTCTAGAATAATTTTGCAGCCTACAAATAATCACCTCATAAATAACATGCATGTCCCATTTTCTTTCTTCTCTTAAACCGTAAAAAGTTCATTTTGCGCGTCATATACCGCCATCCTTACTTGTACTGTCAGGTAGATTTGTTTAACCAGCCCTCACGTGTGGGTTTCATCACCTGTGTGTTTATTTACGTCATGACGTCACCATCTGTTGTGGCGCAAACGTAAACTTGTGAATTTGTCGCCGCCATGTGGACGCCTCTGGTATTACTACCGCTTAACGAGGTAATGTTTTCGCGCAGGAGTGTGAGGATAACAAGCCAGCGGGACCGAGTTACGGTCACAAACCCGGTCAACCGGCGGATTTTAATCTGAAAACATTTTCAACACTTTCTCGGAAGACTCCAGATTTGAACAACGACGAAGGGAGCGAGTTGTTTTTTGTCGGCGGTGTTTGTTTATCTTCATGGAGTCCGTCGGGTTGGAGTTGCTGTGAAATCTCTCTGATGTCCGTGGATTAACAACAAGACGCCGCTCAGAAGCGCTACGATATTTTAACTTTTAAGTGTGAGTTTGTGGATTATGCTCCTGCGCGACGTCGGAATTATTTACATTTTCAGCATTCCCCCGTTTGTTTGTCACGTAAACTCGAAGTGAAACCCGGACGAGACCCAGCGGACACTTGTTGAAACACAAACCTTTGCCCGAGCTTTGCTAACGTTACTAGCTTGATTTTTTTTTTTTTTTTTAGCTAACGAAGCTAACTACCCCCCCCCCTCCCCCGGAAAAACGCAGCTCATAAAACTCCTCAAATTTTCTTTTCCAAGACGAGTCAGGACAAGTTGGTAAAGTGTATTTATCAAAATCGTTGAGATGACACTGACAGCAGCTTAGCTAACTCGGCTAGCTTCGGCTGTTCACCTCTAATGTAATGTTAGCATCGGCGGCTAACGAGCTACATTCAAACAAGTGGTTCGCTGGAGTCAATATGAAGTTACGTTCCAGCAAAGACTTCATTTAATCCACACGCAGGTGTTTTTTGTTTTTTTTTTAAAGTATTGGAATCAATTGAAACACAAATACTTTCTAAAGACCTTAATTCATCTGCCCTTCAAACACCAGAAGCCAACTTTTATTATTACGTTAGCTTTAGCCGCGTTAGCCCGCAGATTGTGTTTAATAATGTGTGTGTGACACCGATGGCTTCACCGCGACGATTATTAAGAGACTTTAAAAAATAGCGATATTTTTTTTTATTTTATTTTTGTATTTTTTTTAGCATCGTCAACGGGTTTTTTTTTTTTTTTTTTTTTTTTTTTTTTTTTTTTTTTTTATAACACCAAGTAGCTGAAAGTTTTGCTGAACAAGCGGCCCGCACGATGTCCGGCTCCCCGGGCACAGGTGGCTCCAACCCCCGGAAGTTCAGCGAGAAGATCGCGCTGCACAACCAGAAGCAGGCAGAGGAGACCCGGGCCTTCGAGCAGCTGATGACGGACCTGACTGTCTCAAGGGTAAACACACACTTTTCTCCCCTTTTTTCTGCAGATTTATATATATATTTTATTCCCTATTGAGGTTCTGATCTGCCTCTTTTCACACAAACCTCGCCTGGAATGATCTGTGTGTCTGAATCATCTGCTGACAGAGATTTCTGGTTTCCAGCAAGTACTTCTTGTTTCTCTTCGTGTTTCATGGAGTCGTGGCAAAACCCTGTGTGCTGCAATCCATCAGTGAGTTGGTAACAAACGTACACAAGAATCAAGATGTGAGATAATCAGTGACGCAAAAAAAGAGATTACAAAACCAGAAAGTTGTGGGGAAATCTTCCAGCTGTGAAGCAGGAAATGGGACACAGGCGTATGCATCTGCACCAATCCCCCCAATCCCCCGCCCCCAAAAGGAGGCAGCGGGACCTGTTAAGATGTCTTCAGATGCACCTTGTTTTTCTGTCATATTTAATGACCCCCCTCCGGGGTTGGGACCCCGTGGAGACACGGAGCAGAGAAGGGAAGCGACTCAGGAGGATGGTTTGTAAACCAGCTCATGTTTATCTCCTGTTCTGCATTACATTTTAATTTTACTGATTCATCCAGTTGCATTAACATTTGAAAGCGTGAAGACCTAGGTTTTGTTTCCATAATTAAAAACATTTAACCATGTGCCAAAAAAAAAAAAAAAAAATCAAAGAAAACCAATCGAAATGTTAAGCAAATACAAGACGATTACGTTTTTGTTTGACTAATCCAGATAACTTTAACAGAAAATCAGATCAGTGATGGTATAATACAATATTTTTCATTCTTGATCTGGAGAAGATAGCAGATGGTGTCAAATTTTGTGTTTTTAAAACCTCTTAACTTGTACTTGGTTCACACCTCTCGCCTTTGCTGCACGACTGATCCAGCTACGGTGGTTTGACGTCACGAATGCGACACCGGCATGCCGCACTTCTCCTTCTTTTCTTTGTTTATTACTGTAATTACGACCCCCGACGGCATCGCAGTGCGTAAATGCTGAACTTGTTAAAGCAATTAGAGCGTTTTGAGTGTAATTCAGCTTTTATTTTATTAGCTGTCCATTGCTGATAGCATAAATGTGTTAGTCGGATAAATATTGTGTGTTCTTGATTTTGTATTTAGTTTTCCTTTAACTCAACAGATCATCATCAGAATAGTATAGTTATTTTTATTTTCTTGACTGCAGAATTTTTTTATTTTAAGTCATGTTTCAAAATTAAAACCTAAAACTTCAGCAGCTCCATAAATATAAGAAGTCTAAACAGTACACTACACATTCCATGAAATAAAATTAGTAAACTACGGAGGATATTAAAGCCCTTTTCAGCTAGTTCTCAAAGTGTGCGGTCTCTATACGGTGATGGGGGGGGGGGTTATGGGGCGGCTCCTGGAGGTCCACTTAGAGGATGCGATTTCGAAGCGACTGCTGGTGAAGTTTAGGAGAAGGCGTGACCTGCTGGTGACCCCTGACCCACACCGGCAGTACAGAGCTGGAATTAGAAGGAAGAAATGAGAACCCACCACCCTCTGAGGCAGACGCTCCGTTCTGTCGCTCATCGGGCAGAAATTAGGCATATTATGGGATGTACGGTTGGATGTTTTCACCTTCCGTCACATCTCCAAACCAAAATTTAGAAGATTAAATGCTGGTGTGACGTCCCAAGTTTGTCTCCTACTTCTCAGAGAGTGTGTAATCTGACATCCGGGGGTTAAACCGACATCTGGGGTCTCATTTTACGGGTCGATCGACCGTTCCAACCCTCAGCTGTGGTCTGGAGCTGAAATAATGAGGTGGCTGGAATACTGGATCAGGAACCAATTTCAAGGATTTTCCCCAAATTGCAGATGGCTGTGTGGGAAAATTTCTACCAGCATTTGGTCTTCTGCACCAGGATCGGAGTCTTTGAGATCCGTGTCCGTCCTCCATCGTTCTATTGATTGAATAGAATAAAGTCAGTCTTTGAGATTCAAATTTTGCCCTTTTAAGAAATGCTGATTTGCTTATTCCCGATTGCAGGTGATGATGGGATCTGTTAACCGTCCCTCGGTAGAACAAGCTGCCTTCTGTTTCCTACAAAGTGATCATTGTGTCGTCTCCTGGTCGGATTTGGTTCCAAGAATGTCCTGTTGGCCTTGTGTCGAAAAAAATGACAAACACCTCAGAGCCTTTATTGCATTCTGGATGCATTTGTGAAGCAATTTAGTGCTCCGCTATATAATAAAAGCATTAGATTCATTAAAAATAAACAGTTGTAATGTTCGACGGGATGTTTGAGAACCTGATTGTGTCATAATATACCCTGAATTTAGCCTGCCAGGATCAGGAGTCACCAGATGGGAATATTTGAAGCTACACAGATCAACCAGAGCGACGATCTCCCAGCGTCGGTGTTGTCACGCGTTCACAATCCAAACCCTGACGGCTCTGCTTTCGTTTTCTGACTCACAGGTTCAGTTCCAGAAGATCCAGCAGCTGCGTTTGTCTCAGTCGCGGGCGCCGTACTACGGAGGCTCGCTGCCCAACGTCAATCAGATCGGCAACGCCAACACCGAGTTCCAGGTAGGACCTCCGAAAGGTGTCTGGAGACGAAGCGGCGATAGTTGGCTGCGAGTAAGGTTAAAGGTTATCATCACACCTCAGGTGGTGGGGGCTAGGGGCGCTCCGTGTAACGTGGATGTTTTCTTTAAACCCAGCCTACCTTGGGATCGCGATGTGCTGACATCAAGGTCTTTTTCACGGCCCGACGGTAAAAACCTCCCCGTTCTTATGTTGTCTGGTCCACAATAACACCGCTGTAACGTTTCACCAGACGTGAGCACACACCCTCTATCCCAGGCTGGGAAAACATTCCTACACCCCCCCCCCCCGGATTTATCTGCAACCCCCCCCTTCACCCCCCCCCCAAATTTTAGTTGAATTTTTTGAGTAGTTTTTAAGTTAAATCACGTGAATGTCACTTTGAATCGTCGTTCTTGAGCGATCGATGCTCCGAAACGAGGGATGAGACGCTAGCGGTTAGCCGCGTAGCATCGGGTCTGATCCCGGTTTGAGAGCTGAGTTGTGTTTCTGTCAAAACTCTCTTTACTGCTTTAGTTTTCGCCGTAATGCGACTGTTGATGAGCTCCACTTGAAAGTCTGTGGCGTTGCCATGACAGCCAGCAGCCATGCTGCAGAAAATGTTTGAATAGAGTTGAGGGGAGTTGAGTTTTCCCAATTTTGGGGGCATTTGTTTCAAATTTTCTGTTTTCTTTTGTTAAGATATGTCCAAAAAAAACAGAATTAAAAAAATTTGTGGTGACAGTAGGACTCCGGGACGTTACAAATGTCTAAAAAGAAAAAAAAAAAAAAAATCCAAATTTACTGATACCCTTTGGGTCGACACCAACGCGACACCTCAAGGTCAGCAGGAGCAGCAGGAAGTAGGAACGAGAAACGACACAAAACGTGAAGATAAAGTGTGATGGGAAGATAAATAAAGTCACACGCATTGTTTCTTGCCATCACAAGTGTGCAGTGTTCAGGAATAGACACTGCATACGTGTGTTTGTGTGTGCAGACACACCCAGTAGACATAGCTTCAACAATGCATTTGTATTCTAATTTTAATGTACATCTATTTTTAACCTGAGGACTATTGTGTTATAACTGTGTTATAACTGTGTTATAACTGTGTTGTAACTGTGTTGTAACTGTTATAACTGTTATAACTGTTACAACTGTGTTACAACTGTGTTATAACTGTCGCAGTGGATTATCATCTTGTGATGTAAAGATGGACGTTAGTTAAATGTTTAGTCCTAAACGTTTGGAGGCGTTAACGCCACTGAAGTGACGTCCGGTGTTTCTTCCTCAGGGGCCGTTTCCGTCGGGACTGGACTCGACCAGGGGGACCCGCCACCACGGGCTGGTCGAGAGGGTCCACCGGGATCGCAACCGCATCAACTCCCCCCACCGCCGACCCGTGGACAAGCACGGACGGCAGATATCCTTTCAGGGCCTGAGTCGGTGACGCGGAATTGTTAACTTCCTGCTGAGGTTTTTTTTTTTTTTTTTCAAACGCACACAAGGCTTTATTCTTCAGGTCGCCGCGGCGGGCGTTCATCATTTTTCTTGACAAGTAGCAATTAGCCGAAACGGCTTTTGTGACGGCGCGTTTCAGGACGGGTCATTATGACAGCGCTGCTATGTGAGCAATGCAGCGTTAAGGGTGTCTGTCATTTAGACGCGGCCTTCAGGAACGTCTCGTCCACCGCGTGATCGCTCCATTCCCATGAGGCATCAGCGACATTAGCGTCACCGTAAACGGTTATGGAATCTCATTTGAGCGGCTTCGGGATGCCCTCATCGCCGTGTGTGTGTGTGTGATGTGTGACGATCCCGTTCCAGTTTCATCACAAGACGGCGACCAAAACCGTTTAGGGATGACTCGTCGCCCTTTCTACGCTCGTTTTTTTTTTTTTTTTTTTTTTTTTTTGCGTCACATGTTCCGTGACGTGACGTCGGCGGGATGCCGCGTGACCTTCGTTCACCTTCGCGTTCATTTTTACGCCACTTCACGTCCCCCGTGTTTCCTTTAACGTCTTGCTTTGCTTTTTCCATTTGAAAAAATGCGCCTCAGCTGGCTGCAGATCTCGCGATTGGCGGTCGGTTTGCTTCGCCGCGAACACTGCTTCTTTTATTAGACGACGCTCGTGGCTAAATTGGGAAAACCTGGGTTGACTTATCGAGCTGCTAACCAGTTTCATGTGACTGCTTAGCGTGAGTGCGGTTGTTTGAAAGATCGCCGGGATGTGTTAAACACACTCCACGGCAAAGGGCCTCTGGTCTTCCGACAACTTTAACTTCTTAATCTGGTCCTATAAATACAGTGAATGCTTCACCATACTTCAGGGCTGTGCGGTCGGCACAATGCGTGTCTTTAAAGATAATCGCTTCTAAATCCGTCAGCTTTTGATTCCCGTTTCTGACGGTTTTCAATCTAGTTCTGGTCAAAGAAGTAAAAAAAAAAAAAGATTATTTCTCGTTCTTTGTGTCTTTCGCCTCCCTGCTCGCGTTTCTTTCCTATATTGTGCGAACACACAGCAGAAGCGTGCCGCGTCCACGCCTGAATTACGCTCGTGGAAAAAGGCGCGATGAAAGCGAACGCGAACCGGGGCCGATAACCAGTTTGACGAGGCGTCCGGCACTCCGAGGCGAGGCGAGACGAGGCGCTCTGGTTTTGTGTGAATCTGTGTCAGGGCCGATAAACGTTCATCCAGATGCAGCACAGAGCAAGAACCTGACCTTGTTCGACTCCCAGTTTGCCGCTTTATTTGCCACCCCCCCCCACCCCCCCATCCAAAACAGCAGCTGTCTCTTTCAAGAACGACTCAAATCGGCCTCTGTCTACCAAACGAATCGCCGCCCTTCTCCAGTCCTGCCCTTTGACAGACAATTCCAGGAACTCTGCCTCGCATTGACGACTAAAATCAAATAAAGCCGCCATTGTTTCAGTGCCTTTTTTGAGAAAAAAAAAAAAAAAAAGCCGCCTTTATCGCTCGTGGAACTTTAAGAATGTGTGAACATGATAAACTGTATTTCACAGCCATTCCTCTGCTGGTTTCCATGCTTGTTTCTTAACTCGAGCCCACATAGAGAGCTCTCCGTACGGAGCCGTCTACCTGTCCCCGCCTCTGGACAACAACTGGAGGAGGTGAGTGGCGTTTCCTGCTGGATGTTTGCTGTCCTCTCCTCTAACCGGATTATCTTACTTTTCGTCTCTTTAACCTACGAGTATCGTCTTTCTCTATTTGGGCGCCCTTCCATCCAAATCAAACACACAAATCATGAATGAAAGGTTGACGGCTTTTGGTTTCACGCGTTCGGATGCTGCAGCATCACCTTAAAGGTAGAGGGGTTTTTTTTGCCTTAAAGGTCAGGCTTGACGGCGGGTAGAGACGTTTCACGCGTTGCATCTCTGACTTGCATTGCCTGCAAGCTGCAGCTTTTTTTTTCCCCAGCTCTGCTGGCGCCCACGCCAAGCAGCCAGCCCATTGGCCGACAGCTTCTCCTCAGTGTTTACAAGGGGAGAGAATTATGGCCCTGTGATAAAAAGCCAAGCTCCTCCTTTCGCTCGGTCTCTTGTTTTCTGGCCTGGCCCGCAGCCCAGTCGCCCTGCCTCGTCAGAATCGGCCCCGCTGGAACGTCTCGCACTGCGGAATCGAAGGCGACACACACACACACACACACACACACACGCCCTCCTGTCATTGTTGACAGCAGCAGAAAAAAAAAAAAATAGAAGCTTGGCAGAGAACATCCTCGCAGAACGAACCGGACGCCAACGTTCTCCGAGTGGGTGTGTTTTGTGGGAGGGGCCATGTGTCATCAAGAACCGAGCATAGGCTTTTAATTTACACGGCGCTGCTTTGTCTCACGGTGTTCTGTCACCGCAGAGCCTAAACATTCATGTAGAGTCGTGGAAACGTGACAATTAAATTGGATTTAGACGTTTCTCCTCCTGCCGGCTCGACTATCGGACCTACTGTTGATGCGTAACAGTGGTGAACCTGTGAATAAACACTATTTCAGTTGCGTAAAACCTGTTTCGTGACCCTGGTAGTCCACTAAGATGTTAATGAGTCAGTCAGTAATAAGTCAGTTATAAAATCAGGCCAAGGAACGGACCGTTCCTCTACGCTAACTGCTGCCGTTTTTGCATCCCGCTTCAAAAGCGGTGACATAATGTCAGTGTTGGTGTGTTCGTCCGATCATTAGTCCGTCTGTCCGTTTGTCCGTTTGTTAGTCCACCAAATATCTTTACAACAGGTACAGATTGAAAGATGAAACAAAAAGCTCATTGCTCGGGCAGCAATGAGCTTTTTTACACTCAGGAACCGGATAAGATAGAAAGACGAGGGAGAAGGCCAGTGTGAATAAGACCATAGATCAAATGTAGTGCTTTGATCATTGACAGTAGGTTAGAGCACTAGCTTTGATCTTTAGCCCATGCAAGTAGGTCAGGGTAAAATGTTGCAGCCTCTGACTGCCTTGGTTTGAGTTAGGTGTTTCTTTTGACCTTTTTCCTATACGTTAGCCATCCTGCTAGGTGTTGCTGCTAACACCTATGGCACAGGAGCTTTCTTCTTGTTAGTAAAGAACACTGGATGAGCTGATGAGGCCAGGATCAGCTGCCCAGAACGTGTTTGGATCGACAGAAACCAGCTAGAGGTGTTACTGGGCTTGTTTACGGCATCTCCTACCGGGACTCCAGGCCAGTCGTGACTCAGTTCAGGTCGGGACAGGAAGGATGGGCAGTAGGCGAGGAGAAATGATCAAGTAAACAATTCAAAATTGGTGAATTGGTTTGCATAAATCATACATCGGATTGATAATTCACAGTACAGTAGTGCCTCGAGATACAAGCCGTTACTCTGTCCATATTTTTGTTCGACATATGAGCAAAATTCAAGATATGGCGGATGAATACAACATCAGTGAGACCGCATCTCGTTCTTTACCACGTGTTGGCGGATGGATACAACATCGGTGAGACCGCATCTCGTTCTTTACCACGTGTTGGCAGATGGATACAACATCAGCTGGGACCAGATCTCGTTCTCGTTGGTGCAGTAAAGACGTAGCTCGTGTGTTCTTGTGACTTTTGTGTTTTTCATTTTTTATCATTGTTTATGTAACTTTTATGTAATTAATAGAACACTGTGTGTCTATTGGTTAATAAAATAATAAGTTCTTTTTTACATATTTGGTGGTTTGGGGCTTTTTTGCCAAGCTGGAACAAATTAAAATGATTTTTGTTATTTATAAGGTTTGACTTAGGGGTTCAGTCATGGATCGGATTAAACTCGTATCTCGAGGTTCAACTATTTTGTGTTTGTCAATCTGGAGGTTACTCATTCCTGACTGTTGAACGGGAAGACTCAAGGAACTCTAAATAAAATCGGTCGTCTCTGTGGTTGTATTTTTCATCTGATTTTGATCGTAGCTAATAAATAATAAGTTACGGTTCTTTTGCACCGTTCCCTATGGGTAGCGCTCGCTATGCGTTTAGCATCAGCTCTCCAGCCTCTGCAGGCCGACCTCGGCCTTCTACGTCAACCTGCACCAGATTGCGGTCACAGTGTGTGACAACGAACAGCTTCCCCCACGATAGGTGATTTTGGCCCACTTCACTGGCACAGGTAGGGATACAGAAGTTCCACCCAGAGCGCTAACCATCCCCTAACAGCCAAGAGAACCAAACCCTGGGACGTGTCCATATGTCCAGTGTTAGCCTAGCTCTAGCTTACATGTCCTTTGTTTTGCTGGTCACGTAGAAAAACAACACAGTTCTGAAGAGAACTCGGTTTTCTGTTGATGAAAAGAAAAAGGGAGTGAGCGTCAAAGTTTTGAGACATTTGGGAGACGAAACGATTGAAGGATTTATCGTGAAAATCATCACTAACTGCAGTGTTAATTTCCCCCAAAATTTCCCTCGGCATCCGTGTGTGATTTAGTGTCTGGAATGCTCGATTCCAGCAGAACGTTCTTCACACTGATTTGGAAAAGGCCGACTAACAGACGCGCTGAAGACGCGATGGGGTGTCAGATTGTTCCAATCTCCTGCGACGCCTGCGGAGGTAGAACCGGCGCCAGACTGACGTCCGTGTGAACGCGGCGTAACGGGTGCGATGCGGGGTGCGACCCACCGTGGGCGAGTCGAGCACGCCTTGGACGGGTCGTGCATTCTTTTGAAGAACGAGCGCAGGAATCGACCGCCACCTGGGGGAGTCGGTCCAGTTTGAAGAATCCCAAGCGGGTCACGGAGAGGTGGAATTACTCGTTGTGTAACACCTGTTTGAAAGAAGCTTTAGACGACAGACTCTCACAAAAGTTTCTTTGTCCTGGGAGCTTCAAATGTGGCCAAAAACCAAATGAAGAATGCATGACTTGGCTTTAGGATAGTCTGTGTTGTGTTAAAAATGAAGACATTGCACAACGTTGGAGAATCGATGGTAAACAATAGTCTGGGCTGAAGTCTGGCCTATGCTGGGACGATCTCCTGTTGCATGTTGGGGGGGAAATCCCATCGAAGGGAACTCTGTTTTGCAACGCCTGAAGCCTCTCGACCAAACAGGACATCGTTGCCTCGACCGTCCGTTCATTCCGACGGTCTCAGGCCGACTTTCTCAGTCAGATTCTGTCCTCGTTGATCTCAGGGGAGAGTTGGGGTGGTAAAGCGTTTCCAACGCCGACCACATCTGCACCACATTACCTCTAGTTAGTTATGGAGAACAGCCACGGCGGCCTTTTAACTGTTTCGGTGCCTGAACAACTGGAGCAGCGATCCGCCATCTGTTGTACCCCCCTGAACGACTCGAATGCCGCGGACGAAGACTGTTTTAAGACTCGTGTTTGTCTCTCTGTGTTTGAGTTGGTCTGACTCTGGCCAACACAGAGTCTGGCCAGAGTCTGTGTTGGCCAGACTCTTTCAGATCAACAAATTGAAGCAAAAAGCCGGCGGTGGGATTGTCCAGCACGACAGAAATGCGAGGGAAAGGAGCTGCTCGCAGTCTGGCCAGCAGATATTTCATTTCAAAAGGGGGGTTTCCCATCTTTGTCCAGTTCTGCACAGAGATAGACTTCAGAAGGGTTCTTTGTAGTTCTTGAAGCCATAACATCTTGTAAAGGGGATTGACTCCCCCCGGACCCGAGGCATCGGACCTGAGTACAGCATTGGACATGTCTGTTTTAGACCATCTGTTCTAGGGTCAGATCTCTGAGCCTGTCCCACGCCCTCCTCCCCTTCCATTCACTCATCTTTGGCCTCGTATTTGTACAACCCCCTTCTCTGGGGAGGGACATCTCAGACCAAACTCCCAGTAGGTCTCTGGTGGAGGAGAGATGGTAAAATATCCTCTCTGGGAGACGTTGGATTCTCCAGGGGATCGATCTCATCCGTCTAGGTAGCCAGAGGGCTGCTCCGTGGAAACGGACCAAGAGTTACTCCAGACCGTTGATAATAAAGTCGTACGTGATCAGATTTGGCGTCGATGGTTGAAGCTTCCTTCATCTAACATGAGTAACGTAAAGTAATCCAGCAGGAAACGAGACCGGCAGTCAAAGACGAGCAGAACTCGATCAACAGAACCCCGAAGTCACGCGTCAAGACCGGTTCATTCAAAGCCAGAATGTTTACTTCAGCTTGTAACTTCAAACTTCTTCTGCCTCTGCAGTTAAAATGTCGACTGACATGTATTTAGGAAACGACTGACATGATCAATAACGGTTTCATCCGTTTCCTCAGGTCGTACCAAAACATACCGGTCGTACTAAAACGTGACGCGGCGTTTCCGTCAGCGCTCGAAAATCTCTCACGACCGCATTTGAAACCGATTAGGTCTGAATTACATTCAAACGTGTTTGCTAAATCAACCATAAATCTCCAAATGGCCCGATGAATGCTGGGAAAAAAACAGTGACAGTCACATGGTGTCGTCTTGTTGGAACGGCTTTCTGCTCTTTTTTTTTTTTTTTGTTCTTTAAATAGCAACAGATTTTTGCCAAAAACACTCTGGGAGAAAAAACAAAAACAGGCCAAGACCCCGGAGGGTTGAAAAAGACGTCCGCAAGATTTGTCGGTTTCATACTTAATTTGTTTCGGAGAGTTTTCGCTCTTCGCTGCTCCCTTGTGGAACAACAACAACAACAACAACAACATGCAAATTCATTCACTGTTTTCTGAAATTCAAGACTTCCTTAGCTGTCGTTTTCCTCTCGTCTGATTTGAATTAATGTCGTCTCTCCGTTCCCCTCCAGCGTTTAACGGTATTGTCTGAGATCAACACACACACCCACCCACACACACACACTAAAGCGTTCTCTCTTCTCCTTCCAGAGGTCTCTGCTTTCCACCCAGTAAACTTGTCTGTCGTTCTTTTCCCACCATCTCTCTCTCTCTCTCTCTCTTAAGGGAACAGCAGCCATGGACAGAGGAAAAACGGCCTGGTTATAGATTAATATCACAACTCAACAGGTGACCTTTGACCCCCCCACCCCTCCCCCCTGCTCTGTCTGTCTTTGTCTGCTTTCACGGCTTCCTCCCTCGCTCACGCAGACGTTTCTTTCTGTATTACCTCCCGACTCCGTTGCATCCTTTCCACGTCTGTGCCTGAACATCTTCCTCTCGTTTCTCCCTCTGAAGCTCTCAGACGGACGATTCTCCGCTAAAGACTAAAGACGCGGCTGATTTCCACCTTGTGATTTAACATTTTTTTCCTTTTCCTTTCCAGTTTGAAATTAAATGTGAAGCAAAAAACTTCCTCTCCTACTAACCCAGTTTCAGGACTCGTCTCTGCCTTGCAGTCTAATATCGTATTTTTCTTCATTTTCAGACTTTCTGCCGTCTTTGTCCAAGTTTTTTTTGTGTTTTTCAAACTGTTACGGATCGAATTTTATCCCAACCAGCAATTAAATTTAATTATCCATAAATATTGAAATTGGAACCAAACTTGATTTAAGTGCTTGACCGTCTCTCGGAATGAAAATCTAGTCGTTATCGACTCACTACGTCGGTGGTTTTTGGGAGTTTCTCAGAAATTACTTCATTATTAGTTGGTTAAAATTAAAAAATAGCAATTTGGGATCCCTCAGTTTCATTTTACGTTCATATTTGACTGAATTTCTTACAAATTGTGGACCAAAAAAAGCTTGACTTTTGCATCAGGGAGAGTAAGGTTGTGATTCAAATTGAATCTTCAGATGAATTCTTCCCTGAAAAAAAGTTTCATGTATTAACATTTTTTGGGAAATCAGATTTCCTACATTGTAGTTAGAAAATTAAATTAGAATTTGAGTTTTAAATAGAGTCTTGACATCCTCGTCTTGGTCTGAATGCTGTCAGGAGTCACCGGTTCATCCAGAATTATCTGGATTTTGTTCAGCAGCTTTGGCAGAAATGGATTTTTACACGCTGAAGTGATTCCTTTTTTAATTTCAAACCAAATTTCAAACCAGATCAGATAATCCGGGTGGTGATCAATCCAATTGTTTTTTTAATGTATTTGCTCATTTGCATCGTATTTCTGTCATATGAAAAGCAATCATGGCAGGAAATCGTGATGCGTCCACCTTAAGGGTGATTTCTAGTCTCTAGAGGGACGTTTGACAGACGCCGGTGAGGCTTACTGGATCTGATCTCAACCCATCCAGGGCTTTAGCCCATGCTGGTGTGTGTGTGTGTGTGTGTGTGTTGGAGATTCCAGTCCAGGCGTGTGAAGTAGAAGAATTCAAAATAAACCCTGTTTTGTTCCCGTGAGCAGAAATCTGAGGTTTTTTGTTTTTAACGCTGCTGGGTTGTGGGTGAGCGAGGTCGGCGTGAGTGTTTGGTGGGGGGGAGGCGGGCGAGGGGCAGCTTGTGTGGAGGCAGAGCAGGAAGCAGAATGACTCACTGACCTCACTGCCCCCCCCCCCAGACGAGCGCTGCCTCTGTCCGAGGTGCTGCCACGCCGCATAATTACTCCTCTTCTTCCTCCTTCCTCCCACGCAGAACCAACTCGGACTCCGCTCTCCATACGAGCGCCATGAACCCCAACCCTCAGGACCCCTTTGGGATGAACCAGCAGATGATGCGAGGTGCCCACCAGCGTAATGGTGAGAGACGTACACACACACACACACACACACACACACAGAAGATACTCACCTTTAGACAGCTTTATCTGTAATTCTTTTACCATCTAATAATCAATCCTCAATTTATCAAACTTTTCACACTTCAAGAAGCTGAGAATCAGCATTTATTTTCTTAACCACCCCACACACACACCCCCATCTCGGTGTTCATTTATTGATCTTATTAAGGATGCACTCATCAATAATTATCTCCTAAGATATTGATAGTTTTACTTTTCATCCTGTCGTTCTGGCCAAACCTGGAAGTAAGAAAAGCTTTAAATCCACGTCTGTCTGAACCTTTACCAACCTGTGACAACATGTTGGGTTGTGATGTGTGCAGCGGCTTGACGTCAGTGTGTGTTTTCTTTTTTTTTTTTTAACTTCTTGGCACCTCGTCTTTGAGTTCTGTAGTTTCATATCAGTCGATTTGAATATCCCACTGTTGCGTTTTCTTCTTATTTTACCTGTTGTGACCTTAGCTTTGTTAAACTTGTTATTTATTGAATGCTAGTGGCTGAGGTGTCAGAGTTGGACATGTGCTCCACCAATGAGAGCCCAGAGAGACGAATGAAGACAGACGTCTGTGGTGAATTATTCTGTGGAGCGGAGCGTGTAGGTCTGGGCCGGAGCCGACATGCGTGTCTAAACTGGGTGATATACGGGATGAAGGCTACCGCCGGCCGGGGCCTACGGTATGTTGTGGCCATCATGCTAGTTTATGGTGTTTGTGTTTCTCTTACTTGGGTCATTTATTAACAGAAAGCGGTTCATCCAGCCAGATGCTTTTCAGTCTGGGCTCAGGTCCACAAATCTCCCAGGCGTTGTTGCTCTAAATCACATGTGTCAAACTCAAGGCCCCGGGGGCCAAATGTGGCCCGCCGCATTGTTTAATGTGGCCCACGTGAGCATAAATGGTCAGAGTGTCTAAAAGTAAATAGATCATAAGTGTACTTTGACCGAAACTACATTTCCCACAATGCAGTAATTCAACCCATTTTAACTTGGACAAAAACGTTTTGAACAAAGTTAATGTTCTAACTTGTGTTTGATGTCATCTTTCTTTATTTACTTGGATAGTTTGATCCTTGATTGATGGAGTTCTGTGGGTTTAATATACCTGACAAATTAAAAGGATTAATGTGAGAACAGAGAAACAAACAAACATGTTTTTTCAGTGTTTCTGTGATGTTCGTAACTTAATTAAGTAATAAATTCAGAGTTATTTAACATTAAGGAGTAGTTACATTTATTTTACATTGCATTGAGTTACATTTAGTTACATTTATTAGTTACATCTGGTACTCTGAGGACAGCCATCATGCTGATGTGGCTCTCGGTGGAAATGAGTTTGACACCCCTGCTCTAAATGTTCAGTTTGTAGCGTTCACAAGTGGAACGACAATCTCATTTCAGCCTCTCCGTTGGTTCCCTTATATTTATCTCTGGAGCCTTTTCCATCTCTGCTTCCAGTGTGTTTCTGACAGTGTTTATCACGTTGGTCTGATCTCAGTGCTGATGAAGTGTGGAGTGGAAGAGAGGGGCTCCCACAGAGCATTACGACTCACTGTGTTTAGCCAACAAGTTTAAACAGGATATTGCCTCAAGATCTTGGCCGAGTGTGAGTTTCACATACGGAGCGAGTGAAACCAGTGTCGATGTTTGGAATGCCACCCTGTTGTGCTGTAAATGGTTCACTATTAAGTTGGAAAGGTGATCACTTCACTTACCTGCAGTCATACTTAGATGATTTGTCAAGTAACAGTGGAATCGTTTTTATTCATCAATGGAAGGAACGTCTTGTTGGTCTGGTTTTAGATTTGACTGAATTGTTCTGGAGGCACCGTCTCAGTCATACATAAACAAGGACAAACACAGTGATACCGTACGCGCATGCTATTGGCTGACAGCATCCGGAAGTGCGCTGCGTTCTGTGAGTCTCGGAACGCAGCGCACTTCCGTGTATTAAAGAAACACTTTTCTTAAATACAGAGGTGTTTTAAATAGTCTAAGAGTGTGGGAAAAGCTAATACAGATATAAGGTGGTTTAATATCAGTATGGGGAGGGTTCATAAACGTTTAAATTACCATAAATAATAAAATAAATAGTTTGTCGCTGTATTGTGTAATTTCGTTTTTCACTGGTGGTCCTGGAACGCATTAACCGCGAGTAACGAGGGATTATTGTACGTCATTTCTCTATGAAACCAACAAACTTGTGGTTTTAACATGACGTGAAATCTGAATCTATGCGGTGTTAATGTTACGCTGCTCGGTGGGGGTTGTGGCAGAAAAGGGGAACTACAGCAGCGGAATGTGGTGGCGCGCGGTTGTTCGTATCTACGAATGTTTGTAAGTTGGGTGTTCGTAACTTGAGGACTAGCTGTAGATTCTTTACAGACATGATGTCATTCGTATCAATGAACGGCTTTCTTTGTGTTTTGGTTTCTGGAATCAGGTGTTCCTTTCAGAAACCTTGTTTTCTTCCATGAAGACAAATTCTTGGTCTTCCTTCCTGCCCTGTTGACACCGTCACAATTAGATTCAAGATGATTTATTAAGATGAACGTTTCATCTGCTTTGTGTGTGTGTGTGTGTGTGTGTGGGGGGGGGGGGGGGGGGGGGGGAGTCCTGACATGTAACGCAATAATGACATAACAACATGAGTGCGGTTAACATTGAAGACCGGAGATCCGTTAATGAGAAAAAGAACGCAATTAAACCTCTGGGTGGCAGGAATTAAACAAACAGAAAAACCCCAGGAACCGCCCTGGGGGGGGGGTGGGTGGTGGTGGTGGGGGGGGCGAACACGTCTGTTTAACGGAATAAAAAAAGAGGTGCAGGCGTTCAGCTGCTAGTTCTACGTGTACGCTGATGACACCCTTCTGTTACTATATATAGATATACAGATATAGACGTATATACGATCACTACGACGCAGGACGGAGATCACTGAGGCTCCGGCGCCTCATCGACAACTCGATCGCTTCTCGTGGATTTTGAGTGTTGCTGGGTCTCGACTGATTAACGAAGCCTCTAACTGGTAATTACATCCATGAGTCACTCCTCTAACGCCGAAAAAACCCCCTCGGAGCGCACGAGGTCAGCCACGGTTCTTCTGGCGCGATCACGTTTCTGCCAGTTGTTGTCGGCGCAAAAAAAGTGGCAGCATCAGTGAAATGAAATCTAACGCTACCACCTCCGAATCTGAATCCGGAGCATTTATAAGAGCCATATTGAGTGTATTGCGCAGTGTAAGCGATCCAGCCGGGGTTGGGGAGGCGGGAGGGGAGGTGGAGGGGGGGGGGGGGGTATAAGCCAGCCATTTTCCATCCCAGTTGTCCTGTTTCCGTTCCAGTCGCGGCTCAGTGAGCAACGGCGACCAGACGCTTCTGAAAGGGGAAATGTACCGATGCCAGGTCGTTGTATCGCCTCCATTGTTCCATCCGTTCCAGCAGCAGCCAAAAAAAAAAAAAAAAAGAAGCTGCCTCTTGAAATGCAGCCGCCTCAGAGGGGGCATTGAGGGACGAGTGGGTGGGTGGGTGGGCAACGGTTCAAAGGCGAATGGAAGAGAACTTTAAGACATCAAGAGGAACAAAAAATATGTTCCTCATCAGAACAAGTGTTGTGACGCGCGAAAGTTTCACGTGGATCTGTCAGGATTTGAAGAACACTGTCTTTATTCCTCATCAGTCCCCACCACACACACACACACACACACACACACACACACACACTATTCCTCCCTCTCATCTGTGTGACTAATAACACGATGCCAGATGCCCGAGTGTTGTGTTTATGAAACTACACAGTAATTGCAGTCTGTATTCCAGAGGGTCTGTTCCTGTCAGATTACTGCGCCAGGATTATTCAGACCGTTTCCTTAATATTGAAAATCCTCTGATGTTCCTCTTGCTTTTTTTATTTTTATTTTCGCGTCCCTCCTTCTTCCCCCCGCCCCCCTTTTTCCTCATTATTTTCTCTTCCTGGTGGAGGTCGGCCTGCAGCGAGCGTAAACGAGGCGGAGGTGGACACCTCTGGAAACGGTGAGTCGCTCTTTTCCTGTTCGTGATGAAGACAGGATTTGCTTCTTTTTTTCTTTTTTTTTTTCGTCTTTTCTTTTATTTGTAGAACATGTTGTTCTCCCTCTGTGCAGTTTTCTCCTTCCCCTCCCTGCCTAACGAGGAGAATCTAATGGGAGTCAGTAAACCCCTTCCCAAGCAGCTGTGGGAGGCCAAGAAGGTGAGACCGGAGCTACACCTACGACACCGGCACCAGATTACAAACTGATTCTCATCGCCTGATTTCATTGGATGGTTTTTGTTCAGACTTAAGACTTCAAATTCGAGTGATTGCATCATCGATTCCTGAAGGATAGACGCTTCCGACAACAGGAAACACGTCGGCATCGGGCAGGAAGTGGTCCTCCTAGACAGCTGAAATCTCGCCCCCTCGTCGTCTCTTTCCAGGCCGATCGCCACGGCGACTTCCTCCATCGTTTTGTTTACTTTACACAGCTGCTTCCTCCAGCGGTCACGTGGCGCATGCATCTTAACCTCTGGTCATCAACGGGTTAATATTGTGCAGCTCTGATTGGGACCGCACGACGCTTAATGTCGAGGTTTGTTCCACAAATCAAATAAACTCTTAAAAGCCTGGAGGACGCTCGATGTAACTCAACACGCCGCTGAAACGAAATAACTAAAATCGTTTTAATCTGTTCCAGCCTTGAAAAAAATCCCCCAAAAATCCCCTAAATTACAAAAAAAAAAATCATTTTTATCAACCAACAGAAACACAGACTTTACCTGTGTATAATTAATTATATATAAGTTACGTAAACAGTGATAAAGAATGAAAAGAAACACAAAAGTCACGAGAGCTACGTCTTTACTCCACCAACGAGAACGAGATCCGGTCTCACTGATGTCGTATCCATCCGCCTTGGTGTCCCAAAGTCGTATCTCCGGATTTTTGCTCTGATGCCGAACAAAAATATGAACAGAGCGACGACTCTTACCTCAATAAACTCGTATCTCGAGGTTCTACTTTATCTAAGCTCTGAGGTCGAGGAGCCTCGGACAGCATGAACAGGTAATGAGACGTGGTGGAACAGTCTCCCGGGATCTAGATTGTCGGCATCCACAACATCTTAAATCCTCATGAGAAACAATCACAGACATTGTCAGAAAAAACTATCTGACATTTTAATCTCTAATCTTTCAATTACGTTCCAGTGTCACCCCAGATTAAACCGTAAACGCCGGCTCCTTGTGCTTTTCTTCCTCACGTGGACGGAATATCCTGGTTTTCCCTCAGCCGACCCTGGAAGTCGATTCAAATCAGGTCGATATTTTCGACCGGTGCTAATCTGCGGTGGATTTCTAGCCCAGACCGAAGTGGGATTGACCGTGACGTGACATCTCGCGTCAAAGAAAACGCTTCTTTATCCGTCTCATGATGGATCCGCCCACGCAGACACACACACTTTCATGGACTGGAGTCGACCGTCCCGCTCTGATGGGATGTGGCCGAGAAGAATTAACATTGTTCTGCTTCTATTTCAGGTCCAGTCTTTGGCTTCGAGGCCCAAATCATGTGAAGTGCCTGGAATTAAGTGAGTCTGCACACGTAAAAAAAAAAAAATTTTTCCTACGATTCCCTCGCTCTTAAACATATCTAGCTGCTGCGGCGTGTCGGCAGGAACAATGGCATCCTCGCCAAACAGGAAGTCCGTGTTCCTCTGCACACGTCCGACCGTTTTTGAAGTCGGGACAAACCGTCGTTCCAGCGTCGGTCGCTTGTGGAATCCATTGTCTCAAACGGCTTCCCAGCGTGAAGCGAATTCATTGTTTTTTGTTTTTTTTGTTGTTGTTTTTTTACTATCGGTTCACCTTTGCCGCAGCGGCGCTCGCATCATCAGACAGACGCAGCCTCCAGAGAGACGTCCCCTCGTCTGATGCGTTCAAACACGACGGTGAATCAGAACCACCGTTGCTCTCGGCGTCGGGTCGTTGTTTTGTGTGGGAACGGACCGCCGTGACTCACGGCAGCAGGGAAGTAATAGAGGAGATGTAACGACCCAATTTTTAACCACGTGCAGCACATGTGTCATAAACTCATGGCCCGGGAGCCAAATGTGGCTCTCCGCATCATTTTATGTGGCCCGCGAGAGCATAAAAGGTCAGAGTGTAAAAATAAGTAGGTCAAAAGTGTGCTTTGACAAAAACTACATTTCCCAAAATGCTGTGCAGTATTTTCTATAAGGCGCAACTTCACTAAAAGCCTCTTTTAATTAAAACCTTTTTTCATATATCAGCGCATCTGATAGAAACTACTGTAATTCAGCCCATTTTAACTCTGACAAAAACGTTTTGAACAAAGTTAATGTCCCAACTTGTGTTTGATGTTATTTTTCTTTATGCATTGATAGTTTGGTCCTTGATTGATGGAGTTCTGTGGGTTTAATAACAAATTAAAAGGATGTAGTATAACAAAGAAACAATCAAACATTGTTTTTCTTTGTAACTGTAATGTTTGTAACTTGAGTAATGTTTGTAACTTGAATAATGTCTGTAACTTGAATAAGTAATAGTTATTTAACATTAAAGAGTAGTTACATTTATGTTACATTACAGAGAGTTACATTTAGTTACATTTATTAGTTACATCTGGCCCTTTGCTGATGTGGCCCTTGGTGAAGATGATTTCGACCCCCCCCTGACCTCGTTGCAGTCGATTCAAACTTCCTTGTCCTGTTTTTTTTTTTTTTCTTTCTTTCTGCAGCATCTTCCCGTCTCCGGACCAGAGTCTGGGTCTGTCCCACTACCAGGGTCTCCTGAACACGGGGGGTTCCCTCCCGGACCTCACCAACCTGCCCTTCCCCTCGCCGCTGTCCACCCCCCTGGACCCCGAGGACAACGGAGGCTTCCCCAACCTGAGCGGCGGCAGCAGCACGGGAAACCTGCCGGCCGCCATGATGCACCTCGGCATCGGCAACTCGCAAGGTGTGTGTGTGTGTGTGTGTGTGTGTGGGGGGGGGGGGTGCTCGACCGTCAGAACAGCAGGAAGAACATTATCAACGAATTAAAGTCTGAGATGATCTGAAAAGCGATTCGCCAGAATGACAGACGAACTTTGACCCCCCTGTTCTGCCTCGCCACAATTCCTTCTTTTCTTTTCAACCCCCCTTCTCAATCCACACAATAAACTCCAGTGTTCAGATTGGGGGGGTGGAAACTCTCCTCCATCCTACAACAGGACTTCCACATGTTCTCGAGGCTCCGCTCACGTTCTCCCCCCCTCCCTCTGCAGGTCTGTCCTCCTCCCTCAGCAACCCGTCCATCCAGGCGTCCCTCAACAACTGCCAGCTGCAGTCGTCGCTTAGCAACCCCTCCATCAACTCCAACCTGCGCCTGTCCAACAACTCCCCCCGGCGACGGCCCGCTCCCATCAGCCCCCTCACGCTCTCCCCCGGCAGCGAGCAGCGCAGGGGTCTGGCCAAGCAGCTGTCCCCCACCATGTCCCCATCGCTGTCTCCCATCACACAGGTACACACACACACACACACACACACACACACACACACACAGCTGAAGTGTTTCTAACTCCGGAGCGGAGGAACGTTAAACAGTCGCCATCGGTCTGTAGTGACTCCTACTGGCCCCCTCCCTCTGTTGTAGGGCGTCGCTTTGGATACCAGCAACATGCCGAGGGAGCCGCCCCCACCCTACCCGCTCTACCAGCAGCCCCCGCACACCGTGGACCAGAGCCGACAGTGCCAGCAGCAGCAGCCGGTTTCCCCGCTTCACAACATCCCAGTGGACTTCAACACGAGCCAGGTGAGTCGGGAACAGGATAAACAGCTGTTTTTGTTTGTTTGTTTGTTTTTGTTTTCCTTTAGTGGGTTCATTGTTGTTTGTTTACTTCCTGCAGCACAACAACATGGCGACGCTCTTCAACGACCCCTTTGTGAACCCCCAGTTCTCAAATTGCCAAAGCAAAGGCCTCTCCTACCAGGTGAGGTCTGACGCAGGATTACAGACGTTAAAGAGTTAAAATAACATGATATACAGGCAGTCCTCAAGATAAGAACATCTGACTTACAAACATTTGGAGATGAGATTACTTTAGTATTTAGAGTAGTAATGACATTACTTTAGTATTCAGAGTAGTAATGACATTTAAATAACCTTAGATGGAGATTAGAGATTGAAATTTAATAAATAGCGACTTACGAACAATTCAACTAGGAACCAAAATGTTCGTATGTTGAGGACTACCTGTGTATTTATATTAAATACCAGCAGCACCAGTTTATTTGACTGTCAGTTTGATGGATTTGAACCTCATGAATGGATCGTCGTGACGATCGGTCTCCGAGCCGAGCAGGACGCGTCGTCGTCGTCGTCGTTGTGGTGTTAATAAAGTTTTGTGTGCGGTGAGGAGACGTGGACTCATCGTCTGCCGCTGATCAACGACTCTGTTTTCTCTCCACCATCTGCCGACCAGTTGGACCAGTTCGATCTGCTGGAAAGCGCGATGAACTCCAGCGCGGGGGGGTCGTGCTTTGACCCATCCTCCTCCTTGCTCTACTACTCCCAGGCAGCCCTGTCGGGGCAGGGGGGCAGCCAGGGCGGCCTGCAGGACCAGGGGGGGCACATGAGGTCCAACATGCTATACTCCAACTGCAGCGGGGGGCTGCCCAACATCATCCTCACTGGTGGGTGGAAACCGTTTGACTGGTGAGAGCGTGGGAGGATTATCCACTGGGGGGCGCTCTAGCTTCTACTTTCAGGTTTTTATTATTAAAGGAACAAATAAATCGACACAAATTTGAAGCGTTTTGAGTTTCTAAATCCGCCCTTTTCATCCGGATCCGTCCCTAAACGTGACGACTTCTTCCGGGTCACGCGCATCTGACGCCACGCGTTACGTAACGCGGCTTTCCCTTTTCATTCCTGCTCTCGGAACGCCGGCACGCTTAGAATCACAAACCTGGAACGCCGTCATTCCAGCTTTGTGTTTGTCCCGTGTGAACGAGTGATCGTTGCGTTGCTGTTGTGTAATCGCTAAGAAACGCGTGAGTCATCCAAACATCGGCTCCGCCTTCGGGTGACAGAGAAACGGTAGAACTAAAAACCAGACAAAAGGATCACACTAAGGGATCTAAGTCGTCAAATTTTCCTTTCACTGATATGTTGAAGGTTCTTACACGTTCCAACAGAGTCCCTGTGTGTCGAATTTGTGTTATTCTGCTAACAAACACACAAACAACAACAAAAAGCAGCGAAAACCAAACTTTTGTTGCGTAGCCAACAGCCAAAAAATGGAAAATTAGATTAATTGATTTCCGTCCACCGGGGGGCACAGTCGACGCTTTTGGTATTCACTGCCAGTTTTTATTAACTTCGTAAAAAGTTTTTGTCAAAGTTAAAATGGAATTAACTACTGCATTATGGGAAATGTAGTTTTTAGTCAAAGCACACTTTTGACCTATTTATTTTTAGACACTGACTTTTTATTCTCTTGACGACCACATAAAATGATGTGGAGGGCCACGTTTGGCCCCCGGGCCATGAGCGTGACACGTAAGGTCTAGAAAAAGCGTTCTCACCCCCCCCCCCACCCCCCACCTTCGTCTGCTTCCCCCTCAGACGACTCCACCCCCAGCCTGTCGAAGGACATCGGCGGCTCGCTCTGCACCGTTCCCGAGTGCTTCGACTCGGAGGGAGGCTTCCCGTTGGAGGACGCGCTGCGCATCGAGCCGCTCAGCCTGGACGGACTGAGCATGCTCAGCGACCCCGACATGGTGCTGCCCGACCCGTCGGTGGAGGACACGTTCCGCAGCGACAGACTCTGAAGGCGAGGAGCGTCACGAGGTGGTGGAGAGCACGCGCGCACACGAACGGATACACCGTGTAACGGATTCATTCGGCGTGAGGGAGCGTGTGTGCGTGTCCGCACACGCCGTTACGACCCGTGAACACTTCCTGTTTACACCGGCGTCACGTCCAGTTGCTCTCACACACACACACACACACACACACACACACACACACACACACACACTCGTCAAACACAGACGTTCTCACGAACGAGAAGAATCCACGCAGGTTTGGCTTCAAAATCTGCACTAGATGAAGTTCTGAGAGTCTCTATCTTCCTTGGCAACCCCATCGCCATGGTTACAAACCTTAGCAACCCCATCAACCACACAGAAGAGCAGCAGAAATGTCGACACGTGATTTTTTTTTTTTTTGCTAACTTGCAGCTCCAGTAAAAATAAGGGAGTCCAGAACGTGTCGTCGTGTCGCTGTTGGAGCGGCTAGCGGGTCGGAACTGGCTGGAACCGGCCAGAACCGGTCAAAACAGGTTAGAACAGGTCAGAACCGGCCAGAACAAGACGACTTTAGGCCCTCGAACAATCGTAGTCGAAATGAAGGCAAGAGAAATTCAAGGTTTTGTTTTAAACGTCTGTCTTTTTACCTGGTTTCGGATTATTTTTGAGATGTTTGCCACAGATCTATAAATATATATAAATATAAATATATACATTTAGAGAATATAAGCCTCAATTTCTGACTAGAATGTATTTTCAGACCAGAAACAAAAAGGGCAAACTGTTTACAAAGATGAGATTTTTAAATATTAAGAGTATAAAGGTTTGAGTTTGTAATTAAGAAAAAAAGAATTCTTAAATGTTTTAAGTAAAGGTTTTATTTTTTCCCATCCTTACCGGGATGGATATCCACTATTCCCCGAGTCGATGGCGCCGGGACGGCGCCGGAAACATTCTCAACAGGATCTTTGAATATATTTCTATGTACAATCATTGCATCTGTTTAATTTGACGTTTTGTACTGACTCGTATCGGCACTTGTACTGAACTTTACATGTTGTGAATAAGGGCATGCACTGTGCTACTGTGGATCAATCACGTCGTAAATATCTCCGCATTCAGCTTTTCTGTCCTAGTAACCCCCGCCCACGACCCCGCCCCTTTGCGGCCCATCAGTTGAATGCGCGGACTGTGAGCACGTGGACATGGGACATCATGTAAGGTTGCACTAAACCTCTTTTGCACTAATTGGATCAGAGTGTAGGCTGATATTTTTCTACTTTTTTTTTGTTTTTTTAACTTGATAACCCAAAGAAGTTACAGAAGCCATGAATTTAATCGACACGCGTGAAGAAACGCCAGCGACAGGCGTGCCGTTTTTAACCGATACCTGCTTTCAGGTATGTTTTAAAGAGCTCTTAGTTACTATAGTTACCCCCCCCCCCATCCACCTCCAAGTGTTTTGTTTAACACGTGTGTTTTAGGGACCGGGCGGCTCGACTGTCCCACGCCAAACGTCCTGCGAGGGAGGGGCCAAATGTTCCGATTTTTTGTTTTTACTTTTTCATCATCAAACTTTCTTCATCTCAACTTGTAGCTGTTGAGATGGAGATGAATTTGCCACAGATCTATAAATGTATAAACATATAGATCCGATCAGATCCCCCCCCCCCCCCACCAGCAGCAAATCAGAAGGATGGCTTTGATGTCGAATATAAAAAAGGCTTATATGTTTTTTTTTAACTTTTTTTGTTTTTTGCTTTATCATCATCAAACTTTCTTCATCTCAACTTCTAGCTGTAGGAAACCTAAAGTAGAGCCAATATTGCATCAAGTGTTTCCAAACATGTCACAAATTTTGTTCAATAAACTTCAAAATTAAAGGAAAAAAAAATGTTGCGGATGAACTAAATTTTTAAATTTGATTTCAAATCAAATTCTTGTCGTATTCTCATTCAGACCGACGGCGGCATCGGTTTCTCAAGAGGGAGCGGTTTCCTAATCCACTCATTTGTGCTAGTTTTCCTGCTGTAAAAGTCGGCCGGTTGCCATGACAACCTCCTTTTAGTTTGTTTAAAGGAAGGCGGAGGCGGAGCTCAAACCCGAAGGACGTCCTGTCACCTTCGTTTTACGTTCAAGCTCGTTGCCGTGGCGACCCGTTGGTTTGAATCAGGTGTGAAGACGCCTCTTCGTTCCAGGTTGTGAGTTCCACACCCCAGATGATGAAGGCTCATCTTCATCTTCATCAGGCGAAACGACGTCACGGCTCAGTCAGACCCTCCTGTTTTTTCTCATTTGTCTTCCTACTTTTTAAAAAAATTTCTTTTCCTAATCTTCATCCTTCCTCGTCTTCCTCCTCAACCCCCCCCCCACTCCCCCCACTGCTGACAGGGAGCAAACGTTCCTTTGCTCTTTTAGCTATGCAACTCTTTTCTAGTCCCACCTGTGGAGCAGGTGGAACTTTATGCAGCGTGACGCATACAATCTGCTAGTGATCCCAGTATTTACATGTGTCCAGTGTCCACTGTGTGTGTGTGTGTGTGTGTGTGTGTGTGTGTGTGTGTGTGTGTGTGTGTGTGTGTATTCTGCATCAGTTAGCTCCTCTACGTCTAACTGAACAATTTCAGAGAACAAGAAGGATTTAAAAGAACTTTTGAATCGCAGGCGAAATGGACGGCACTATTTGTTTTTCTTGTTTTTTTAATCTCGGATGTCTGGCCGCCGCTTCTTACAGAAAAATCAAGGAGATTATTTGTCAAATGTAGAATGAGGAGGGTTTATAAGACTTTATATTCAACTGCAGCTGTTTTACACTTTAACCTGTTCTCTCGTCTGGATTGGATGGAGGGATCGATGGAGCCGCGTCGCGGTTGAGTTTTTGCTTTGTCGTCTGTTCGCTTCGGGCTTCAGGCCTGCCTTCTGCTGCCTTACATTTTGACTTCATATTCCAGCAGTTAACCCGTATCAGCTAGTAATCACTTCCTCTTAGCTCCGTTTGGTACTAACTGTCATAATTTCATTCGTTTGTTTGTTTTGGTGTCTTACTTTTTTTTTTTTTAGTTACATATAAAAATGTACAGTTCTGTTATTTAAACAATGTTTTTTTTTTTTTGTCCACTAGTGTTACTTTTTTTTTTTTTTTTTTTTTTGTAATGTTATTTGTGTTGGTTTCTCCCAGAGATCTAAAAAGTTTTTTGGTTTGTAACTTCTGTTTTAGTGGTCATCTTTCTGATTTAATATAAACAATAAAACTCTATACTGTGTATGACGTGGAACGCTTCTTGTAGTGTCACAGGATGTAGTTTTTGTTCCTGCCAGTAGGTGGCAGCAGAGGATCACATCGCACCAACAGGCTTCCTGTGTTTTTTTGTTGTTTTTTAAATTTTATTATACAGTGATTTTTAATCCCTGCAGGTTGAAAAATAATATAAATTTTTTTTTTTTAATTTCTGTACTCAAATTCCGCTAAAATGTATTTTTTTTATTTTGAAGCGGTTGAAAATGAATGTTTTTCGTGAGATACTCTCAAAATCTGTAATCTTCCATTTAAGAAACAATTATTTTCTTACCATCTGTTTTGAAAAAATGTTATCTTTGTGTTCCTCCGGTACGTTTTTGTCAAAATGTAACTTTTTTTTTTTTTTGTGATCTCGTCCATTTGTTCTCAGAAGTCTCCTCTTCCATGAATTATCGTTAACCACAGTCTTGTTTTTACACGAAACAGAAAAGTGCGCTTTGTGTTTTATTCCAGCCGTTTACAGCTTCACTCCAGGCTTCCAGAAACTCCTTCCAGGTGAAACTGATTGCCGTAATACGCGGTGTTTATTTGCCAAGATCCCAATTGGAGTCAGATGGTAACAATTTGATGCTGGTTTCTACCTCCCTGCTCGCCTGCAGAGATGGATCAACTGGGATTAAAAGATGGGGATGAAATTTAAATCCTTGTCTACCGAATTCCTCCGTTGTTTACCCCAAACAACAAGAAGAGGAGCAGGAAAGTTTCTTGAGAAGGTGGATTGTGTGTAGCGCTTGGTGTGTGTCAGTACCATTGGGTTTCAGAGGTGTGTGCTGGAGAAAACGTGTAATTAAGTGAATTATAATGTAATGTAAAACCTTCAGTACTGTTTGCATTACTGCTAGTTTCCTATTTACAGTCTATTCAGTTCAAAAGAATAGTTCTGAAATGTTAAAATAGCTGAGCAGAAATGGACCAATCAGAGTACAGAAGTAAGCTGATTGGGTCTTTTCTTCCATATAGTTGCAAAAGCTTATTTTTCACTAGCTTAATCGTTAATCTGCATGTCGTGGTGTATTTTTAAAAATGTGTTGGCAATGCCCGAGTAGCATCATGCTAACAGCGCGAATGGCAGGAATAACAGAATTGGCGTGCTTTTATTTTGATGGGCTAACTTTAAAAATGTGACATTTGGTGTCCAGTGGGCGGGGCTTGCATTCACACACAAACATTATAGACTGTAAACAAGAGTGTGTGAGGACTGAAGAGTCTGACAGATGGACGACATGGGCTCCTGGATAGCAGCCACACACACACACACACACACACAGGAAGCTGAGCTGATAATCACAGTCATCAGTCAGAGAGCTGGACTAGTTCCACATAGTGAGTTTGGGCAGGTCAGGATGGCAGCCTGAAATTCCTGTGTGTGTGTGTGTGTGTGTGTGTGTGTGTGTGTGTGTGTGTGTGTGTGTGTGTGTGTGTGTGTGTGTGTGTCCTTCTGGTGGGAAACTAAAAGAGTTCCAAATTAACCTGCGGCTGAAAGTAATTCAATTTACCCGTAAATGAAGTTACTACCAACCCACCACCGTGTTGATGGATGGGGGGGTGAAAATGCTTAATCCACATTTCTGGATTTTCCAACGAAAACAGAATTTAAATGAAGTTCAGACAGAGCAGGAATTTTATAACATCCCACTTCAAAGCGGTGATGTAATTGTCAGTGTTTATGTGTTCGTCCACCAAATATCTTCGCATCTGTTGCAGATAGAAAGATGAGACAAAAAGCACATTACTCGGGCACCAAAGGGGATGAAAATGAAATGACTACCTTGACCTTGAGAAACCTAATTCAAGGTCAAATTTCAACTTTTGCACACTCAGGAACCGGAAAAGATACACTAGATAGACGAGGGAGAAGGCCAGTGTGAGTGAGACCGTAGATCATAGGGTAAAATCAAAGCATTAGCTTTGATCAATGCAAGTGGGTCAGGGTACAATTTTCAATTCAGAGGTGTCGCGGGATGGTGTAGTCTGTGACTGCATTGCTTCTTGTTTCATTTTTCTTTTGTAGGTGGGTGTAGGTTGTGAAGTAGATCAAGAGAAACGGTTTCGGTTTGTCCTGATGTCTGCAGTGATTACACGCCTTTAAAAGTTCACATAATCAACGTTTAAACAAGTTCTTTTGGACTCTCCGTCCGGCCAGCCGTCTCCTGGACCAGTTCAACTTGTAGCTGAGTTCTCCTCGTGGTTCACCTGGGGTGTAGAGACCTCCTCTTCTTCTCCTCCTCCTCCAGGCGACGCTCCATCTCCTTCAGAGACTGACTATGTTCAGAATCTGATAGTCACACTGAACTTTGGGCATCTCCATGTTATTTGACAGTTGTTTGTTGAGCTCCTGGAGGTAGAGGCACGTCTGCTGAGACACCTTCAGATCGGCCTCTAACTGGACGACCTCTGCACAGCTAGCGCGCATCTCGGCTCGATGGTCGGCTTGCATTCTGTCCACAGCCTCTTCATATGCTTGTTTTTGCCTGAGACGCGCTTCTTTTTCCTCCATCAAGAACTTGCTCAGGTTCTGGACTGCATCCCTACCCTGATTCAGCTTCTGCTCCAGCTGCTCCTTCTCTGCCTGCAGCTCCTTCACTTGTTTCTGAAGGTCATCGCAGTCAGGTGACTGGCAGGTCTTGTTCACCATCACAGATCCCTCCAGGCCCTGGATCTTCTTGCAGGTGTGTTGCTGTTTGACTTCAGCTAGCTTCGCTTTTAGGTGCTGGATCTCCTTCTGCAGGAGGTCTCTCTCTGGTCTCCATGGGTTGCCGTTGTTCTTGGCCTCAAGCTTCTCCAGAAAAACCAACAGAAGCTTCTCCCCAAGTTGGAGGCTGACTTGCCTTTCATCTGTGCCTTGTGTGAGACTCACAGAGTCGTCACCCAGCTTTTGTCTGAGGTGTTTTTCAAGCGTCTTCATGGTCTTTCTCTTTCGCATATTGAGGAAGAACAACAGCGTCTTCTCTGCGATGTCAAAATTGACCTTGTCCATCGCTGTGGTGCTCTTCATCATATCTCGAAGGACCAATTTTCTTCTGGACACTTCTGCTATCTTTGTGTCAATAACTCAAGGCATCAAGACAGTGTCTGGAAACTAACTTGGGTCGGTCTTTACAGAATAAAGATTAAAGGATCAAATGAAACATTCCACCTCTTTATGATCTCTTTGTTGCTAGAATACCATCTTGTACACATGTGCAAGACACACACTGTTATTCCTCATACTTATATTGTTCCGGGTTTGATAATTGTCTGGTCCTCACATGTCTCAGTAGAAGAAATGTAATAGGTATTGCCGCCATCTGATGGTAACAGGAAGTCCACTCCAGGATCTGAGGCCATCAAACAGGAAGTTGGTGTTGAGTCGCCTAGCCTATCCCATAACCCCGGAGGGTCGTTGAGGCACCACAGACGACCCTCAATTGTCATCATATGGTGTGTCTTGGGCAATTAAACCTGGCAGTTCCCATCCATCTCTAGGTAGTTTAACGTCATACCCAGTGGGTGTCGAGTCACCAAGGAAGGTCAAATGCTGGTCAAAGGTTGGAGTTGTCATCGTCTCATAGGGGTTACAGGATTAGTTATAGGAGACTAGCTCCATGGCGGCACCTAGAATATTAAAAGAAGCTCAATTCTTAGCGTTCTCTTTCATGGACTACCACCAAAACCACAACAGAGCCAGAGTTTGTCCCATCCTTGGGTGGCAAGCCAAGCATAGGAATCGCCCTACTGCAAGACCTGCGAACGGGAAGTCTACCTGGGTTGGCTTTTAGTACCCTGTTAGGACAGGTACTAGGAGCAGGGTACTGTCTCTGAGAGCCTTTTACCTGGTCCTTCACTTCTCACGTTACTGAGCCGGTGGGGGTGGGACAATGTAGATCAATTTTGGCGGATGGCAGTCTGGCTGGTACTGCCTGACAGGTTTTGTTTTCTTGGGACCTGGTTGATATGACAGACAGCCTCCTACAAACAGTGTCTCCACTCCTCAAGGGTCAACTTAACTGCCAATAGTTCATGGTCCCATTATCATAGTTCCTCAGAGTAGTCTCTGGAGAACCTGGCATACGTGGGTCACATGACCCTGCTTGGACCCGGAGAAAATGAGGATGTCATCCAGTTACACAAACGCATTGACATTGAGCATATCATGGAGTACATTGTTGACAAGGGCCTGAAAAACTGCGGGAGCATTAGTAAGGTCGAACGACATGACCAAATATTCACAATGGCCAATAGGGGTATTAAAGTCTGTCTTCCACTTGTTCTCCTCCCCAATATGCACAAGGTGGTCAGAGTTTCTCAGGTCCAGCTAGGAGAACATGGTGGCCCGTTGCAAAACTTTGAAAGCTGGGGATATTGATTAGCCAATCAATATGACCCTCAAGCTCATCCCTGATATATCCCAGGGTTCCAGTCGCTCTCCGCCGCGAGAGTGCAGAAGTTGACTGAATAATCGGCCAAGGACCTCCCACCCTGGGAGATTATAAGAGGATATAGAGTTGTTTATTCTCTTTTTATATTGTAAACAAGTCTTCATATTCAAGTTGTACCAGGTTGACGTGATTTCATTGGATGAACTGTTCCTTTAAATGTTTCATCTGTGGAAAACAAACTCAGGGGTGGTCACCGGTACGCTGACCCTGACCTCTCTATTGGGTGGTCATGAACACAGGCGGAAACCTCGCCTCACCGCCGTATCTCCATCTTTATCCTCTGTCTTGTCTGCTTCCTGGTGGCCGCATCCCTCTTTGTGTTCCGTGTAGATTTGATCTATTATAGTTGCATCCAGCCCCTCTGGGAGGAACGTATCCTCCATCGTCCTTCATCATCAGCAGATGTCTCCATGTTTTTTATTCATTCCCGTTATTAACTTAAGATGAAGATAAAAGGGCGGGTCTTGGGAATTATATTTAAAAAGCTGTTCTCAACTGTACTAACAATGGAGAGTAAATTCAGAGATGTCCTAGAGGGCAACTTGAGGTAAACGGCCGAACCAGAACTCTTCCTGTCGTCTCTGCTTGTGTTTGTCAAACCGGTCCAACATGAATGCGTACTGCATCTGGACGACCCCAGTCTGAGGAGAACTCTGTTTATTCCTGTCATTTATTCCTCCTGGTGTGACATCTAGCGAGGTCTTCAGGAGGCATGAGGTTCGAAGGAGAGACGCCAGGGTCACGTCATCCTGGACGGAGGCGGCAGATGTTTCCCATCCAGCCGGCGTGAATTTGAAAGGGCCAGACGCTGCTTACAAACTCCGAAATCTGGTTCACTTTCACAAAAGCACTGAGCAAAAAACTGTTTCCTGTTTCATCACGGCTCTTCCTCTGTTGTCACCTGTGTCTCACGATCATCGCCTCCTGCTGTGTGGAGTTGCTGATGCGCCTTTACCTCCATACCGAACCGGTCCTATGATGACGAAACTATGTTGATAGGAATTCTGGAAACCATGTCCCGACCCGAGTGCAGGTGTCTCAGTACCCCCTGGGGGGACCCTCTGTTTGGGAACCTCTAGGATTGCCGGTTGTTGTTGGACTGTTCCGTCTCGCCGGATGTGTCCAGTGTTCCAGAATTCTGCCCCCTAAACATTCATCACGTCCTCTCGCTCTGCGCTCTCCAGTGTGTGTGTGTGTGTGTGTGTGTGTTTGGTTTCCGTACATAAACTTTAGTGGCAGCTGTTAAGCTCATTTTCCGGGACCCAAACAGTCCAGTAAATATAGTGGATGGTATTTACTGGAGGTTTTAAGTGTGTGTGTGTTACTTTCTAATGAACAGTGTTAGTGTGTTAGCGTGACGAAGCACACGGCTTCATGACTTCATGCTCGAGCCTCTCCGTCGGTGACGACTTGTGGAATTCTCTCACACCTTCCTGCCAGCAGTAAATCACTTCTCTTTGGTCCACCTCCGTTGTTTTTACTTTTATGTTTCCCGTACATCACCCCCCCCACCACACACACACACACACCCCCGGCCGTCCTGGTACAGCCATTAAACCGGCCTCAAGTCCTAAACGTGTCACAACATCCCAGCCGGGTGTTCGCTAATGCGTCGCCAAGGTGACAGATGGCGTTTGGGGGATGAAAGCAGGATATACTGTATATCTGAATATAAAAGCCTGTCATGTCAGGCAGCACACACACACACACACACACACACACACACACACACACACCGGCTTCTTATACCACCCATGATGCACGTCTTTAGCTGAAGTACATATCTGGAATAAATTGAACCTACCCCCCCACCACCACTGACTCCCCTCCTCCCCACATCCTCTTGTCTTGACAGAACTCTCCAACATGCCTCTCCTGGCGATAAGTATTTTTTTCCACAGAGGGAAGACGGATCGTAATCATCCGAGCGTTGTCCAGACCTGCACGCCGTCTCCTCACAGACCCGCTAACAGCCTGCCGGGCAAACGTGTGAGGAGGGAAATGGCGCCCGGATGAAACACCGCCGCCGCCAGGGATGCTCACGCCGTTCGTGTTTTCGATTTAAAAGGAGAAGTTCGCCCAAATACGACACTTCAGACGTGATCCCGAGTCCCCAAAAAAGACTAAAACATCAGCACAAAGCAACCGATCGTCTTCACTGTTGCCACTTTGGTCTTTTTGTAAGTGTTTCCCTTCGCTGCCATCTAGTGGTCGTGTCTGCGTCTACATCAAGGATGTGTCTAAGCGTTTGTGCATTGATGGAAAGGACTTTTTGCGTTCACATGGAGCACAAACAGTCTTAAGGTCGACACTTTTCTCATTCTAGAGCTTCTCCAGTTCTCGATGCCGCAAGAACTTTACGTACCTTTCTCACAAACGGCGAACGCTAACGCTTTTTAGCATCTTCTTCAGTTTTCTAGGACAACGCTGCAGATTTAGACACCCCTCCCATCTTTAATCGGGTTCACGCTGATTTATAACAATAGCAGGAAAACTCTAACTCGACATTCCTGAACTTATTAAAACCTTTCGCCGTGTGCTGAACGCGTTCGCCGTCCGTTTTTACAACTGACCCGATGTTTACGGCCTCGCGTCAAACGGCCGCGTGATTTGTTGAGTCTCTTTGTTCTGCGATGTTTATATTCCTCCTGAGCGTATCATTCTTTCACCGCTACGCAATGTAGTCGCAGCTGAGACGAGGTAATGGCTTCAAGAAGTCGGCCTGAATCTCTAAAGATGATTAAATTATCGTTTTATGTTGAATCAATCGTCGAGTCTTTACGACCATGTGTTCTTTCTGAAGCTAGCAAAAAGCTAACACGCTAACAAGCTCTTTGGCGTAAAAAAAAAAACTGATGGCGGATTCCATCTTCCGGAACAAATACGAGGTTGGCTTAGTTATTTCACTTTCTCTTTTTGATTTTAAGCGGAACGTCGAAATGGCGTTCCATCCTGTCGGTTTCATTCTACGCACGATTAATCCTGCCAGTAGGGCGGCGCTGTGTCCACATTGGGGGTGTATATCCGGTGTCACGCTGCGACATAAACAAGATGGACCTCTTGAATTGTCCAGTTGTGCTCCAACATTTAAAGTGTCTTTAAATTTCCCCTTACAAGCTAAAACACATTGCACTTCCTGTCTGCAGCTGCGTTCAGGCGTCTCAGAATGCGTAGGACGTTTCGCACCAGCGGCGGCCCCCTGTCATCAGTACCGGTGGATGAAACCCAGTCCCATCTATCATGACCCCCCCCCTCATCTATTCACAATGGCCGGCTGCCAACGCCTGAAAGACACCGGGGCTGAAGGATGGGGGGTGTGACACTTCGACCCCCCCCAATAATGTCTCTGAGGAGCGTTTTAGAGCTTCTTCAGCCTCTTATTACAAAGCAGCATGCTGGCGGCTGCCAAACGCACCTCACATGGAGGGGGGGGGGGCACCGGTGCATGGATGTGATGATTACTGTAAACACCACTATTCCTCTGGTAAACACGCAACTCAATGGAGATAGGGGGGGGGGTTGGGGGGGCAGGAAAATGTCTACAGGCCAGGACAGGCTGAGAAACCTGGAACATTTGACTAATCATTAAATCCAAAGGGTTCAGAGGGAGCGCCCCCTGCTGGCAAACCTGGTGTGAAACTACTTCCTCCTGAAACACCAGGTGTGAAAGTTCTTATTCTGCCCCTGAAAATAGTTCCTATAACAAACACATTGTTTCCTCCAAATATTTTTTATTAAGTCCTCTGATTGGAATTTTTCTAATTATTGTTCTAATTAAATTTTTTATTTCTGCTGCATTTTTATAATTTAATTTTTTATTTCTGCTACATTTTCATAATTAATTTCTGCTGCATTTTTATATATATTTTTTTATTTCTGCTACATTTTCATAATTACTTTTACTACATTTTTATAATTGTATTTTTTTTTAAATTCCTGCTGCATTTTTTATAATTTAGTTTAATTCTCCTGCATTTTAATAAATACATTTTTTATTTGTGCTACATTTTCATAATTCTTTTTATTTCTGCTGCATTTTTATAATTTTTTTTATTTTATTTCTGCTGCATTTTTATAATTTTATTTTTTTTATTTCCGCTGGTTGTCTGACTTTCCTTTAGGTTGTCAGTATCGGCCTTCAGACGGCGGCGCCGTGGCGTCCTGGGATCTAAGTTATATAATTGAACATATTGACATTAGCAACACGACCCCGTGTTCACAAACAATCCTCTTACTTACCTACACTTTGTCAAGCTGATGCTAACAATGCTAACTGATGCTAACACCCCGCCACTCTGCTAATGCATTCGGATGAAAGGTCAAGGCCGCGTGTCCAAACTGTCGCTGGAGCCTCAATGAGCCTCCTCCGCCTTAACCGAGCTTAACGGATCCCCGGGTTCACGGAGAGGCCACCGGGGGGGGGGGGGGCAGGGGGGGTTGCTAGGCCAACCGAGGTGTCCCGTTTGTTTTGCTGGACCAGCATCATTTAAAACCTGAACTGACCCGGGTGTCGAGGCGACGTGCATCACGACACGCGTCGCTAAACGTCAACCAGAAGGAGATCCGGCGCGTCCGGCGTAACGATCCGTGAGAAACGGCGGTTTGCAGACGCACACGGTTACAAAACGGAAAACTTTTCGACACGCTGGTAACAGAGCGATCCGCTTCGGAAAGGTGTTCAGACAAGTAGGTGTCGTTTATCTCCCCCGAAGCCGTCGCCGGGGGAACCGGAGGACGAGGACGAGCTCACGCCGATCACCTGACCGACCTCAAGAATCCTCATTTCGTGCATCTTGGATACGTCGTCTTCCTGCGTGCAGCACAGGTTAACCCTCCGAGGCCTGGAAATGTGGTTTGAATCATCTGCCCCCCCCCCCACAACCAACCAGTCCCTCTGATGACATCATCCATGAGTCACCGCGACCTTCAGAGGTGGGCCTCGCTTTGTGGGTACGTTTGTTTATGAGTGGGGAGATTTAGTTTCTGGTTTTTGGGGTGAATGGAGCTTCTCTTTGATGACGTCATCATTCGCTCTAGACGTCAAAAAAAAAAAAAAAAAAAACAACATCCTGAACTGTTGATGGATCAGTTATTCCATTTATGCATCAGAAACCAGAACCGGAAATGTGAATTTTTAGATTAAAAAAAAAAAAAAAATGCTGCAAAAAAATAAATTTAAAATGTGAAAATAAATAAAAAGATTTTGAAGTCGAAGTTCACTTTTTTTTTTTTTTTTTTTTTTTTTTTTTTTTTTCGTTCAAGTTCTGAGGCGCTGCTTTCACCTGACTCCCCAGGAGCTGCTGGGCTGTGATTGGATGACAGAGGCGTGTTTACTAAAGGAATGCAGCATTCAGGTGGGGAGAGAGAGAGAGAGAGAGAGAGGGTGAGGGGGGGGGGACACTCCACACAACCGCGGCGCGGCGCGCACACTTCAGCCAAAACGCGGCGGAACCGGCGGAGCGCTGCTGGTGTCTCTCTGAACGGTCTGTCCGGGGGGGGGGTTTTGTTTCCACACTGCGTGAAACATTTTGGACCAGTTTGGACCCAGATGGTCCGACAGGGACATCCAGGAGCAGGCTTGTTGATTCAGGAGGGATTTATCCGCACAGGGGCTGCGTAAAAGTGGAATCACCTGCCTGGAGGCGACAGTAAGACTGTTCTGGGTTGTTTTTTGTTTTTTTTAGGGACAAACATCACTGCGTTCCGTTTGGAATAAGGTGTGAATCCTGATTGATTTTATTATTAAGAAGAAACTGAAGAGAAAACTTGGTGCCAGAGGATTTTTTTGCGCCTGAATGTCCGCCAGAAGATGCGGCTTTTCCCACAGTTTCCTTAAAAACTGATGCGGTTTTTTTTTTTTTTTTTTTTTTTTTGGGGGGGGGGGGTTAAGTGACGCAGCTCCACAGCTGAAAGTGAAAGTGTGAACATAGAGGAGAAGAAGTCAGAGAGAGAAAGGAGGAGAAGAGGAGAAGCACATGGATGGTTCTGGCTCTCCGATCCGTGCGTCGAAGCGACCTGCAGCCGGGATGCGCTGCGCGTCTGAGCCGCGACGTTTCTCACCATGATCCGGGAGCCGAACCACACCTGACGACGGATACCTGAACCCCCCTGAAGTCCTCCGGAATCCACCAAGATCCACCATGAAGAGGTAAGATGAGGTTTCCTTGAAGCTCGCAGGAAGAAGGTGCGCAAAAAGCTGGATGCAGTGCGCAATTCAGTCTGGATCAGTGTGTTCCTCTTTAGTATCTGAGGTGGCTTTGGAGCTTCTTCCAGGTCTGAGGTGGATCAGAGGTGACGCATTCCTGTCAGATGTTTGCAGGAGAAGCTGCAAGAATGAAAGATTTGAGACTTAACTTTTATTCTTTAGGTTGCAGGAGGTTTTTTTTTTATCCTCTATAAAGTGTCTTTTTGTGCAGAAGTCACACTACTGCTGTGGGGGGGGTTGAGGTAATCCCTCTGCCACACACTATCTGCAATATCCCAACTCCTGGCTCCACATTCCACCCATCCTGTTGCTCTGCCTTTATCTCCTAAATGTCAGCGGCTATAAATACCCCCCTCATATTTGATCTAATCCCACCAGGCGCTGCAGGAAGGGTCTCCCAAAACTTTCTGCACGCAAATCAGTTTCTTTAATCAAAAAGAAATGTCTTCCCATAAACAATGCATGCTGTTAATTAGCAGATCAAAATGTGTGTCTGTGTCTAGAAAGGCTCCTGTCAGGAGGAAACATATATCTGGAGGGCCCAAAAACTCCAAGAGGAATGTTTGTTTGGGAAGGGAGCCATCAGCCACCACGACCAGATTTAATCTACTTATCATGGAACGCTGAGCATATAGCTTCAAAACGAGGACTCTAATTTGGTCCTACGTGTGATGATGTCACTCTGCCGTGGGAAGGAGCGTTTCTTCCCTCGTTGGGGTGTAGAACCCATGAGCAAGACGTTGGTATTCTAACAGTTGACTCTTGAATAATGCGGACATTTTTCGTGACGGATCCCAGATGTCGGACAAAGATCTCCCAGGAAAATGGGAAGCCGTTTGTCTGTTTCTACTTTGAAACGTCGATTCAGCCCCAAAAATGGTAACGGAGCGGCGACACTCTTACCCCTCGCGATGACGGAAAGTCAGGAAGACGTTTCTGAAGTTTCACAGAAAAGAAAACATCTTTTCATCATTCAGTTGCAAAACTAAACTGAAACGACTCCGTTGGGTTGGAGCTGAGGCCTCTGAACCCTGATGGTTGAGCTCCTGACCCCTAAACGTGTAAATAACGTCTTTTCAAATCGCGTTTGGGTCCCCTGGGGTTCGATTGGCTTCGTCGTTGGACGCTAAAAATGGCAGGAAAAATGTGATCCTGTGGTCTGTTTCCACTCGCAGGAACCACCTGAGGGTCTCGCTGTTGCAAACAGACGTCACCAAACGGCTCCCGGTCTTATTTGAGTCAAATGAGTTCCATCTCTCTCCAAACCTCCCCAACTTATCCAATCAGATGGCTCCAAATCTCCTCCGTCTTAAAGAAGGGCTTCAGTTTCCAATTTATTTATTTTGAACCATACAAAAGACCTTGAATGGAATCTGTAGGCACCAACGCACTCATTGAGATCTGGACGTGAACGATGTCTGATTTCTATTCAGGTGCTTCATCTTGGCGGTCCTGGTGTTGTTCTTATTGGCTCACAGCCACGGTTCCAGTAATTAATAACACTTGTACTTTTCCCGCTATGACAAATCAATTCGACGGATTGTTATTTCAAGTCACGGCTCCGAATTCTGTCCGAGCGCCGACCTTTTATACCCGACAGGTTCGCTCCCTTGGGGGAAAGGTTCCCATCGGTTTCTAAGCAAAGCCGCGTCTAAAACCCCGTAATTCCGCAGCTCTCTTAGATCAAATCCGGTCGTTATCTCCTCATGAAGCAACTTTTGAAGGAATCTCCGAAACAAGCGAACAAAACGAGGACTTGTTTTGAGATTTAAAACAGCCGCAAAACGATCATAAAACAACCCCCGAGCAGCGAGATACAAATTGATGCCAGAAGTCAGAGTCTTCGCTGTAGCTTCTGAGCTAGCAGCATTAGCATGAGCCGTGTTTGGGCTCTGTTGAAGGATATAAATAATGTCTTTTCAAACCAAACTGTCGCTCTGGGCTACACGGAGTTGTGTCACGCCAAAACCAGTCCCCCTTTTTCTTCAGTTGTTGCCCTGTTTTCCCAGAAAACTGGAGTTGCCTCCTCATCTCTGAGGGGTTGAGGTCACAACGACTCCATGTTCGCGTTTGGGGTTTAGGGTCAAACCTCAGTCGTGTCTGATGGATGTCATGTCGCGTCCCACAACAACATTCCGCTCAACTGAGCGCCGTTCCTGCTTTACTTTGAACGCGATCGGCCGGAGCACACGGTGTACCGCTCTCTGTCAGAGATAATGATGTGATGATAATGAAGTCGGACGAGCGCGCTCGCTGATGGACACGGTTTCAAGGTTCAGTCAGATAAGACGAGTTTACGGCTGTGTTTGTGTGTCTCGGCACGAACCCGATGAAAGTGCGCGATTGTGGCTTCTATCGCTGTTGCTGCTTTTTCTCCAGGCTGTCAACGTCTTGTCAAAGAAGATCCTGAAAGAACTGACATGGATTTTGAGGGACGTGTCGGCTCTGCGCCAAAGAACGACTGATTTGGTTTTGGTGGCGATCCAGATCTCGGATTTCTGCCTCCTTTCTTGCCGCATTAGTGCCTCTAAACTATAATTATAAAGCAGATGGAGATAGAAATGTCAGAACCTCCCAATCCTGTGGGCACATTCATGGCTTCCAGTCAAGGATTGGAGTCTTAAATGCGATGTTAAGTGCGGTGAAGCCCTTGTTGACAAGTGCCTGGTAGAAGCAGTCATTACCATCCGTCGCATCTGTTTGTCAGGTTAAAGGTTTTGCTGATCGTTTTGCTCTTTCTTTGATTCTCCTGAGAGTCTTTGGTGTGTTCTCATGATCGTTAGACGACCTACTCCAGTCAAAAGTGGCTGTGAAAAGATAATCTGATAATCCCTGAGGTATGACGGTGTTCCAGGTTTGTTCTCCCTGTCGTGGAAAGAGTGAGTTAAGTGCAACGGAGCGAAGGGGAAGGGACCCTGGTTGAGCAAGAGTTGGAGTCTAGACACTTTGGCATCAACAAAATCAACAACACGATTCCGAGGTCTGTCTCCTCCGTCAGTCATTTCACACTCCGTCGTGGGTGGCTTGTCCGGACGCAAAATAGTATTTCATTTCCTCTCACGAGAAATGTTTTAGTGTATCTTGAAGGCAGGCAGCTGCAGCGCCGCCAAGACCCCCCTAGTCGTCTTCAAAGATTCTCGTTGGGTTGATGGCCGCCGAGCGTTCGATTGTTGTCGCCTTATTCATAGTCAATGCAGAACCCCGGGGGTCACCCCCACAAAGTCGTCACACTGAACATCTGCTAGGACTTGTGTCAATTCATTCAGCAGCATGCTCCATATAACCAGCAGACCCTCCACCAAACATCGGGTGGGTCACGGCTAAATCTCTGGATGGGGTCAAGGGTTAAGACCGGCCCCCAGTTGGAAGAAGTATTGCTTTTCCAAACTTGGTGGGTGTGCAGAGAAGTGCCTGTAGGTCACATACAGAAACACTTACGTCCCGCATAAAAAAGGGGCTTCAGTCAGGTGTCTCGCTGAGGTCAAAGTGCGCAATCTCACCTGTGCCCTCTGAGCAGAGCGCGGTAGTGGTGTCGGGGTAATTGAATGGTAACGGTGTGGAGCTGTTGTTTATTTGTGCAGGGTGGGGACGCCGGAGCTACCTGTCTGTCAAGGTGTGTTTAAGCAAAGGTTCTTGGGTTCAGTCGTTACAGAGGATTTATCACGCAGGGCGGGGAGAGGCCACCGCTGTCTCTGTGAGGGTCATCCTTTCATCAGAAGACATAAGTGCTAAATCTTCTAAGTGCTTTTTTTCAAGAGATTAGTCAACATTCAATTAATTTTTTTCGTCAGAAAGGTGCAACTGACAATTTCCTGTATTAAATGTACATATTATTACCTCTGTTCAGGGTGTGTTTCCTCTGGGTGAGGGGAGATAAACAGGACTAAAGGTTCAATCCTGGAAACCGTCATGAAATTTTGGAAAAATTTGAGGCAAGAGTGTAAAAATTTGGGAAATTAGCTGAAATTTCTTTGTCCATTTTATTTATATAGAAAAATATTCATGTAGAAGTCTTTTGGTCTTGGTTGAATATTTCATGTCGATTGCGGCGCATATTTTTCTTTCCTTCTTCGTCCGTAGTTGTTTTGATCAACTGACGTCAGTCAAAACAAACAAGGAGTCTCGTATTGATTAGAGCCATTTCCCTCTCCCTGCCCTGGAGCTATTCACTAATGTGCTGCTATAGTCTTAATGAGAGCAGGAGGAGGCGGGCTGACCCCTGGTCACCTCTTTAAGGGCCCCTCTGGGTGGGGGTGGGAGGTGGGGGGGGACCATTCATTGACCAGAGCTGCTGTCTTTTCATGTTCAAAACTGAAGTCAAACATCAATTGAAACTGAGGGAAGCGACGTCACCCGTCTGGGGCGCCGCGATTATACGAACAAAAACAGACAAAAAGCAGAGGGTGTCGCCTTTCTGAGACAAATGTACCTCTGAGAAGGTAGAAAACATCAAGCACATGTCTATAACTAATGACAAACACTCCACCGATGCTGTAGGAGGGGGGTTTCAGGGTCTGGCCTGAGACCGATTCCAACAATGCATCATCACCATGGCCAAACCTATCGCCAAACTAAATAAGTTGATGGAAACTGAGTTCTAAAATCTTTCATAGTTGTCGCAGTTCCGATAGGACAAACAGGTGTTAGTAGTTTATGGAAAGGTTCTTCTTAAAGCTCTTAATGCTGAAGATGTTCTTTTCAAGGCCGACTCCTCCTTCCTGTTTCTCCTGGGTAGTCCCATCTCATTCTCATAATGAAGCAAAGACATGGTAAGAATGCTGATTACATCTTTCAGGGTTCTAAACACACTTCTTTACCTAATAAATGGGTACCTCTCATCAAAGATGCGTCGGCGTTCTAATGGCTCTTAGGTCATAAAATAAAGTCTTTGCGAGAATGAGCTGTCTTCTTACATCCGTCATGAGTTTAGAGTCCGTTGCCTCTTTCGGTCAAAGCGTCCTTTCTTGCTCGTCTGTGATGAATTCCCCCATGTAAGGCCAGGAAGGGAAGGGCTGCTCAGCCAACTGCGAGGGAGATGTGTATCCGTTAATTGGACAGGGCAACTTCTGACCTGGGACTGAGCCAAAAGCCAACTCCTAGAGATTTGGAGCGGCTGGTGTTTATGGAACGGAGGGAGATAAAAGAGGCAGGAGAGGATAGATGACCGACAGGGGACAAAGTGGGAGAGAAGGTCAGGGGCAAACCAAATAGAAGGGATTAAGTTGCTGTAATTTTCCAAATGAAACCCATCAAGTATTTACCTTAGCGTGGTAATAAAAGTGATGCATCCGGTCCAAAAAGGTCTGACAAACTTCTGCTGTGAGTAAAGAGGTGCCAGGAAGTAGTCAAAGAGAGGGGCTTTCCAAGAATCACGCACTTACCTGTCCTTTAATGACTCTCAAAGTTGCCCCAAGGTAAAGAAAAAAAAAGAGAGACCAGTCAGCTCGAAGGGCAAACAAAACCGACATGACTCAACACAAGGTTCAATGGCAGGCTTATCAGGTAGCACCTCAGACGTGGCTCATTGTGTTGGTCCAACGCTTGTCTGTTGGGGCTTTTTGCCTGAAAATGAAGCCAGCGTTGAGGTAGAAAACCATAAACAAGTGTGTTTGCCCTGCTGTCAGAGTTGGATGTCTGTTCCATGCATGTTCTACGATGATCTACCAAAGGTTAGTGTCGGTTACATGACAATGCAGATTAGCCATACGGGGCGTTGCCGTTTAAAAACATATTTGTTGAATTAGTAGATGCTGTGCAACAGAAAAAGAATGAAGAGTCTTTGGTTCTCTGGGGTTGCTTCATCCTCTTTTGTTGTCTTGGTCTGCTTTGCTCTTCTTACGAGGTTCGTCAGACCTCTGATCTTTTGTGTCCTGACCAAGCGGGCGGTCCTGCCTTTCGGTCTGCGTGGAAGTTAATAAGACTCCCTTGGGGTGGGTGGGAGAATGTTGACAGGGGGAATTAAAGTTACTTACCGGATGGGGGGGCATTCCTGACCTTGGCTCCAAAACCATGGGGGGTCCCGGGGACGGTGGCTGTTACTTTCAGGGTAATAAGACCTTTAATGTCCGAGATGTCATCGATTTCTGAGGTATCGTCTTGTTGTGTTTGAATGATCTGCTCTGTGATGATGATGATGATGATGATGATGATGATGATGATGATGCCAACTTCCTGACATATTGTCATTACTCTGTCTGCAGGAAACTGACATTGTGCCTGACCTTCGTCCTGCTGGTCGTTGCTTCCATCTGTCCATCATCTCTGCAGAGTGTAAGTCATCATCATCAACACGGCCTTCATCCTGCCTTCCTCTTCCTAATTCAACAATTAGAGGTTCTAATGAAGCTCATTTGTCCAGAGAAAGAAAACAGCTCTCAAGTTCCACTGGGGAAAGTCTGGCTCATTGAGATAATAAACCAATTAAAGCTCTGGGGGCGGGTCCGCTTGGGACTGATTGTGGCTGATTGAGTTGTTTTTGTTGCATGATCGTCTTGGAAACAGGGTCGCTATTAGCGGTTAGCGGCGGTCCTCCTAGTCTGTCCAGACCCTGATTACTGCGGCAGCATCCATCACCGTTTGTCCTGTTGTCATGCCGACATTTTCTTCAAACATCCAGGATGGCAGGATGAACATGATGAGTCGGTCACGCCTGTGGTGTTTCCTTCACGGCGGAACGTTCTTCCAGTCGGATGAGCTGAGGAAGACCGTTTTAATCTCCGGTAATCTGGACTGTAGAGTCCTCAGGAATGAGTACATCAGAGGGACAGCACATGTTAGAGATTTTGGAGATAAAGTCAGAGAGGCCAGACTGAGATGGTTTGGACATGTCCAGAGGAGAGATAGTGAATATATTGGTAGAAGGATGCTGAGTTTTGAACTGCCAGGCAGGAGGCCTAGAGGAAGACCAAAGAGGAGGTTTATGGATGTAGTGAAAGAGGACATGAAGGTAGTTGGTGTGAGAGAAGAGGATGCAAAGGACAGGGTTAGATGGAGGCGGTTGATTCGCTGTGGCGACCCCTGAAGGGAAAAGCCAAAAAGGAAAAGAAGAATCTGGACTGTAGAGTCCAGGGTTTCTCTCTAACGTACGCACTTGGCTGGAGGAAGGTGGTTGGAGGCTCTGGAGGGGGATGGGAGGGGGGCAGTTTAAAGGTCAAAAGTCACTTTCATTCATCTAGAATGCCGGCCGACCTCGACTCCAACTGTTATCGACGCTAATTTGGCCGCTGGTTACACTAATGAGGGCAACCTGGGATGACCCGCCATAGCACAGGTCACCCCGAGCCGAGGGTAGCTCCAGTCCGACTGTTTTTCTTCTTACTGTACAGAAACAGTCTGGAAACAGGTTTATGCACCAAAAAGGTATCACGACTGAGGTTTAACGGACTATTAACGACATCTAGCTGCACATTTTATTACCTCCACCTTGGAGATGCACGAAAACTAAAGTGTGTGTAAGGAGTTAAAGTGGGCTCCTGTGTGAAAGCGGTGGGAACGCTGCCAGCTCCTCCTCCTCCTCCGGGGTGAAAACTCTGGAATGTATTAAAAATCACTTTTGTGATGTGGATGTGATGATCGTCATTCACCAGGAGCACGAGGTTCGTCTGTGCGCCATCGGCTCTTTGAAGCGATTCGATCCTCACCAATGAATAATTTGTCACTTAAGTACCGCGACACACTTCTTCCTCTTTTATACACACACACACACACACACACACACACACACACACACACACACACACACAAAAATATAATAATGACCCAGCCGTGACGGTTAAAGACAAATAATATGTGTTGATTTTTATAGATTTAAATTACGTTTTTACTTTATATCTATGTTCCTGAAAACATAAAAGCTTCTCTTGTCGGACTGAAATTTGAAAAAAGAAAATTCGCATGTGGAACAAAAAATTGGCCTACTTGTATTGTGAAATATTCCATTATTTTTTCTCAGTGTCTGAATAAATAATTAGAATAATGGTTCATTTACATGTTTTATTCATCATTTAGCCCAAAAATAGTAATAATCCATCCATCCAGACGAGACAATTTTAATTATCTCATCTGCAGCCGCTTATCCGCCTCTAGGGTCACGGGTCTGCTGGAGCCTATCCCAGCTGAATGCGAAAAGCAGGGTACACCCCAGATACGATGCCAGCTCATTGTGAGGTTCATATAATAATGAAAAGTCTTATTTTATAAGATTAACCTTTTATTTTTGACAAGAAATCAGATGAAAACTGTCTTTAAAGAACCAAATGGACTGGTTCTGGTCATGTTGTGTCCTAAACGCCGTCAGCTCTCCTTCCGGAACAACTTCCTGCTCATTCCGGCGCCACGCTCCATCCCCGTCTCCAGACAGCGACGTGCGTCGACACGCATCCGACCGCAGAGTCTCCGTCGTGATGCGTTCATAGCAGCGTTTCGCTGAGTCAGCGGTTGGTTTTCCGGGTCGTTAAAAAGTTCTTTCATTCTGCGGAACAGAACTTTTGTTCATGACTCCCAGACGACAGATGATCAACACATGATTCCAGACACCAGGGTCGGTGAATTAGATATTTGTTCGTGGTTTTTTTTTTTTTTTTAATTCGTTGGTGAAACTCATCCGAAAACAAAAGTTTTTTGTTCGAGGATAAGAAGACAAGAAAATATTTATCCAGCTGCCATCCGGAGACTACTTCCAGATCGCTCAGGTGCTCCTGAGTCTTTACTTTATGAACTTTATTTCTCTAGTTTGTTGTGTTTATCGATCAAGTGGAATTCTGGGTAAATTAAATTGTATCGTATTGCAGTCGGGCCCTTTCGGCGAGTCCTCATCGGGTCGTCCGACACGTTTCCGGCGGCAGCTGCACTTCCGGAACGAATGGGCGACGTGGAGCGGCTGGTCCGTGTGCTCGCGAAGCTGCGGGGGCGGAGCCTCGCTGAGGACACGCACCTGCATCACCAGGTAAGCCACACCCACATCCTCCAGGTGCTCTTTTTTTAACTTTTTTTGTAATCTAAGTTTTATTCCATCACAGTCTTTATACTAAACTTTCCCCCGTTTGTCTCCCGTATCCCAGGAACCCCGTGGGCGGGCCGTGCGCCGGAGATCCCAGACAATACAAGATCTGCAACACCAAGGTCATTTTGGCTCTACGTGATGTTTGATTTCAGAATAATGGACCATGTTTGCCGACACGGGCGTGAGCGAAGGCAGGTGTGGAACTCCAGGGCGTGATCTGGAATGTCGCTGACATATTAACCCCACGTTGACGTCGCCGCACGCCGTTTTGCACGGAAGGGATTTACCCGTGATGTGCTGCGGCGTTAGAAATGTGCTGCGAGGTCAGCGGCTGAGCGGCAGACAATGTCTGGCTGCGTGTGTGTGTTTGGACAGCAGAGCCGCTGTGACCCCCCGTTCACACACACACACACACACACACACACACACACACACACACACACACACACACACACACAGATGGGTTAAGGCTTGTTTAAGCTCGCCCCAACGCGTGAACCAGGCGCCTGAATGTATCCAAACACACTCCTGACTTCCCTCCCGGCTGCGGCTCATGCAGATGATGGATGATGCGTCTCTGCGTCCCGCACGCGTGTTTTTCCGAGGTTTTGATGACTCAAACGCCAACCAGCCAATGGATGATGTTGCCGCTTCACCTGGAGGCGTGGCCGATGGGCGGGTGTAACGCGGGGACGACATGACGCCTGTCAGGAAGGTGTTGTACTCTTTGTAGGTGTTGATAACGGTTGTCATTCAGTCCATTAACCTGAAACGCTCCATAATTGACGTAATTGTTGAGCCGAAAGCTAAATTTTTTCGGAAATGTTCAGCGAGACCCAGAAGGTCTGGATCCAATCTGGATCTTCTAGGGCCTCTGGATCTGGAATACGTCTGGAGGAGGAAGTTTGAAGGTGATACTGATGGGACCCCCCCGCCCCCTCTCGTTTTATGAAGTGTGGTTGAGGGGCCTCGGTGATGATCTGAGGGTCGGATGGATTCTATCAAGGATCAGGAAATCCGAGACGAAAACGTCTGCGACTGTTATTAAGATGATTTTATCTGAACGGTTCATAAATCAATTAAAAAAAACTTTATTTGTCCCAATTTGTTTGATCAAAACTTTATTTGATCGGCAGGCATTGATGAAGGTCACACGTCTTCCTCACCTTGAAAGCTTTCCATTTCCTTCACAGTTCAGACGGGTTAATGGTTAAAGTTTGTGTTGGGGTGAGGCGTGACATTTCGTGTGTGTGTGCAGGACTGCCCCCCCAGCTCAGAGGACTTCAGGGAGATGCAGTGTGCTGCCTTCAACGACAGACCGTTAGTGGCTGGGAGCTCCTTCAGATGGACCACGTTTCATGGAGGTCTGTGATTCCATGGTGACAAACATACCATAATGCACCACAAACAGTTTGTCCAGTCTGGGTTCAGGAGTTTACACTGGTTTGATCGATGAAACCAGCGTCAGTTGGACATTCCCAGTTAGCAGCATGTAGCTGGTTAGCATCACTTAGCCAGTTAGCTTTGTCCAACTTGTTACTGTAGAGTATTTTCAGCACGATAAGGTGCACCTAATAGCCTTTAATTTTCTAAAAAACCGACAGTGCACCTTATAGTCCAGTGCGCTTTATAGTCCAGTGCACCTTAAAGTCCAGTGCACCTTATTGTCCGGTGCACTTTATAGTCCAAAGCGCCTTGTAGTCCAGTGTGTCTTACAGTCCAGCGCACCTTATAGTCTAGTGCGCCTTAAAGGGCAGCATGCCTTATGGTCCAGTGCGCCTCATAGTCCAGTGCGCCTTGTAGTGCGGTGCGACTTGTAGTCCAGTGCACCTTATAGTCTAGTGCGCCTTAAAGGGCAGCACGCCTTATGGTCCAGTGCGACTTGTAGTCCAGTGCACCTAATAGTCCAGTGTGTCTAATTGCCCAGTGCGCCTTATAGTCCAATGCTCCTTATAGTCCAGCGCACCTTGTAGTCCAGTGTGTCTTATGGTCCAGTGCATCTTATGGTCCAGTGCGCCTTATAGTCCAGTGCGCCTTGTGGTCCGGTGCGTCTTATGGTTCGGTGCGCCTTATGGTCCAGTGCGCCTTATGGCCCAGTGCGTCTTATGGCCCAGTGCGTCTTATGGTCCAGCGCTCTTTATGGCCCTGCGCGCCTTATAGTCCAGTGTGCCTAGTAGTCCAGTGCGTCTTATAGTCCGGTGCATCTTGTAGTCCGGTGCATCTTGTAGTCCGGTGTGTCTTGTAGTGTGGAAAATACTGTATAGTCCACCATCACGTGACCTGCTGCACTACTTTAGCCCATTCCCACTGTGTTGTAAATTGGTTTTCTACACCTTTGTCCACTCTCTCCTCCTCCGCCTCCTTTCTCGCCCTCATCCCTCTCTTTTCCTTCCTAACTTGCGTATTTTTCCACAATAAAACTAATGAGCGACTGACCACCACCCCTCCCCACCAGGATCTAACCCCTGTGAACTGAGCTGCCTAGCCCTGGGTCACAACTTCTACTACAACTTTGGCCGAGTGCTGGACGGCACAGCGTGCGACCGAGAGCCCGGAGCAGTGTGTGTCAACGGGCGCTGCCTGGTGAGTGACCACGACTTAGTTTATAATCCCCGACATCCCAAAACTGATGGAACGACCAGCCCAAAGAGGTCAGGATGGACGGTGTTCTGCCTTTATTTCATCTCGCTGAAGCGTTTCACCCCCAAAAATGCTAAATTTGTTGGGTTCATTGACCCAACAGGGATGTTTACGGAGGTCTGAATTTGCAAACTTTTACAAACAGACTCCAGATTATAAGATTGTCAAATTAAAGGTAATATTTTTTGCATGAAGGACCTGTTTATTCCGGATATGTGTCGTTATTTTTGGACTACCTGCTAAACTAAACACAAAACCAGTCCAACAGAACAGATTACTAACGGGGGCCATTCATACCTCTCCCAGGTCCCTTTTAATTAAATTAAATCCAATCGAAATTCCAACAAGAGCTTTCAGAGCCTCCGCTAAAGCCGAGCGATCCTTTTCTTTTCTATTTTTATCCGATGCCTGTATTTAGACATGTGCGACATCCAAATAACGTCGGTCAGGGTTCTATTCAAGGCATTTGGATCAACTTCAAAGTTCCAGGGTTCCGTTTTTGGTAAACATTTCGCTGTTCCTCAAAGTTTTATTATAATCCCTCAAAAAAAAATCATCTCCTGAATCCAGATCCACACGTCTCCCGCCATAAAAACCACCCTCCCCCCTCAGGTAAACCAATCGTGACGCTGTTAATGATGTTGGAACCAGTCCAGTTCCTCATGGGTTTGATAAGGAGTCGTGTCTCACGTCCATCGCCGTGAGGAGAATGGGACGTTCACCGGATGCCTGGAATAACTGGGGAGTGGGAGCTGCAGCTTCCTCCCCTCATTCCCACCCTGTTGGGGCGTAAGTGATGTTGACCGGTGTGACTGGAGCTCCCGGGGGGAGCCAACGCCACGCTGTGCGTTAGGGCCAGAGGGCCTCATCAGTGTGGACGCAGCCTTCAGCTGGCATTACGGTTCTCCTGGGCACAGAACCCAGAACAGAACCCAGAACCCCCCCCACACAGACCTCCGCCCCCCACCCCCATCCGTCCCTCTCCTTCTCACCCTCACACAGATGGTGGCGATTGGAAATGAAGCCGCGTCCCACGGGCAGATGACTAGCATGTGTGTGTAATACCCACCGGGGGGGGCAGCTATTTATATACCAGAGACCAAGATCAACATGTTGATGTTTACTTCTGTCTGCATAGGTGTGTGTGTGTGTGTGTGTGTGTGTGTGTGTGTGTGTGTGTGTGTGTGCATGCTAATATTTGGCGTGCTTTGTAAATAATTGGATTTATGGAGTCAGAACAGCAAAGGGCCTGAAACAGGAAGCAGATGCAGCCTGCAGCTGGTGTGTGTGTGTGTCTGTGTGTGTGTGTGTGTTATAAATTAATCCATGCTAAAGGGGGCTCCTTCATCTGCTTGTTTTTTCCTGCTAATAATTCAAAACAGGAAACACGCTTTTGGTTTTTGATCGTTTTGTGAAAATAGAATTAAAATAAAACGTCAGAACTTGTTTCTGATCAAAGTGGCAAATTAAGAAACTGAATCATCGATCAACTGATCGATTCTCCCTGGATGTCATAGTTTCTGGTGAGCATCATTGCCCCCCCCCCACCCCAGTGGCGCCTTCTGCTTCTGCCGCCTCGGTTTCATTTCCTGTTTCTCTTGGTGTGTTTTTAAGGGTCTACGGGGGCTGATTAAAGGTTCTTGCCTTGGAACCCCCCCCTTGATTGGTTAGTCCTCGCAGAGCGGGACATGAAGAAAGCATCGGCTGTAATCTATCGAGCAAAGAGCTTCATAAAGCATCCAGCTCACGGTTGGCGCTCTTTGCTCTGACATTTTAACGTTTACAGAGACACCCCCCCACCCCGAGGGCCCCGGGGCTGCCGTCTTTCCCCAAAGTAAATGTTTGTTAGGAGAAAATGACAGGGAGAAGCAAATAAGAGGAACGACGGAGTGGAGTTGAGTTATGGCCGAAAGTCCAAGGAGACGAAACAAAAAGTAAAGTTTGGAGTTTCCAGGGTTCCAAGTAGGAACGCCGCTTACAGTACGAACAGCGTTCAACCAGGAGCAGTTCCTCAATGTCTGTTTTTCCACATGCATTAAATTAAGTTTGTCTTTGTGTGTCGCTCAGACGCCGGGATGTGACTACATCCTGGGTTCCAAGCAGAAGGAGGACGCCTGTATGGTGTGTGGAGGACAGAACACCACCTGTCTGCATCACAGGAGTGTGTTCCAGAGCAACGGGCTGGAGGCAGGTAGGATACACACACACACACATACACACACACACATGCAAAGAGCTTCATGCTCTACTCAAGGCTCTAGACCAGTGGTCCCCAACCCCTGGGTTGTGGACTGGTACCGGTCCGACTGACCCGTACCGGTTTAACACAGAATACATTACCGCTAAACTGAAACTCCCAGGCTGGCACAACCAACAAGAAACTAAAGTCTTTGGAAGGATTAAAGGTAAAAGAGCCAATGAGGAAACAGAAGAAGCTAACATTGGAACATAAGGAAGGTTTTTGTTGGCGTGTCTTTAAGTCAACGGTCAAATAACTCAAAGAAAATGCAACAAACCAGTCAACATTAAAAGTTGACCAATCGATTGGCGAGAGTTGAAGAAACAAGCTGCCTCTGAACCCATGTGGTCGTCAGTTTGCTTAGAAATGTCTCTGTAGACTAAAATAGGCTCCTGATGGAGGGAAGTAAATATTTGTTGTGTTGTTCGGAAAGAGAATGCAGCGTTAAGTGTTTGGAAGTCGAGGCAAACATCTAGAAGATGGCACGCAGAGAAGTGTATGACGCATAGTCGTCATTCAGGAAAATCCTCCCAGCTTCCCATCGGCATGGGGATGAGCTGTTGTGGAATTTCTATTTTTGGACGGGCATCAACTCAGACAGCGGCGTGTGACTCATCTCAGGACTCCACCTCCAACGTTCCTCCACGATGGTGAGAAGAAAACAGGCTGATAACGGCGGCTTTGTTTGGGCGACTCCACGACCCTGGAAGGTTTTCCGTCCTCGTGCGGCTGAGAGACCTTTCCTTTACAGGGTCAGGTGACCTTGAGCTCGTCGCTGCTGGCCTGTAACGCCGACATCGCCTCGGTCGTGGCACTACGTCTCCATTGAGCTAACGACGCTTCAGCATAGTTTCTCTGTGAAACTAGTAGACAGGGGCAACGGGAGCGAAGCGCTCGCCAGAGACCACAATGCCCGGAGGTCATCCTGCGGATACGACTCGCCGTCGTCGCCTTGGAGACGCCCCTGCCTCCTTCTGGCTGAGAAGTGAAGTATCGCTCTGTAAAAGATGGTGGAGATTCGCTCCATTCATGAATAGTCTCGGTTTGAGCTCATAACACATCCTCTCGAGGTTAATCATTACTGATGTCATCGACTCTGATTGTTTTAAAATGAGTCTGAAGGAAAGAGAGGCTGCTGGGATCAATCCAGAGGATTATTCATTAACGCTTTGAGCTCCTTAGAGGAATTATGATGGAAAATATTAACGATCGGAGCGGAGTGGTGTACAACTCAGAGATAGACAGGCTGACAGATACCCAGATAGATATGTAGATAGACAGGCAGATAGATACCCAGATAGATATGTAGATAGACAGGCTGATAGATACCCAGATAGATATGTAGATAGACAGGCAGATAGATACCCAGATAGATATGTAGATAGACAGGCTGACAGATACCCAGATAGATATGTAGATAGACAGGCTGATAGATACCCAGATAGATATGTAGATAGACAGGCAGACAGATACCCAGATAGATATGTAGATAGACTTGTAGATAGACACCCAGATAGATATGTAGATAGACAAGTATATGACTTGATAGATTCTTATCAAACAGAGGTCCTAACATGATGAAGAAACGGTGATGAAATGGGATGCTTCTGCTTCACACACATATGAACTGAATCCATTAGAATAAGTGCACTAAATAAATGTGGTTAGCTCAAACAACAGCACAGGGTGATCGTGTAATCACCCACAGACCTGGAATGGTGACTAAAAATACAAGCTGAGCCCTTTTAACCGTTAAAGCATGACAGGAAGTGATGAGCGACCATCAGAAGGTCGACTCTGTGGTGACGCTGTTTCCAGTGAATGTCGTAAAACTTGAAAAATCTTCCTTTCATCATGTGATCAATAAACGAACATTCAAACCAAGCCTGTAACTGTCTCTGTTTGTCAGGCGGACCGTTTGGATACAACGAGGTGGCCATGATCCCGGCTGGAGCCACTCACATCCGAGTCACCGATAACAGCAGGAATTATCTGGGTAAGACTTGTCCCGTCGCCGGAACGCCGGGCGCCTGGACTGCAGGCAGCAAGTCCTGGCCCTTCAAATTAAATCCTCAACCTGGAGACAGACTCGGTGGCCACATCTGGTCTCTGGACCTGTTGTGTCTGTTTTCCTGGCAGCTTAATAACCAAGGGCATCTATTCTCATCTTGGTTTATGAGCTCAAAATAAAACGGGGCCCAATCCGGCGCACACTGTGGTCTAGAAAGATCGTAAAAGCTTTATCTGACCGCTGAGGCCAGGCAGGTGAAAGTAGTTGTTTCCATTTCATGTCATGGAAAATCCCTCTCCCAGCTCCGAGGAGAGACAGCTGCCAGTTAAATATAGCCTCCGCCCGCCTGTTGTTAGCATGGCACGCTTATATGGAAGTTATTGGTGCACATTTAAGAAATAATTGCCTCGCTAATCGCGCCCCAACCTTGCTGTCATCACCTCCTTCCCTGATCCAGCTCTCCAGAACGGTCGCTCCCAGTTCGTCATCAATGGCAACTGGAAGATCAGCATCCCTGGAGAGTACAACGTGGCCGGAACCAAGCTGCTCTACCGGCGCTCCGCGGACACATGGGAAAGCTTCGAGGTGCCGGGACCCACCCGGGAGGACCTCCATTTAATGGTGAGAGGTACACAATACTGGAACTGGACCGTTTAGTCCACATCTGGTCTCTGGAACTGGAACTTTATCTGATGTTCTCACAGCTTCTGTTGCTGCTGTTGAGTTTTTTTTTACTATAATTATTTCCTTTATTTTATATTCAAGTGGGCGACTAATCTTGAATCTCGGATTTTGCTCGTATATCGAACAAAAATATGGGCAGAGCAACGACTCATATCTCAAATAACTTGTATCTTGAGATATGGTTGTGTCTGAAATAGGAATATTTTGGAATCGTTTCTTCCCGAGATCCTGGACCCAGTCTTTAGGTCAACGGAGATAAAATCCTCCTCCTCCAGCCTCGTGATTTCCTCTGCTTGGGTTTATTTTCTTTAATTTGTACTAATACGTGTGTAATCCTGAAACTAAGGTCGGAGTTAACCTTGTTCCGTAGGGTTTAGGAACCATTACATGGGTACAAGCAGTAACTGAGCCCTGACCTACCCACTGGGATCACTGATCAGGTCTTTGAGGCTCTTGAAACATTTTGTGGACAAGAAACTTCCTCAGACGGGGACAACTGAATGTAATCTACAGCATGAGGTTTAAGTGAACTCTTCCGTGTCTTGATGTTTCCGTGCCGTCCTCCTGTGCAGGTCCTGGCGACCGACAGACACCCCGATATCGAGTACGAGTACTGGTTGCCCCCAGATCAGTATGCCCTGCACCATGGCAGGAAAAGTCCTCTGCGCCAACCTCACCACACTGCCAACTACCTCCCCTGGGATCAACCCGCTACCACTACCACCTCCACCACCACCACCACCTCCACCACCACCACCAGGGCTCCTCCAGCCACCACCCGACCCTACTGGTGTAAGTGAAAGTGGGTTGTCTCTGAGTGTAGATAACGACTGTAAAACAATCTTGTTCTCAGGCGTTCACACGGACATCTGCAGGCAGCCTGAGGACCAACTCTTATCCAATACCGTCATAAATCTGAAGAGCCTGCCTGGAAAAACTCTCCAGCTGATGGATTCATGCCAAACGCAATCTGATTCTTGTTTGCTGTTGCCAGAAATATTCTGTTCTCTGTTTGTGGAACAAGATTTGATTTCCAGTCACTGACATATGTTTTTTTTTATGATGAGTATTTTGACGCTGTTTTCTTGTGAAATGAGGTAAACCAGATGACAACGTTCAACCATTAATGTTAACACCGTGTGACTGGTGTCCATCAGTCCTCAGGCCGGCGAAGCCTCCACGCCAGTCCTCCCACCTTGGGCCTCCACAGCGCCCTCATCAGCCTATCCTGCCCCGTCTGGAGCGGGAGGAGAACCACAGGAACCTCCTGCCTCAGCCTTCACCTGGGAGTATGTTCTATATTTATTCGATGGCTGTCCTCACCACTGTCTCTAATCTGTCCATCATGACTGTCCTCACCACTGTCCTTTAAACGTTGCCCTTCATTCTGTCCAATAAGACATTCGACATTGTTCCTTTTTTGTTTCCTGTGCAGAGCATTGTGGGCAATGTCTGCGGGTTAAAGGTCGAAGGGAACGCAAGAGGCAGTATTGCCAGAAGGATTTCGGTGAGTCTGGATCTTGTAGTTTTCTTGAATACTGACGTGTAAATAACCATAAATCTGTTTCCTGTTAGTTTTCCGGGGTAAAGTCCTGGGGAAGCTGTACAGAGGCGAAGAAACGCGGTACGACATCCAGATCGTCCACACCTACCGGAACCGCTTCCGCCTGGAGCACCGGGAGTTCCTGTGGTCCCCCAATGTGTGCGACTGCCCCCGCCTGGAGGAGGGTAGACAGTACATACTGATGGTGCGTCGTCACATCAACTACGAGCACACGCTAAACCGCATCCTGCTGGAGGAGGACAGCTACGTGGTGCCGTACCGACCCCGGGAGGACGAACTCCTGCGACCTTTGGAAAGACTCTGCAGCAACAGAGGAGGCAAACAACCGGCGTAACGGAGGGTAGGAGACAAACTGGAGGTGTCAGAGAAAGACTTCAGGAGGTCTTCAGATTCTCAACACCAAAAAAGATTTATTTAAAAGCCTGACCAGCTTCCTGTAACCATAGAGAGCACTTTAGGTGGATGCTCATGCCCACCTTTAAACACAAACCAAAGAGAAGAACACTGACCACCTTTTCCATGGCTGTTTTCTCACTGCTAGCGATGGATTTTATACATAATTTGTTTTTGTGTGTGAACTGAGAGGAAATATTCACCGTTCTGGCCTCATTTGCTGCTCATTTCTGAGAATGCGTTGTGCCAATTTTGATGTTGCATCCACATTTCCAGCAGGTTAGTATTTAAGATGTAGCAGCCGAGACCTAAAAAAAAAACCTGCAGTATAAGGATTCAATGATGGACTTTTCATTTATTTTTAACTCAAGATACAGAAATGTATTCTATTTAAGTGTGAAATATGAGTTTAAACGCATCACCTGTGTCACCTGGGTGCTGCTGTTATTTTTATGGCGTGATAAATCAGGTGTCGTTTGTGCGAAGTGAAAGAGAAGATGAAATATACAGTATTTTATCGCGTGTCACTGATTAGCTACAGATATACAGTACTGACATATAATTTTGATGATAATCACCTTGAACGAACCTTGCAGTATGTTCAGTAATCCGTTGTGCCTTTAATTTTTTTTGCCTTTACATTCACGGTATTTTCTCACAAACCTCATCTACAAGTGCCAAAAAGAAGTTCTTTGTACATTTTTTCGTATAACGTTGAATAAATGTACTCTACCGTTCATGTAAAGTGTTCAAATTGTAAAGAAATGACACGGTTTGCCCCAAAGAGGGGTAGGCTAACACTTCTTTAGCTATGCAGCTACTGCGTTGACATCATGGTTTTGAGGAAATATGCTTCATAGATTGTCAAGAAAATTGGTGGGAAGTTTGCAGCCATCGATCCTAAAACAGGTCCTCACCTTCCTCAGTTGTCAGGAAGAGTGCTACGATGCTGTTTGATAGACGCCCCAGAAATGAGTCTTGAGCAAACAAGCTTCACCCCTCTCTCCATCATTCTGGGGGGGATGGGAAAGTAAAGACTAGTCCTTTAATATCCCACAATCCAACACACCAGACATGTGACCAACAGCGTTCGTAAGAAATCCATGTATTTACAAAACAGATTCACATCTACAACGAAGCAAAATCTACATTACAAAGCGGATTGAAGACTCTAGACGGGTATTTGTTGACCGTGTTGAGGGGGAGCGATGGAGAAACCAGTTCCAGGTTTCCAGATACACGAACAATGAGGACCAGAAGGCCGTTTCAGATTCACCTCAGCTTCCTGCAGACGCAACTATTTCATCTGAAGGCATGAGACAGAAAGCTTCCATCCCTTCTGCAACTTTCCGCGTTTTCAAGCACTCTTGGTTTTCGAAGTAAAGCAACACGTACAACAGAAAATGTAAACAAGGATCCATCCATCGACAGTGAATTGAGAAGCTGTGAGCTTTTCTTTGTGGGTCAAACGACCCTAAAAGGTTGTTAAACTGGGTTAGCTGCCTCTCGATCGCTCGCTGAGACGAGATGAGACAAAATCTATTATTCCCACACTCTTATATTTTGCTTTTGGGCTGAAAATTTTTAAACGACGTCATTTACAAGTATAAAAGATTGATCTTTTTTAGAAAAAAAAAAAAAAAAAAAGGTTGCATTTAAGCTGTTTTGTCTACATTTTCTGGTTTGTTAATGTGAGCACTAAATAAAATACAATTCCTGTTATTATTAAATACAGTCGAAGCTTATTCCTTTAAGCTAATATCAAATTGGAGTTTTGGACTCATTTTCAATAGATATACTTAATTTCTTTATTCCACAGGGTTAAAAAGTCTTTTCTATTTTAGAATATTAACCTACATTTACTTCTTTGTAAAGTTATTTGTGCAGACTGGAACCCAGATCCAGCAAATACCTGTCACTGTTAAAATTATCCGTAATTTAAAACTTGAAATATTTCTCTGCATTTCAGCCTCAAATTTCAGTTTTATGTTGTGACAACACTGCTTAAGGTCTGGTTAGGTTTAGGCACGAAAACTAGAGGATCATATTATTTTTTGAAATGCAAAAATGTCCCGATGTCTCCTTTAGAAGACAATCCCAACCCAACAGCATCGTTTTCCAGACTTTATACCAAAATAAGCCAACATTTCATTCTGTTTTGACAGGTATCAAGTTGAAATTTCATATTTGAATCGTAAATTTGAATGTGAGTTTTGAGAGGGTAAATAAAAATGCAGTTACACTCCCGGGTAGTAAACATGACTCGGTTTGTTCGCCTTGTCGTGATTATCAACCTTCAGGCGACATTTGACTTGTCTCTCAGGCGAGATGGAATAATTTCGTGTTGCCCGTCGTCCACTTTTGATGTAATTTCACCCACAGTTCTGCTTCGAGATGTGCTCTTGATAAAAAAAAAAAAGTCAACTTCTCCTCTGATGTCAGATGACTGACGGGTTAATTGGGATGTGTACCTCAAAAAAAAAGAAAATATCTATAACACCCTCTTTTAAAATAGTCTACATACATCCAGAACTTTAAAATAATACTAAACCTAAAGCGTAAAAATTCATTAATGTCTTTATCTCTATACCTACTTTCTGTTATTCCCCTATAGGGGGCGACTCTTCACCCCTTCTGGTCCCTTTGGCAATTAATTATGTAAATGTTTCCAAACCACAAAGTCCTCATTCGTGGTTTAACGTCACGGCGTCCAGCCTGTGACATCAGGTGGTCCGGCTCTCACTGGTCCGTCCCACGTCCCTGTGAGTCTTGAACACCTGACCTCTTTGACTTCCGCTCCAGGAAGTCCCCTTTTTGTGGTGGAGGAGACTCAGACTCATCTGAGTTCTTGTCCCCATTGCGCCCCTTTCCGGCTGGCCTCTTGGTGGACAGAATGTCAGACGCTGACGGAGACGTGACGCGAGGACGGCGAGCGGCGTTTGATCCGCGAGCGACGAGGTCTGGATTCTGACTGGCAGCTGCAGAGCGGGCCCAGAAGCAGCCAGAGGTAGAGGATGACGCAGGCCCAGCAGGACGACATCTTCACCCAGAAGGTCGACCAGCTGCCGTGGGTGAAGGTGGTCTCCAGCACCGCCGATTCGTAGCTGGAGGAGGAAGGATCTGTTAGCTAGGATCTGTTAGCTACACTCACTCCTACAACACCTCGGGACTGGGCGACTAACCTGAACCAGTTGGTGAGGGTCATCATGACGTACAGCGAAGCCAAGAAGAAGACGAAATGGAAGAAGAAGTAACTGTACGCCACTCGCTGGGTCTCGTTGTGAATGACCTTCTGACAGCCTTTGTTCTCGTCGTCCATCACAAACTCTTCTTCGACTGAAAAGACAAACGTACTGTGTGTCAGCGCTCACCTGAGAGAGACCGTGGTGTCGCTCTGAGCAAAGCATCTTGGGATTGGTCAAGAACGGAAAGAAAACACCGATAAATGGTCAGAGCATCAGAGAAAGTGCGCCAAAGGAGATCGATTGGTGCAAAGTGCAGCCGATGAGTTAGAGATAAAACTAGATGACCTCATTTAGTTTTTACCTCATCGGTGATGTGTAGACGTGTAGCCTCTGTTTTTGTTAGCATGTTTTAGTTTAGGCAGTTTTGAGTACTTTTGACGGATTTTTTGGCTTTGGGTCATCTTTAATATCTTGATTCTGTTGTTAAAGATCAAACAGTTGGGACTCCAACATACGTAGACTTTTGAGGTATCCCTCTTCCTTTGAGGTATCCCTCTTCCGATCAATCGGTGCAAAGTGCTGGCAGCAACAGAGTTAGTAAAAATGTTTGAGTGTCAGTCCTAAAACAAACTGTCTTGATTGATCGATTGATTTTAAACTTGTAATGTTGAAGCAATTAAGGCAGTTTGAGTTCAGGACAACGCAACTTTGCCAAGACTATCATGAAAAGACGTGAAGAACTGACCTTCGTCTTCCTCGGGGCAGCAGAAGCAGCAGGTGGCCTTCTGGAACTCATAGCGATAAACTTTGATCATCCAGAAGGGACCGAACACCTCGGCCAGGTAGGACGCTTCATTACTGGGGAGAATCAGACTTAACATTTGTCATTCCATCATTCCAAATCCGCAAACCGTTTATGAAATGAACGAGTCTCTCACCAAGCAAACAGGACACAGCAGTACATGATGGCGGCTCCTATGATTGCCACAGCGTTGCCTTCTTTCTGGATGCCATCTTGTCCCACATTGGGGTAGCAGACGGTCATGTTGGTGCCTTGGTACACCACTAGGACAGAGGAGAAGTTAGCATGTTAGCATCCCAGACAGGATCACTCAAGTTCAACGTTTCAAACGGGCCACACTCTCATTTGTTCTCCATCGTTCAATTCCTGGGAAATTCCTTTCTTTCTTGTAAAAAGGGGTCTCAGGGTGTATTCGCCCTCCGGACACACACACACACACACACACACACACACACACACACACACACACACACACACACACACACACTCACAAATATGTACTGTATGCTCATGCAGACATGCTACATGTGCACGACCTCTAGTTCCCAAACACACAGGAATCCAGGATCCTCAGCTGGCAGGGGATCCTGAGACCTGAAGAACTCAAAAAATGCTCCAGGAATCAGCGCACTGCTAGCTGCAGACATGCTAACGTTAGCTGCCGCTGCTGCAGAGGACTTGGCTGTCATGCTATCAAACACAGAGCTACATGCTTTTGGACGTGTCTTCTGTTTGACCAGGTGTTTCCTCAGGTTTGACAGGTTGGTTCCTGCCGACTTCAAGTGGAGCCAAATCCTGGATACCTCCACCGAGGAGCCATTAAATGTTGGAGTGGGTTCAGATCCGGATCACCTCCGTCTTTAAGGGGTGAGATAGAGAAACTGCTGGCATCTCTCCCCAGTCAGGGGCAGATGATCAGGAAGATGATAATGCCCTGGAATGGAAGATCCTCCGAGGGCGGTGAGGACACGACTCCCATCTGTCAAAGACGGGGACCAGGTTCACCTGTGTAGTTAGAGACCGTGTGTGTGTGTGTGTGTGTGTGTGTGTGTGTGTGTGTGTGTGTGTGTGTGTGTGTGTGTGTGTGTGTGTGTGTCATTGTGAGGTTGCAGAGTAGAATAAGCCTTCTGGGAACAGACTTGGCTGGAAGGCCAATATGAAGACAGAAACGAGGATGGATGTCTTTGTGTAACACACACACACACACACACACACACACACACACACACACACACACATTAATATTAATATTCAACTTTCAACCGCTGTTGCTGTTTCCTTTTTCACCCACTGTAATTAACGGGTTCCTCACCTGTCATGACAACATCACTTGTGTGTGTGTGTGTGTGTGTGTGTGTGTGTGTGTGTGTGTGTGTGTGTGTGTGTGTGTGTGTGGTTCATTGTCTGTGGTGAAAAGTGTTTTTAAAGCCTCGAGGAACATATTTTCTCAACAAGTTGCTACAAAGTTCTGCACTGCCCTGGGACACATACACACACACACACACACACACACACACACACACACACACACACACACACACACACACACACACACACTCATCACACTGTCGTCCTCTTACAGTATGTGTTGTGTTACGACTCTATGTTTACCATAACTGTAATCAGATTACATGATTACATTGTAATCAGTAATCTGATTGATCATCTGGTTTATAAACCTGACAAACTGCTGAAACACATCAGTGAATATCATGTTTTTGTGTCTGCATCGTTTAAAATTCAAAAGAGAAAAATTCTCTCCTTTGACAAGTTTGGGCAAAAAAACTTTTCATGTCTTTTTCTAATTAATGTTAATATAAATAGAATAAAATTCAGTCTGAACGTTTATAGCTGTCATCCTTGAACATGTTTGTCTCCACCAGTCTCCTCTCTCTCTCTCTTTTTCTCTTTCCTTCTTCTAAAATAGAAAACATAATCATTCAATTGATCACACAAATCTCTAATCCTAACGGCTTCCTGGAGTTTTAAAAAACACCTTAAATCCCTTCTAACCACACGGGAACCCGACGCTAAACGACTCTTTGTTTTCCCTTCCAACCTTTGACCTTTCCTCAACTGTAAAAACACACACAGATCACTCTTTCCCTGACGGATCTTTATAAAAAAAAAAAAAAGTATCTGACTCTGTTCAATGGGGGGGGGGGGGGAACATGTGTAATGACGTGTTATTATGTTGTCAATGAATCCCAGAGGAATGTGAAACAAATATCCATCAGCCTGTCCTCACCACGGGCCACCAGCCCAGCAGGCAGCGTGTCGGAGCACATCGCCCCCGTGTGTGTGTGTGTGTGTGTGTGTGTGTGTGTGTGTGTGTACATCCACATTTGTATGTTTGCCATCAAGATGTGAACCCTTAGCCTTGGCGCTAATGCCTCTCTGTCTAACCTGCTGCCAACAGGTGAGTCATCAGGAGGAAATTAAAGGTAAATTACAGATGGTCGTACCAAACATGTGGGAATGTAAGCGGGGCAGGATGATGAGGAACCAAACGGGCAAACGTTAAAAACATTCAACAGTCACAGGCTTTGATTCAGCGGTGGAGACAAGCCGAGGAGCGTTAAGGTGACGTCAGCTAGCATTGGTTGATTTGGTTGTTTCCACATTTTGCTGGTTTCCCATCATCTGTCCTTTTGTGTTTTGGCTCTTCCTTTGAAAAATGTCTGAAATCTACGTTTTAGCAGCAGAAAGATTACGTTCATTCTCTTGAAACTAAGGGATTCTACGTTTTGATGCAACTTATGTGCACATATTTTTGTGAGGCAAACAAAATCTTCATCTCAACCAAACTCCTTTGTTTTCTACAACTTCCTCTGGACCAGAGTCCGAAGTCTTTTCTACCGTGTTGGTGTCTGGTTATGTTCCAGACATCCCCCCCCACCCCATGCTGCTGGGGTATTCGGGGTACCTTTCTCTGGTGGGCGGCTGGACAGCGCTGAAAAGGTGAGGTACATGACGTAGCAGCTGATGATGGAGGCTTGAAGGAGGCCTGACCGAGGCTGCTCTGCAAACACGGAAAAGGGACAGTTAGCACCCAGATGGAGACAGTTTCCAAACAAAGAACAATAGAAGTATTGCAGAACAAGCTGCCGCATGGAGTCGCTGTTTGGACTCGTGTGTAGTTTATTATCAAGTAAATAAATTAAAATGACATTTTCTTGTCTTTATTGAAACGTACTGAAACAGCTGAATTTGTTCCTGCTCAGATTTTCCCCATGACGAATGAGAATTAGCGACACCTAGTGGTTAAGTCACAGATTGCGGCTAAATGGACACTTTCTATGATCGTTTTTGGTTTCAGGTGATTTATATTAATGGAAACCTTCATTATGAATACATTATGATAATGATGGAGAGTCAGACTTTATCGACTGGAACAAAAGCCTCTGAGCGATGGACTGATTCAGTTTGCGATATTTGATGAGCACCTTCCCCAACGTACCATTGGTTTAGCTCCAAGGCTAAAGATTCCAGCCCATATCTGGCACTGCAGCTTTCATTCAAACTATATTTATGTTTCAATTCAATTTCTATATTAGATCACATTCCTCTGGCTGCTGAAAAAAAGTTGAACATATAGATAAAATCGTCATCTGCAAAGAATCTCCAGCTGTCTTATCGTCCTGGCTTGAGAATGCCAGAATAAATAGTTCCACCTCTGCAACCAGCTGTTATCATAAAACCCAGACATGTGCAGACAGAACGCAGCTGCAGTCAACATTTGGCTTTAACAGGGAGAAACAGATAATATTAGTATCATAACACCTAATTATTATTATCTGCAGCAGAACTGGTTTCAACAGGGCGAAGTCTGCATAGCTGGGAGATGGATAAGTGTTATTCCAGAGGCGATGGGGGGGGGGGTTTCGTCGACTCACTCTGCTTCACGCACGGCGTGATGGCGATGAAGGACATGAGGCCGCAGAGCCCCAGGTTGATCCACAGCAGTGCCTTGTTGAAGTGGCAGGCAATGGGGTGTGTGTAGTACTTGTACATGAAGGTGAAGGCCATGGTGGCGATGGTGTAGAAGAAGAGGGTGGCGCACGTCACGGCTAGATACCAACGCTTGTTCTCAGCGGCTCCGGTCAACCTGAGAAGCATTTTGCGGTAAATACAGTGGTTCCTCTACTTACGAACGTCTCTTCATACGACATTTTCAAGTTACGAAACGCCTCAACAGGAAAAAATATTACCTCTTGTTACAAAAGAAATTTCAGGATACGAAAGGTAAAAATACAGTATCGGCTGATACTCGCAGCTCCCACAGGTTCCTGAACGCAACATTCTCATAGCTGCTCTACCATTGGCTGTTACCTAGCATCCTGGCATCCCATTGGCTAATAGGGACCTCTTTGTGGAGCTAGACAGGTGTCCACGCAGGTCCTCTTCATTCAGCCCTCGACCCATGAGGTGTTCTGATAGTTTTACGTAAATATATTAACTTTTAGAGTATTCACTATGGAATACTCTAAAAAGAAATTGACGGAGAAAAGAGGAAAAGAAAAGAGTTTTTTTGTCCGTACAAACAAAGCAAGATATGATAGAAAAGCATGAAAAAGGGATGCGTTTGGTTGATCTCTCCAAAGAATATGGCCGTAATGCATCTACAATCACCACGTTATTAAAACTAAAGGAAGTTTAAGGAGTTTAAGGCATGGCGTGGGTGGTTGGAGAAGTTCAGAAGGAGGACTGGAATTCACTCTGTTGTTCATGGTGAGGCAGGAGCGCATGAACCAAAGAGGGTAAAAAACAATGAGGACAGCAGTTAAAAGGTTAATGACCATCATTATTATTATTTACTCTATTCTTTGTTTTTTACATTATGCACAACTCTCATTTATTGTGTAATAATCTAATTGAAACATGTATTTGTTACATGTTTTGATGCATTTTTATGCTTTATAAAACATTTATGTCTGAATTTTGGGGGGGCTTGGAACGGATTAGGGCATTTGTATGGAAAACGCGTCTCTACTTACGAAATTTTCTACTTACGAAATTTCTTCCAGAACCAACTAATTTCGTAAGTAGAGGTACCACTTTATTTTCAAATCAATGAGGAGGTAATTACGCAAATATCACACATTTGGAGCTGCATGCGCTAGATCACCGGGCAACCGAAGCAATGAAACAAGAGGGAAAGAAGCAGATTGGGAAAATGGAGCGCAGCTTCAAGGACATGATCACATCACCTGATGGGTTTCAGATTTTAAAATGTACAGAAAAAATACAGAAAATTTAAAAATTAAAATTTTAAAATGTTTACATTTTTTAAAAAAATTTAAAAAATAAATTTTTTAAATTTTTTAGATTTTTAAAAATTTTAAAATGTACAGATTTTAAAAATGTACAGAAAAAATCCAGAAATTTAAAAAAAAATTATTTTAAATTTTTTTAAAAAATTTAAATTCAAAAAAGTACATGAAAAATGTCGCCATCTCATCTTAAGCCACTTCTTCCAAATTGTGGGTCACGGGGGTTGCCACGGGCTCAGAATATACTATATAATATAAAATATAAAGTTGTTTTTAGTTTGAGCAAGCATAATTTTAACATAATTTCTTGCTAGCTATGATCAATGTTTGTTATAATAGAGTATCATCAATAATGTTACCTAGCTGTCTGTAGCTTAGCTGCTAATTATAACCTTGTTGTCGTTAATTAGATCCAGGAGATTTGATGTAAGTCGAAAAATGATGTAAGGTGAATTAACTCGTCTCCAGGCTAAACTGAAGATAACCATTCCCATTTCTGTGCAGTACTTTATTTATAAATGTATTTTCCATCATATTTGGTTAACGTGAATCTATTTTAAGCTTAGAAACAATTACATTTTATTTTTTATTATAGTACAGGAAAAATTTCACTGGCTCGTCTTCAGCTGCTTCTTCCTCATTGTGGGTCAGGGGGGGTTGCTAGGGACTAATAATATGATATTATATGTTTTTATTTTTATTTATTATTATTATTATTTATAATTTGTGGCGGAAAGATATGAAGTGGCGTAAAATGACGTAAACTTGATTTTTATTTCTCTGTGTATTTTTTGGAAAAACTGACGTATAATCGAGAATGATGTAACTTGAAATAAGGTAAGTCAAGATTTACCTGTAACAGGTAATTTTATTTAAAGAGTGACAAATTGGGAAGAAAATGTCTTTCATATCAAGGGATTGGGGGGGGGGGGTGAATTCAGTGATGGAACAGCCAGTCAGTAGTGCTGTAACCTAATAGGAACAAATACACACATGTCATCAGCGTACAGCAGTACATTCAGGAGGATTTTGTGATGCTGTTTGGCAGAGCGGCTCTAAAAATGTTCGCTGAACTGAGAAATTTTAATTTCCAGCATCATGTTGTAGAATTTGAGTGAACTGTTCCTTTAATATTTCTACACATTCCGATCCAGAATGAAGTCTATGTCCCCGCTTCACTCACCAGTTCTTATTCCAGGTGTGTGCAAAAGCCGTGATGAGGATGAGTTGGATGAGGATGAAGGCAAATCCTCCCACCACCCCAACATAATGCCAAGCTGAAAGAGGGGAAGACAAAAGAGGGGGGTGGGGGGGAATGGAGAACCATCATCCATCTAATGGGATTCATGAGAGAGAAGCCAGATCGGCTGATGCGAAGAGCGAGGAAAAAGAGCCGTAAATCACCAACTGGCTCTGACGTCAGGTTTCTAGACTAATTACCTCCAAACAAAGTGGACCTGGGACATTTATGGTTCAATAACTCACAGCAGCCTGGGGAAGGTTTCAGGAGACAGTCTCTACTGCCTCCAAGCGGGGGCAAGAGACATTACACCCACAAAACATCTGAACAAGGAGCTTACCGTGGAGGAAAGACTCTGTGGGAATGAAGAAGGCGGCGGTGCACATCCCTAGCAGTGTGATGAACTTCAGGAACCAAAATCTGGAAGGTCACACCCAACAACAACAACATCAGTTTATTTGGACCGTTACACAAAAGCACAGATTAAATCTTCACGACACTGTGACCGGGTCACTCCCTGACCTTCTCCAGACCAGTTACAACTTTAACCTTTGTCACCGACCCTGAAGCTTTCCTCCACGCCGCCGGTAAGACTCTTGTGAGATTTCTAACCAGAGACAAGCACCAATCCGGCTCCACAAATCCTAATCTGAGCAACGTCACAGCTTTAATCTACTGCAGCAATGGAAAGTGTGACAATAAAGAGCTTTAAATAGTGCAAGCGGGCCACGCAAGGTGAGCTGGAAAGGTTCCTGACGCTGTGATGAAGCGTTCACAAACAAATCCAAAGAAATAGTCGGCAAAGCGTTGATGGCAAAAACACAAACATGTGGCTTCCAGTCAGGAGGAATGAGTTGAAACAGTTTCTGAGGACGTGAACTCACCCGTTGTGTATGAGGGCCCTGAAGTCCTGACTGGACTTTACATCTATAAGGAAGAGCGCCATCATCAGGTAGAAACAGGATGTGCCGAAGCAGACTCTGTAGACTGCCGAGTAGCCCACCAGCATCTCACAGTGGCCGCCGCCGTGCGCCTGATCACACACCACGTTGAAGAAAGGCACCTGAAACACACAAGTCAGACTTTATTTTAGCAACGGGTGTCTAGAAAGAGTCAAAAGTTGATGTTAAGAGGAGTTTTGAGGTGTTCTTTTGGCTCAGGGGTTGAGATCCATACTCACATTTTCCCTGACGAGTTCGGAGACGGTGCGAGACAGCATGAGGCAGGAGACGGCGCAGCTCAGGACGTGGAAGATGGTGTACATGACCCGCGTGCTGGTGGACGATTTGACCGGGGGGCAGAAGGCACAGCAGAGGGAGCAGGGGGCCGGTCCACAACAGCAGCATATCTGAGGAAGAGAGGAAGGAGTCAGTCTCCAAAGCAACCGGAAACACATCCAGGGAGTCCAGGGACTTGAGCTGGAGCTCTCTGAAGACTTTTTGGAGGTCAGGGTTTGGGACGGTTTTGGCAGCGAAGTGATTGGAGGCAGATTAATCTGATGAATCCCACCACATCTGGCCGGTTCTGGTTCTGATAAATCTGAGCTGTGCACGACTGGACGCCAGCCCACCACCGCTGATCCTGAGGAGGCAGACATCGACTTGATGCTCAAGCTGACGCCACAGATTATAATCTGAGGGTCCATCAGTGTTATGAGGACACAACAGGACGTATAGGACAGGGAGGAAGATTTTTTAATCTCATGATGGAATCGTTTTTGGACAGTTTTAGTCTCTTTTTCAGTGTGAGCTGGGTTTCATCACGTAAAACTCTAAAGGTGAAATATCCTGTTTTACTCCAAACAAGAGGAATTACCAGCGTCCAGTCAGTAAATCCACAGTAGTAGCTACATAAACAGCAGGATTACACTCATGTTGTAAAATTGTGCTGTTTTCCAAAAACAGAAAAACAAACATGCGTCATTGAGTCACTGAATGATGTCCCTGCATCACCAGGAACACACACTGTAGTTTATTTTGTATGTCCTGCAACCACAAATACTCATTAGAGCACCAAATGTGGATTAATCCGCTGCTGAAAATAGTCCCTAATGAGTTCACCTGTTTGAGCCTGTGAGGAGAAGTTTTCACCTGACAAGGAGGTAAAACATGATGAGGTCTCCTCATGGCTTTCCTGCCCCCCAATGGTGACCTGACAGGGGATGAAGTGGGACTGGAGTCCTCTGGGCTGAACATACAGTGGACTTAACATGCTAAAGAGGCTTCATGGGTGGCCTTCCAGTGTAAAAACAAGATTGAAAGTCCAGAGGAGTTCCATTCCAGTTGAGATAACCAGTGGAATTGCCCTCCATGTTACCCTGCCTAGTGGACAAAACCAGACAATATGGTCTATAGTGTGTCCTTCCACCACGGCAAACATGATTAGATACTCGTCCAGTGGGCAAACTGGGAAGATGTGCCTCTAAGGGTGTGTTTTGTGTTTCCAGTGGGTCTTTACTGGTAAAGGTTCCAATCTAGAGGGGAAAACAAGACAAGTTGCACCAGTGAACCCCTTTGAATTGGAGAAAACGTGTTGATTGTCCCTCTACCACCTCCCTGTGGAGAAATCTGGTGCAGGGCCCAGCGGTTAGGGTTAGGGTCAATTAGACAGACATGTTTCTAAATGATTTTCTGTTAGGTTGATTTGCAATATTTGAGTCACATGATTGAAGATATTTTTGTGCCTCACTACCTTTTTACGTCCCTGCCCCTAAGACACCACCAGTCCGCCGCTGCAGCACAACAATTTCAGTCAAAACACCTGAAGTGACACCTGTCTGACAGCTTCAACAAAAATGACAGCACAAACCCTGATTGTACAATTCTTTCTGTCAACATCTCATGGAATGAAAATCTCTGCAACTGGAGTAAAATAACCTGAACTGGCATAAAATTGTCTGAACTGGAGTAAAATTACCAAAACTAGAGTAAAATCAGCAGAACTGGAGTAAAATCAGCAGAACTGGAGTAAAATCAGCAGAACTGGAGTAAAATCAGCAGAACTGGAGTATAATCAGCAGAACTGCAGTAAAATCGCCTGAACTGCAGTAAAATCAGCAGAACTGGAGTATAATCAGCAGAACTGCAGTAAAATCGCATGAACTGCAGTAAAATGACCAGAAGAGGAGTAAAATCAGTAGAACTGGAGTAAAATCAGCAGAACTAGAGTAAAATTGCCTGAACTGCCGTAAAATCACATGAACTGGAGTAAATCACTTCAACTGCAGGTAAAATCAGCAGAACTGGAGTTAAAATCATCAGAACTGAAGGTAGAATCACCTGAACTGGAGTGAAGTCATGAGAACTGGAGTAAAATCACCTGAACTGGAGGTAAAATTGATTACCTCCAGTTCACTGCGGTCACACCGTGGTGACCCTGAACACTCTCCCTGCGCCGCTGTCTCCCACGCCACCGCTTCACATCTCTCACCTGATAGGCCACCATGTTGAGGAAGTAGCTGTAGACGCCGTTGCGGTTCATCCCCTGACTGACTGACATCGTGCCCGTTAACTGCTTTCCCTCGACCACCACCACTCTACATTTGGCCATGAACGTTCCAGCCGGTGGCGTCAGCTTCTGCTTGCAGAGATGGAACCCTCACATCCTCCAAGAGGCCAGAGGACAGACTCCTCAAACTGGCCTGTCAGGAAACGACGGTCAAAAAAGTAACAGCAGAACTCCTGTGGGGTTGTGTCGACACGCTCCTTATGCTGGATTAAGAGTAAATCTAGTCCGGGTGGGCTCCCTGCAGCCGGGATCCACATGGATCAGGAGCTCTCAGGCCAGCCTGGCGGGGGAAGACGTTGTTTTGTTGCCCATATCCTGCCTGCTCGGCTTCTGCGGCTGTGTGGGATGCTGCCAGAAAATAGGAAGAGGTGGTGGCGAATGCCCGATGCTCCCACCCATCCCCCCCCCCCCCGTCCAGTCAGATTAGGCATAGAGTCCACGAGGGGGAGGAGGGCCGAGGGAGGGGAGTAGGTCGACGGGGACCATGTGTCAATCCCATCTGTCCCTCCCATCCCTTCCCCCCCAGAGCCGCATAAAAGTTAAACTACAAAGGGATTGGGAAATACTTGTGCTTAATCCAGATTTATGGAATTAAACAATTACTCCATGTGACTCCTGAAAGTGTCTCATCTATTAACCCCACCCCCCCACCCCACCCACCCCCAAAACCGCCATCGTCAAACTTTGTGTGTCGCTCACGCAAATAGGTCACATCCATAATCCTAATAAGTTATCATGACTGCATTACGACCTACTAACGGTGAAGTAGGGCAGACTGGATGCAGCGCTAGCAGCATTAGCATTAGCAGATGTGCTGACAGGCTAGTGGATTCTTGAGCGCACAAATTGAGTCGCAAATATTTAATCTTTTTAAAAGGCCTAATCTTACTTTCATTTGCTCTCTAGATTTAGAGGCTCAGCTTTCCTGAATAAATGAATTGTAAGCATCAAGTATTTATCAAACACACAACTTTGGAGCTGCGTTTGACAAAGGAAAGTGTGTAAGGTGAAAGTTAGCAGATTCATGGATACAGGTAAACCTCGGCTTACGTGGTTTGGAGTTACGTCGTTCTCGATTATACGTCGGTTTTCAAAAAACACGGAAAGTTTACCTCATTTTACTCCACTTTATGTCTGTCCGTCACAAATATTGTAATCATAAATGATCTAATTATTTTGTTTTTTGTGAATTATTTTTTTTATTAATTATTTTGTTTTTGGTTAATTATTTTGTTTTTTTTTGTTAATTATTTTGTTTTTTGTGAATTATTTTTTTATTAATTATTTTGTTTTTGGTTAATTATTTTGTTTTTTTTTTGTTAATTATTTTGTTTTTTGTTAATTATTTTGTTTTTTGATTTCTTGTTTATTGCCTTGCCTTGCATGAAATAAAAGAATAAATTAAATAAATAAATAAAATTGCTAGTTAACCATTAAAACCTTATAATATCATGTTACTGTACAATAAATCAGAATAAAAACATATAATATCATATTATTAGCCCGTAGAGGAGGAAGCATCTGAAGACGAGGCGGCAAACTTTTTCTGTACTGTATTAAAATATAAAATTTATATGTTTGTAAGCTTAAAATAGATTAGCTTTAACCAAATATTATTGAAAATGCAACATAAATAAATATCAGTACAGAACTGGGAATGATTATCTACAGTTTTTTTAGTTACTACAACAACCAAACTTATTAAGTAGAATTAGCGAACAAACACTGTTGAGAAAGTGACAATATTTAATCAGCATGAGAGATAAAAGTGATTCTAATTTAAAATGAGAACTTCAGTGCAGCAGCAGTGGAGCGTAACGGTGTGTGTGATGTCTGCTAAAACGCGCTGAGTGCATGAGCAGAGCTTCAGATTAGATTTGGGTAATGTTGGGGGCGGAGCTCTGGGATAATCCCGTCGTGGTTCAGCCGTCTCCCGTCGGTCAGGATGACCTTCACCGGTGCATTCTGGGCCGCCGCAGACGGGCGTGGCCGAGTGGCCCCGAGAGGGCCACAATCACCTGTGTGTCACCTGGTAACACACTGGCAACGCCACCTGAGACTCTGACTCCTTTGGACCTGAGTCAAAACCTACTGATGCATCAACAGATTTCAAATCAGAAGCAGACATGACTCCTGATGTTCACACGACACAAAAACCTTTCAAACAGCATTAAAACCTGGAAAAATAACAATTAAAAATAAAATAAAAAATCAGAACTACACTACCCACAAGTCTCTTGGGGTAGAACAGCCGATCATGTTCATATTGATAAATCAGAAGCAGATTAATGGGCTAAATTGAATTATTATAGACAACCAGGCTAAAAATGCTAACATGGTATATCATAAAAAATAAAAATGACTTGTTAAAACCAACGAAAGAGTTTGTCTCTTTTAAACCAATCAGAGCTACCAATCACTTCACATCAAATAAATAAAGATTAGAATTTGACTGAAGTTTTACTTTATAAAAACTGAACTCCTAACTGATTATCCGTCCATTCTGACGCTGATTCGTGGTGAAACATAAAGAAGCGATGAAACAATCCAGAGATAATCTTTGACCTTTGGCTCTGCAGGACTTTTTCTTTCCACATACGTGTTTGGAAGAATCAAACCTTCCCAGATCTCTTTCCTGTCACCGTTCCAGAGTTCGTCCAGGTTGACTTTCTAGGAACTGAGAGACTAAATAAAAGGAGTCGGACTCGGCTAAGAGGCTTGAACTCACAAACCCAGTGAATGAACTGTCTCCACAATCCAGAGTAGGGATTACTAGTCTGAGAATCCGATGACGGCAGAGGAGAACGCCTCAGTTTTTCTACTTTGTAACATGAATAAATGTCTTATTTAGAAATAAAAATGACCACAAAAGCTTCATCTTTACATTAACTACAAATTTATGTCATATCCATAATCTGGCTCTGGATTACTCCCTCCAGCAGGAGCAGGTGTACGTCTGGAATCAACACGTGTTGCTCCTAGCAAGTTGGGGCCGCCTGGAGTACTGGCATTCCCCGGGGGGGGCCCCTTTTTCACCGCCGGATAATTGGTGCTGCCTTGTGGGAGAGGAGGAAGTGCCAAAGAGAACAAACACAAGCAAATAAGCGGATGCAAATCAGCGCTTGAGTGAACGCACTCAATCTATGGCTTCAGCGGGGCCTTTGCGCAATAATGGTTGGCCGGAATCCAATCCAGCTTTCAGTGAAAAAAAAAAAAAAAAGAAGCGAGAACACGACGCGATCATTAATCATTTAGGATTCTTTGAGAGCAAAAAACGATGGAGAACGGTTTGTGAGCACATCAGTAAAACGACGTGTTGTTGTTCTTCACGTTCAGCAGGCGATAACAGGAGTGGTCGTCGCCGTAGCAACACAATGGAGGCATTGATGGCGGCCGTGACGCGTGACTGAGCGCACATCCGGAACAGTAACTGACTTTTAGAAAAACATCTCTAGAGCTTCACGCTGAAACGCCGATGCACCATCTCAAGCAACTGAAGTGCTGCCATGCAAATTTACCTCCATATTTTATATATTTTATGTTTTTTTGTTTTGTTTTTAAGACATTGTTATCATCTTAATTCTCCTCCAAAAAAATAGTTCCCATCATTTGAATGTTTTAAACTAATGCATTCTTGTGATTTTTCTTATTTTAAATATATTTATTGACTCTAAGAATAAAAAAGCATTCTGTTTCCTTTGCTTTTATGGCCTCAAATATAATTAATAAACATAATAATATTTATTTATTATTTATATAATATATATAGTATATATATATTATTATATTATATTTGTATATTATATATAATATAATTTATATAATATAATAATATAAATATATTATAATATATTTATATTATTCATATTTAATTAATTAATTTCCCTGATGGAACTTACTTAAGGGATAAATAAAGTTATACTCTACTCTCGACTCTACTCTAATAATAGAGAAAAGCAACAATTGAAATTATTATTATTGATTATCACCTTTAGAGAGGAGTTTCTTCTCACCTGAGCCCGGAGCCCACATCCTGACATCATGTCCTGAGGCCTGAGGGTGACGACGGCTCCAAGCAGTCAGTCATACAGCAGGATGAAGGGGTTGCCGTGGAGACGGCAACATCTCTCTGGCCTCTGTGCCATTCCACCCGTTGCTCCCGACGACACACATCACCTGAAGGATGAGCTGAAGAGGCGAGAGAGCACTGGTGTGGTTTTCAGTCCGGCTCAGGGTTGAAGGCACGCGAGGGTTTCCCTTTCCTTTAATCTGATTATTGGTAGGTGGATTGAAAAAGATCAAGCACCAGAAAGAGCTGGAAAGTCTGGAGACACAGGAAATCTGTCACAGTGACTGAATAGTTATTTTTATACAAGTAAACCTCTTACGACAGAAACGGATAGAACGAGTCCACATAATCCAGTTATTTTTAGGTCATGGTCTTTCAGAGAAAACCAATTAGATATAAATTAATTGAAGTTTGACATATTTTTGATTATTGTAAATAAAACTTATGTATCTATTTTCAGGTTTTTGTGTTTATAATCCCCTTCTGGGAAACACTTCGTTACTTCGTTACTTCGTTTAGATTATATGATATGAATAAAGTTTTTTTAATTTATTATTTTAAAAAATAATTTACAAAATAAATTTAAATGGCCAATTTCATCAAAAAATAATAATAAAACTGTATTAATGCGAAAAAAAAAAAAAAAACAACACTTTGTATTTTATTTTAATTCTATGGCATGAATAAAAAATTTTCAATTTATTATTTCTATAAATGATTTACAAAATGAACTTAAATTAAAAATTTAAAGCGGAACATTTCAGAAAAAAAAAATTATAATTAATGTGTTTATAATAGTTTCATTCATGCAACGTCACTAAACCTTTCAGAACAAACGGTTTAAAATTGTCGTTCATTTCCGGTACGACCTCGTTTTGGCTCCGACGTTCAGCGGAACGTTTCTTTTTTGTTCCGTCTTCAGTGGCGCAAACATGGCGGCGGAGGGAGACGTCGATTTGGACCTGGAAGCGGAGGAAAACTGCACTGGAAAACCAGCAGAAAAGCCTCGGAAACATGACAGCGGAGCGGCGGACCTGGAGAGAGTCACGGACTACGCGGAAGAGAAGGAAATCTCCAGCTCTGACTTAGAGACGGTGAGCGCTGCGGGCTAACGTTAGCCCGGAAACATGCGGCCACAGCCGGCAGCGGAACATCACGCGTCAGCCCAAAACATGTGAGCTGGTTAGCTAGCGAGGTTTAAGCTTTATTTAAGGCGTCTTAAAACTCACGCTACAAAGTGACGTTATTATATGTTCAATAGGAGCTATGGTTTAGTATAAAACTGTAATAACTAACTAGGTTTATTGGTTTAATGTACTTTTTATGAGCTGTTGTCTATAACCAGACCAGATCAGGACAGTTTAGCTGTCCAGTCTCTTCTTCCAGACATTAAATGATCATTAAAAATAGTCTGATGTTATTCAAACTTCACCACTGACCTAAAAGGATCAGAAGATTCGGGTCCAGCAGCTCAGGTTCATCTGGATCAGACCCAGAAGGTCTGGGATGTCGTTCGGCGGAGCCATGAATCCAAACGGGACCTTCTGGGGTCTCTGGAGGAGGAGGGATGAAATTGATGCTGATGAACCCCCTCCCTGCGTGAAGCACGGCGGGGGCTCGGTGATGGTTTTGGGGCTCCATTGATTCCTGGTCCACTGGAAAATTCTTGAAGAAAACGTCTCCATGTGTGAGGAAGATGAAGATGAAGACACCTTGGATCATTCTAGAGCCTCCAGAGTCGCCTGACTGGAATCCAGAGAAACGTTTTGACGATGTTAGAAGCAAGCAGAGGAGGACTATTCCAGAACTGCGTCTGTAACACAGAGGTTCTAGAGCCGCTGGTCGTTCAGTGGATCATTTGTTCCTGTTTTAACTGTAAATGTCGCATTTTGTTTGGATTTGAGGGAAATATCTGCCAGGATTTGGTAAATTCTGCGATTTAAATCGACCATCTGAAACATGTGAGCGTCAAACAGACGTGGACACTGATTGGACTTTCTCTGTGTGTGTTTCCTTCAGGCCATGTCAGTGATTGGAGACAGAAGGTCCAGAGAACAGAAAGCCAAACAGGAACGGTAAGATCAGCGTCGGGTCGTTTTCTGGTAGCGTCTCCCTCCTCCAGAAACGGGAAGTCCTCAAGATACAAACATTTATAGATACGAACAACCGCGCGCCGCCATATCCGACCGCAGAGCAGCGTAACGTGAACACGTAGAATCAGATTTAATGCGTCATGTTAACATGCTTTTGGTTCACATTAATTCATTATTGATGGGGTCGTCCTCCTGTAGGAACTAGATTGAAATTTAATAACTACTTACAAACAGCCCCTTGGAACTACGTTTGTAGGTTGAGGACTACCCGTACCACGGGGGATATGGCCTCAAACAAATGTTTTAAAGGAAAACTTGTGTTTTTTCATGAACATTACCCCACAAGCTGGAGAACTTTCTCCAGATTTTTAAATCTCAAACTGAACGTGTAGAAAACCAAACTTTGACCTCAACTCTTCTTTCCTTTCAGGGAAAAAGAATTGGCCAAAGTCACCATCAAGAAAGAAGACGTGGAGCTGATTGTAAGTCCAATAATTCACGTTAACACATCTGATTCTAGTAGAGTTCTTCTTCTTCTTCTTCTTCATGTGGTCGTTTGTTGTTCTTCTGTCGGCTGCAGATGTCAGAGATGGAGATCTCGCGGGCGGTGGCCGAGAGGAGTCTGAGGGAACACATGGGGAACGTGGTGGAGGCTCTGGTGGCGCTCACCAACTGAACAAACAGCTTCACACACTGGACTGCTTCACTTTCTTTTTCTACAACAGCTCATAACGCGGTGTCAACGAGCCCCAACCCACCCTACAAAAAATAAAAAACTTGCCTCTTTATGCTGATGGTATAAAGGTTTTTTTTTTTTTTTTGTACTTTAAAAGTTTTAAAAAGATTGAAAACACAACTTTTATTCATATATAATTCACCAAACAACACCGAAAGGGCAATGCGGTAAATCACTAAAGAATCTGTGTCGGATTTGTACAAAAAAAATAGATCCCGGCTGGTCGTCGGGGGCGACGGTGACACGGCTTAAACTGAAATGTGGTCAGACGGACAGTCTTAATTTCTGCGTGATCGATTTCATCCTCCGGTTATTCCAAAATAAATCAGTTATTCCACTTTTCCAGCCGAGATCGGGTGACGCCATCGGCCGCGTTCAGTCAAACGGTTTTTCTTCAGGCGGTTCCCGGACGCCTCGGGACGTCAGCCTCTCTTCGTCGCCTCAAGTCTTCCTCTTCTTGACCGTGGGTCGCTCGAACACGTCCCTCACGCCCGCCGCCTTCTGCTTGAAGAACTTGCTGTTCTGAGCGCTCTCCTGGGCCCACGCCGAGTCGAACGACGTGGTGTCCTGGTCCACCAGGTGGGTGTACTTGGTGCGGCCGGAACGACCGAAGTTTTTGACCTGAAGGGAGAAAAGCAAAAAAAAAAAAAAAGTTTTTCTCTGATTCTGTTGGGACCAGAAACCCAACATCAACGCGGCGAAACGAGTGGAAGCTGCTGACCTGCATGACTTTAGGGAGGATGGTTTTGTTGAAGTGATCCTCCAGAGTCGGGGCGCTGAAGTCCCTCTTGTAAACATCGTCCTCTTCGTCCTGGAACAGGAAGTGCGTTAAGTTACGACGGTATCGGCTACAGTTGAGTTATCGTTTACGACGTCGAAATAAAAATTGCAGATGGGGGGGGGGGGGGGGGGGGAATCAGGAAGGTTCATCAAATTTCAAAACGATCTTTAGGATCTCTGTGACCTGGAATCATTTCGGAACTCGTCCTGCTGACGGTTTCTACCAGAGTTGATTCCATCTAACCGATGTGACGGCGACTCACCATGAAGAAGGCTCCTCTGTGGTAATACTTCTGCAGGAACTTGTATTTGCCTTTGGTGGCTTTGTTGGTGACCACTTTGCCGCTGTTCCTGAGTTCAGCCCGGCGCTCCTCCTCCGTCAGGCTGTGGAATCTCTCGATTTCTGCCTTCTCCCGCTCCATTCTGAGGACAAAGATAAACGTGTTAGCGTCCTCAGCGGCAGCGATGAGTTGACCTTCAGCGAACTTCGAATGAATTTGATCCGCGGCTCACAGTTCTCTGGCCTCTCGGTCCCTCTTGATGCGTTTCAGCTCTCTCACTTTCCAGGCTTCGTACTCTTCCTCCTCGTTTTCTCCGTCCGTGTCCAAAGCGTCCAGAGCGGCCAGCGAGCGCCGGTTCTCCTCGAACTCCTTCTTGGCTTCCTCCTCCACGATCTTCAGGGTGTAGCGCCGCCGCTCCTCCGCCTGCCTCTTGGCCTCCGCCTCCAGCTCTTTCTGCCTCTGCTCCTCTGCCTCCCGCTCAGCCACGGTGATCCGGTCCTTTCTGTTGGGGGAGGATGGATTAAAATTAAAACAGAATGAAATCAGGGTTTATTTTGAAGGATTTGTGTGTTAAAATTCATTTATTTTTGGAGGTTCGTACTTGCGGATGAAGACGGGTTTGAGCCGAGGCTCTGCTTCGTCCTCGCTGTCCGTGTATTCCTCGTATTCGGACTCAGACTCGGATTCCTCCCCCGACTTCCCCTCCTCCTCCACCTCCATGACCTCCAGCTCCTCGTTCTTCCTCTCGATGGCTCGCTGCCTCATCATCGCTCGTCTCCTCTCAATTTCCTGCACAAAAAGAGGAAGAAATGAGAGACCGGGAGAAACGGGAGAGCAAAAAAATTGTAAAAATCTCGGCATGCACACAAAGATCCCAACCTCATCATCCACTTCTTCCTCCTCCTCCTCCTCATCCTCACTGCTCTCTTCGCGCTCTGGGTGCCAGGTGCCTTCGTCGGAGTCCTCGCTGCTTTCAACCACGACTTCGGGCTCCGCGATCTGTCTGTGTCGAGCGAGCCTGAGGACAAAGAGACGCAAGACGATTAGGACTCGGAACATTTTTGACCACGTTCAACTCAGACAAATCAGACGATCCGAGCGGCGTCACACCTTTCCTCCACGTCCTCAGAGACGCGGTTCAGCAGACGTTTGAGACGGGGGTCAGAGACCTCCTCCTCCTCCAGCTCCACCTCCGGCTCCATCTCCTTGCCTTTCTTCACAAACTGGAAGTCCTCTTCTTCCTCATCTGAACTCTCCATCGGGGCGTAGTCGGGACGCTTTCCTGACACGTACCTCTTCACCTTCACTTTCTCCATGGAGAGCTCACCTGGGAGGTGCGGAGACAAGAGTGAGTTTTAAGATTTCCGCAGCTTAACGTGCAACATGTTTTCTTGAATCTACTAAGATAATTTATGGATAAATAAAATATTAAACAAGTAATTTTTGAAGCATTCAAGATAGTTTATAGTTTTGTGGAGACGAGAGTGAAAAATATTTCTTGTTATGTATTTAAAAAGCATAACAAATATTAAATAAATGTAGTGAAATTGACGTCACATCTAACATGAAAACTCCTGAAATTTGACATTTTTCAAACATTTTAATATAAATGAGTCCTGTTTGGGAGTCTTTTTACTCAAATTCTGGGTGACCTTAAAAATAAAAACACCTGTGCCCAATGTAAGACTTTATGTACATGAACATTAGCAGTAATTTTTATTTTAAATCACAAATTAAAACTCTGTGGTTCGTCGTTAGCCAGCTAGCCTAGCACGTTGCTAGCCTAGCTCGTCGCTAGCTAGCGGCTCACCCTTCTCGTTCCGGACCGGCACGGCTCCGGCCGTGGACTGGATCGGAGGGAGCTTCATGTTGACGGCGTCGTGACCGGACATCACGGCCTGGTCGTCGGTATCGGCGGAACAAGCGAAAAGAGTTTATCCGTGGGGACGAAGTCGCTCCCGGGATCAGCTACGTCTTTCTGGTAAATAAAACCAACGGAAGTGCTAGCGGTAGCTAACCGGAAGTGGAATAGTTCTATTTCCGGCTTTCTTCTTCGCTGGTGTTGACAGTCAACTTTCCTCGGAAGAAGTGTTTGATTAAAAATATCAGTTTGTGACTATTATACAGAAAACCTTTAAAAATTATAATTGTAAAATAAAATAAAATAAAAAAATAAAGGACCCATTCCCTTTGTGACTGTTACACAGAAAACCTTTAAAATAAAAAGTATAAAAATAAATAGACCTGTGATTCCCAAATACTTCATGAGAAATTTTTTAAACTGCATATTAAATAAATGAATATTACAAAATTAAAAAAAACAAAACAATCCCGGTCAATCTTTGTTATCTTTAATGACTGTATTTCCTTTTCAATAATTCCCACAACTTCCAAAGACTTTATTCTTACAGCTACTAAAATGGTCTCTTAAATGGTCTTTCTGCCTCATCATGGCCAGAACAACAAGACTTTATTCTTGTTTATGCAAATATATTATTAATAATCTTGATTTATTCCCGCTCACTGAAACCATTTCTGGTTTTACCTGAGATGATATCCATTTTTTTTCTCTACTGAAGAATCTGTATAGAAAAAACTTCAAACATGCCCTCAATTGATATATATAAAACATATTAAAATAAGACTACATAGAAATATATGAAATATGATTTATTTTTATAACTTAATCATGAAAATGCATATTCCTGTGACTGTATCATGTTGCCAGATGGACTCCTCTCTGTCTGAACAGCTCCTCCAGCTTCGCCTCCAGGCTGGAGTTGGTTCCTTTCAGGCCTTTCACCACCTCAGACGCCCAAACAAAATATTCCTGAACCCGCTCAGCAGTCCAACCTGCAAACATAGAGGTGAGCTATGTGACATCTAACATTACAACTGCACTGTAAATTATATGATCATTGAATTATAGAAAATTTTTGGTAAGAACAAAACAATTAACACATCCTCCTGAGAAATATTTTACAAAAACTGTATGCTGGATTTTGCAACAGGTGTCTTGTTTAAATAATGTTTGATTGAAATGAGTTCCCTGCCTTAAAAGGAAATTTAGAAAATTAAACTGCACATTTTTTGAGCTGTTTCAAAGATTTCTTTGTGATTAATTGATAATTAGGTACATGCTGTATTACTAAATGCTCGTCTGAGTTTCTGTTTACCTGCTCAGGCTTTTTATTTTCCAAACACACTGAACAGGAAATAAAATCTTCCAAAATAAATACAATAAATACAGCAATGTGATACAGATAGATAGAATTTTTTTGTGTGATGTACTCTACATTTCTATGTCTGGTTTATTGAAGTCCAATAAGTCCTGATTTTTAGTTGTTTTGTTGTCAAAGTACAAAACTCTTTTTGTGACATGAAAAACTCAACCAAGCTTGTCTTTGGCACACGTGAGTGAAGATTATGACTGTTAATATTTATCTGCTGCTGACCGAGAGGCGTGCTGCGGTTCAGGTCCCTCAGGTTGTACAGTTTATCGGCCAGCTTCACCAGCTTGGCCTGGCGGCTGCAGTGAGACGCGTGTTCCACCTGCTGACGCTTCCTCTCCTGTTTGGGGAGGCTTTTGTCATCTGTCACTTCCTGAACGATGCGAGCGACGGTCAGTCCGAACTTTTCTTCCAGCTCTGCGAGTGAGGTGTCCGTGTCTTCTACCGTGTCGTGAAGCAGAGCAGCCTGCAAAGACCAAACACAGGATGAGCAAAGCAGTGAAAGTGGGACCAGATGGAGGCGTTTTCTTTCACATACTTGCAAAACCTCAATGTCGGTGACGCCTCCTTCATGGCTGAGGATTCTCGCTACTCCTGAAATGGAAAAAACAAAGATATGCGACACGTCTCGGAATATTTTCAGTTTAAAAAAAAAAAAAAAAAAAAAAAAAAATTTTACAGTCGTTATTATTGATCTGTGGTTAGTTTGTGGACAAAAAAAAATCTCAAAAAAACACTTTTAGATTTCAAATTGATTTAGAGAAACAAAGTTCCCACAACTATTCCCCGAAGTTAATACTGACAAAATACATTTATTATCTTTATTTTCAGGAGACAATCTGAGCAGATTTGCGTGTAAAAACAACAGAGTTTTTCTTTTAATCTCCACAGTAGTTTCATGCATTTCTAATTTCGCTCTCCTCAGGTATTCAGAATTCCGAGCAGCACCTGAACGTCACCGGATCGCAGGTAAAAACACTCCTACGTACCGATCGGGTGATTAATGTACGGCGTTCGCTCTTCGTCCTTCCGTCGTTGGTTACGATGTTTCTCTGCGGCGAAATTAACCGTTTCTATCAACAAGACTGCGTCTAAATTCATGCTGGAAGTCACTTTTATAGCCCTTAAAAGCTGCGGCAGGTGAGTTCCCCTCCGCTGCGGTCCCTGAACGTCAACGCAGGTTGATATCATCTAACTAAGTGCAGCGGTCCGTCTCATAATGGTGTCCGGGGGGAAACAAGTGTTTGTGATTCATTCCACTTTGTTAAGCTACGGAAGCAGGTCAGTAAAATTGGCTAAAGGTAGCTTTTGCGGGTGTGTTTACAGTCACAAATTCATGTTATTTACTAATTAATCCCTTTTATTTAATTATTTTCACATTAATATCGGTAATCCGATGCTAAATTAAGTCTTCAGCGTTCAAGTCATGTAACGTGGAGGATGTTTTGGCCAGCAAGCTAACCTAGCTAGCTTGTTGACACCCGTCTCTTCAGCGTATTTCTGCTCGTTGCCGGTCCGTCATGACTTAATCTCCCCGGAATAAAGTCTTCATCTCGGTGTGGGCTTCTTGCGCGTTGTGGATGAGTGATTATTCTCCGTTTTGGTCCAGTATGGCTCACGGTGGCAGGAGAGATTCCCCGGAACCGCCTGACTTCTCTCTGCTCAAGAGGTTGGCCAGAGATCAACTGATCTACCTGCTGGAACAGGTAAAGCCTGGTCGGACTTCACCGTTATTACAGATGTTAATAATAAAACAGAATAAATTCCCTTATAAGAATAAAGAAAAGTCCTGTTTTATATTAATTCTATTTATTCATAATGAAGGTAGTAAAATTATTCCAACAGAAAACTGTTATTTTCTGAGCACGACTTGTATTTTAAAGTGTGAAAGTGATCCATTCTAGTCATGTGTTTGCACACATTTATTTATGAGATAATAATCTCAGAATTTCAGATTATTTTTATGCTTTCATTTTTTAAAATTTATTTATTTATTTATTTAATTTTATTATTTATTTATTTATTTATTTGTTGTTTGGCAGCTGCCAGGGAAGAAAGACCTCTTCATCGAGGCGGACCTGATGAGCCCGCTGGACCGTATCGCTAACGTGTCGACGCTGAAGGTGAGTCTGACCCGATCGTCTCTTCAGATCAACTCCAGCTCTTTTTTTTTTTTTTTTTTTTTTTTTTTTTTTTTTTTTCAAACCATTTCCTCCTTTTTTTTTGTTGTTGTTGCAGGAACACGAAGTCGATAAATTATACAAAGTGGAACACAAACCCATCGTCAGCACCTCTGATCAGTGAGTCACTCTGAACATCCGTTCACACACAGACACACACAATCTAACACTCACAACCCTCTTATAGGCTCTGTTTTCTGATCCGGCCGAGAATCCAAACCGTCAAATGGATATGTGGTGAGTAGAGTCCATTGTTTCTATCGTTCCATTAGCTGTAAGAGCATCAGGATGGTGTGTGTGTGTGTGTGTGTGTGTGTGTGTGTGGTGTAATCCCACTCGCGTGGTTTCATCCTCCTCCTTCCAGACGTGGTCAACGCCGACAAGGTGGCTGGAAAATATCGAAGATACAAAATCATCTTCACCCCTCAGAAGGTACTTCCTGCCTCGCCGCTGCGTGCAGATGCTGCGTCGGTTTATTTTAGCTTGTTGTTGTTGTTGTTTTTGTTTACCTGACCACCCTCTGTGTGCAGTTCTACGTCTGCGAGGCGGTTCTGGAGGAGCAGGGCGTCTTCGGTGGTAAATAAACGTCATTTCTGAGAGCTTTGAGATTCAGTTGTGTTTTGTTTTTTTTTGTTTTTTTGTGAAATAAGGTGTTGAACGTTCCTTTGCTTCCCACAGACGTGACCACGGATGAGTGGGCGTTCTACCTTCTCCCACTGGACAATGACATCATCAGCCTGGAGCTGCCAGAATTCTTCCGAGACAACTTCCTGGTAAATCCTAAAGTTGAAGTTTTCTTGCTATCTTCTATTTTTAATTGGAAACAACGACAACTTGTCATTTTTTTATGACACGTTTCCACACAAAAGCGCTTGTTTGTTTCCTCCCATCGCTCAGGCGGGGGATCAGCGGTGGGTGAGGACGGCCGGCAGCGCTCTGCACCTCCTGCACTCGCTCTACGGCCCGTTCTCCAAAGTCTACGGGATCGGACGATGTTCCAAGGTGACGACGCGCCATCGTGCGTCAGATGACGCGTTTGTGGAGACGCCGGTGGAAAAAAAAACAAAAACGACCGATCTGTGATGATTTCCGTGTTCGCCAGATGACGTACGAGTCGTGGAGGAAGCAGGTGGAAGAGGGAGAACAAAGGAGTCGAGAAGCCGAAATAGGAACCGTTTTTCTCATCGACAGAGGTGAGGATCAACCGAGCGCCGGTCGGATCGTGATTTGCCTTCCTCACGCCGCTCGCTGTCTTCACAGACGTGGATTTCGTCACGCCTCTGTGTTCACAAGTCGTGTACGAGGGACTGATGGACGACATCTTCAGGATCAAATGCGGTGGGTGTCGCGGCGACGAGACGAAACGGAAACGATTCGCCTCGCCGCGTCCGATCTGATGACCTCGTCTGCCCCCTCCCCCCCCCCCCGCAGGATGCGTGGAGTTCGGACCCGACGTCACGTCTGACAAAAGTATCAAAGTGATGCTGAACTCCAACGATAAGGTGAGTCGGCGCCGACGTGAGGAGGAGACGACTCAGCGTTTTTTTTTTTTTTTTTTTTTTTTTAAACTTTAACCCTCTGACGTCTCTCAGGTCTTCAACGAAATCCGAAACGAACATTTCTCCAACGTGTTCGGCTTCCTCAGCCAAAAAGCTCGGAATCTCCAGACGGCGTACGACGTGAGTGCGTCGGTGCCCCGATTTGGTCGCCGTAGCCACGACGGCGGCGGAGCTAACGCCTTCCTCTTTGATCGGCTCTGCAGAAGCGACAGGGGATGGACATCAAGCAGATGAAGACGTTCGTGTCCGAGGAGCTGAAAGGGTTAAAGCAGGAGCATCGGCTCCTCAGCCTGCGTGAGTTTTTTTTTTCCCAGCGGGTTAGTCTGAAGGAGCGACCCCCCCCCGCCAACTCGCTGCTGACGCGTTCTTCTCTTACAGACATCGGCGCCAGCGAGTCGATCATGAAGAAGAAAACGAAGCAGGACTTTCAGGAGCTGCTGAAGACGGAGCATTGTAAGAACGCTCGAATTTCGAACCAAAATATGGACAGAGCGACGACTCTTATCTCAAAACACTTGTATGTCGAGCAGCTCGTATCTTGAGGTTTTACTGTACTTAATTATAAGTTTGAAAAATACTAATTTCACTGACTGATTACAGTATTTTCTGCACTACAAGGCACACTGGATTATAAGGAGCACCTTCAATGAATGGCATATTCAAAAAAATTTAAAAAAAAAATTCATATGTAAGGCGCACCCTTAATTAATGGCCTATTTAAAAAATAAATTTAAAAAAATTAAAAATTAATATCTAAGGCACCTTCAATGAATGGCCTATTTAATAAATACATAAATAAAATTAAAAAATTCATATGTAAGGCACACCTTTAATTAATGGCCTATTTAATAAAAAATAAAAAATAAAAAATTCATATGTAAGGCACCTTCAATGAATGGCCTATTTAAAAGCAAAACAAAAACACACAAAACATTTCATATATAAGGCGCACTGGATTATAAGGCGCACTGCAGGTTTTTGAGTAAATTAAAGGCTTTTAGTTGCGCCTTATAGTGCAGAAAATACTGTAATTAAATTCCATAATTGTGGAACGATTACGACTAAAAGACTAATAATGAAATGTGAGGAACGATGACCCAAAGATAACTAACGTCTCCCCAAACACCAGATGTCTTCATGAGCCTCAAACAAACAGGATCTTTGTTTTTTTTCCATCGTTTAGTCTTTCTTTTTGATTTTTTTTCCAGTATTAAATCCTCGGTTCATTCGTTGTTCACGTCTCTCTGCTGGAGCGTCTTTGTTGGAATCATTGATTTTTTTTGTTTCTCCTCCAGGTTTGCTTGAAGGATTTGAAATCCGTGAGTGCATCTCCTTCATCGAGGAGCACATCAACAGACAGGTGCGTCTGCGGGAACACGGCCCGACCTGTGAGGTCAAAGGTCAACCAGGACTCACCAGAAACATTCCTGTTTTTTCAGGTCTCCATGATTGAGAGTCTGAGGATGCTTTGCCTTCTGTCCATCACAGAAAATGGTGAGTTTGTGTCCAAACGTTTGCTTTTGGAATCAGGAAGAAGAATCTGTTTGACGACTGTGTGATCGTCTCGTCTCACAGGACTGCTGCCAAAAGATTACCGATCGCTCAAAGCACAGTATCTACAGGTGAGTCCGCATGCTGGTCGCTAAAAATAACCAATCGAAACTAGTTTCTGTTTCTTAAAGGGACAGTAAACTCATTTTAAAGTAATAAATATATATTTTTTTGTTAATCATGATGAAAAAATAAGAATTTAAAAAAATTTCCTTAAAATTTTACAATTTTTTGAAAAATTTTACAATTTATAAATTTTTTCTAAAAAAAATATATTTTTTTAAAATTTTTAATTACAAAATTTTCCTTTTTTTTATTTAAAAAAAAAAATTTTTTATTCGAGGGATCACGTGTCATCTACGACACCGTTACAGCACAATACGATCAATGAAGCGATAAAATTTCATTTGAGATGATTTCTTGATAAATAAATGTTATAATGCTGTGCCATTAGTATTATTATTATTATTATTATTATTATTATGTTGACTTGTTACGTCGTTGCTTGCTGTATATTTACATAACGGCGCTGATATGGATTCACCGTGACGTCTACGATTGTGTCTCTTCCGCTGTGAAGGGAGCGCATCGTCAGTTATGTTATATTTTGTTTGTCCAAGGTCCCCATTGATCATAAAAAAAAAAAAATGCCACCAAAACGTTTGTCTAATTATGTACCTCAAATAATGCACCGGGTTCATTTTGACTTTCCTGTTCTTTTTAATGACAGGAGAAGACGGAGTCACAAATACGGTCGAACCAACAGTAGAACCTCCAGTTTAATCCGTTCTGTGACTGAATGTGCCAGTCCAAACTAATTTAGAAATAAAATTAAATTAAAATAATTACAATCATTTTAATCTGTTCCAGCCAGGCGGGAAAAGAACGAGATCCGGTCTCGGCTCGGACTGAAACGCGGCTGATATGTCGGATTTTTTTCGCTCGTATGCGGAACAAAGATCTGGACGGAGCGACGTCTCGTTTCTCAGCTCGTATCTGGAGGTTTTACTTTATGACCTCAAACTGTTGAAAATATGTTCTTCTTTCTTTCACTTTGTCCTCGTCCTCCTCAGAGCTACGGGGTGAACCATCTCCTCACCTTCTCCAACCTGCGGCAGCTGGGGCTCCTGGCGGAGCAGCAGCCGGGGGAAACGCTGACGGTCATGGAGAGCAAAGTCGGAAAACTGGTCAACGACAAAACCGCAGGTGAAACGGGAAACGCTGGTTGTTGTTTTTTTTTTTTTTTCTTTGCTTCTCTTCGTCTCCATGGCAACAGATGAACAATCCTGATTCTTTTTGCGTTTGCTTGGATTCTACCAGGAAAACTGAGCGACGCTTTTTCTTCTCTGGCCAAGAAGAGCAACTTCAGAGCTCTGAGCAGAAAACTCAACCTGGTAATCCTTTAATATCTGATTCGGAAATCGTTTTTTTTTTTTTATCAGGTTAAGTTTAACGGATTTTTGCGTCAAAGGTGCCAAAGTCGGATGAAGAGTATGACCTGCGCGTCCCTCGGGACATGGCCTACATCTTCAGCGGCGCTTACGTCCCTCTGAGCTGCAAACTCATCGAGCAGGTGAGGTTTTAACGCGCGCGTGGCTGTGAGGGCGCTTTTATTCACTCCTGGTACCGCGATCCATAGGTTCTGGAGCGAGGCGGGTGGACCGGGCTCGAAGAAGTCACCAGGCTGCTGAATGGGCACGAATTTGCCGTCACAGGTGCGTTTAACGGATGGTCGGAGACGGCAAGGACTACACCTAAAAAAATCACGAAGATTATACGTCCAAAACATTTAATTCAAAGGTTTTTTCTCTGCAGGAAGCAACGGAGCCGATTCAAGACCAAAGAACGACGCCCAGCGCATCGTCGTCCTCATGTTTCTCGGCGGCTGCACCTTCTCTGAGATTTCAGCTCTACGTTTCCTCGGACGAGAGAAAGGTGAAAGCAAACAATATGTGATCGTTCTAGGAATTCTTCTGTCTTGGTTTCATTAACGTTATGTTAATCAACATATTCCTTTTTTTCCCCCCCAGGTTATAAGTTTATTGTGGTAACTACTGCTGTTACAAACAGTTCCAGACTCCTCGAGGCTTTGCTGGATAATCATGTATGAAACAAGACGGACAGAAACTGAGACATTCCTGCAGGCGCTTATCATGCATGTCCTCCCCCACCTCCCACCGGCATTTCAAATGGGAAATGTTGGACATTAAAAGAAATAACTATGAAATGTACAATGTAAATAAATATTTTAAACGTGTTTTTCTGCTATTTCTTCTCGTATTTTTGTAGTTTGAGATGTGAGGTTATAATAAAATGAACACTAGCGTCATTGTTTAGTACAGTACAGAGCGGCTCTGTCACTATTCCCTCCATTCAACTTGTTTTATTCAACGGGATGTCCGGCGATGGGCGGTGTCCTGAGGTACTGTATTGGTAGCACCGCCTACTGCTCGTGCTGGTTAGACACAACACGCGCACTGGCAGAAAGAGCCAATCAGAGAGCAGGGAGCCGCTGGACGCGTATTTTGAACTGCGTAGCGGCGACTGAACGGAGAGAAGGCGACGCTCCGCTCGTCCGGTCGTGACGAACTTTTCACCAAAAATCAAAACAGGCTGGAATTTAACGATGAGAAAGAGGTAAGTTAACGATATTAGTTATAACAACTTATTTTAAATTTGATTAAAGAAATATATATATATATATGTATATATAAAAAACGTAAGCGTGAATTATCTGGGACGTAAACCAGCTAGCTAACATGCTAACCGAACCTTAGCGCCAGCTTAGCTTGATCGGATTCGTGAATTCTGATCGATTAGTCGTTGAATAACTCGATTAACGAGTCGATTGTTGTTTTATTCAGCGAGGTGCTCGCAGCGGAGTCGGTGTCGTGTCTGAACCGAGCTCTGTGCCACCTGAAGGACATCTGGGAGGAGATCGGGATCCCGGAGGACCAGAGACTGCAGAGAACCAATGTGGTCAAGAACCACATCAAGGTCAGAAACCGGATCCGATCCGGCCTGACCAGTGTGAACGAGACACTGGGAACAGGTTTCAACAGATAAAGGGGATGGGGGCCACGGTCACTATAGAAACTTGGGGTGGGGGGGGGGTTTGGGTGGGACACTTGATCCTGACTAATACTGACTGGAATCTGATGTTTATTTGTTTTGTTTTGCAGCAGGAAATGAATTCAGAGAGATTTCGATCAAATTTAACCCTTGAAAACCGATTCAAATGACTACACATTATCTAATCGGGTCCAAAAAGAGCCGTCTCATAAACGTGTAAAAAAAAAATGCAATACAGAAATATTTTTTTTCTTTCAATGCATCAGATCTTTTCCATGACTTCAGCCCTACCCATAGACATAAAGTTTATTATATTAATGATTATTATTACATATGTTTATATGGAATTTACCATTAGAACCCTGTTTTTCTTCCAATGGGAAAAACACAAAATATGGAATATTTCCAAGTTAGTGCACAGTTTAATACTTCTGATAAAGACGTTACAACTATTGGATGAATGTTTTTGCAGGTGTGTGAACACAGACGGGGGGGGGGGGGTCTGTTTCTGGGTTGTGGGGTGATTTTGGAGTCATGTTCTTGCTGCAGACAAAGAAGATCTAGTTTCATAAAAACATGTCAGCATTGTTGTATATAGTAATATAATATACATATATAATATATAAAGATATATATATATATATGCTTATTTGAAAAATATGTGGTTATAATGGTCAATGGGAACATTTTTGACCCAATCAGGTAATGTGTGTACACAGTGAAAATCTGCTATTCTAGACACTTCCAATGACAGGCATTCAGGAATTTAGAAAATAAAGTTGAAAGAAAATTACTGGCAAAATTTAATATATTTATCCTTTCAATTGACTGATTTATTGAGAGAGAAACACATAAAAACAACAAAAATGTCCTTTTTTGGACCAAACAGTTCTCGAGGGTTAAAGAATTTAAAAAATATTTAGTTACAGATTAAAACGCGTTGTTGTTTATTATTATTGTTATTATTTCTAGGGTGGAAGACTGGAGTTGTGTATCCGTGTGTGTGTGTTTGTTATCAGATGGGTGGATGTAAGATTAGGATATGCATGAAAATAAGAAAAACCTGTCAAATTAGAAATGACCCTAAAATTTTGGACGTGCACAGATTATATTCTAATAACGACATCATTCCAGGATCGCTCCATAATTTACTTCTCGATGTTCTTCCTGACTTTCCCCACAAACTTTCATCTGAATCTCTTTTGGTAGTTTATTCATCGCAGATAGAAATAATCATGGAGTCCTGCATGTGATGTTTAATTAATCCTGTTTTGTGTTGATCCCTCAGAACTTACTGGACATGATGATCAAAGAGGAAGAGTCCCTGAAGCAGCGTCTCATAAACAGCATTCAGACGTGCAAGACTGAAATGGAGAAGCTCTACCTGGAGCTGCAGCTCCCCGCGTTTGAGGTAAAAAGAACCGACGCAACTTGAGAGTGAAAGAGACGACGCTGAGTGACTCTACATGTCAAGTTATCACTTCTGTTTTTCTTGTTTCTCTGTTTATCCAGGAGGAGAACTCCATCAGCATGCTCCAGCAGGAGAAGAACATCCGCACTCAGGTGGAGGTTCTGCAGAAGGAGAGGGCCCGTCGGATGCAGCAGCTGAAGGTTCTGCTGGATCAGGACCAGGACCTGAGCGACATCCTCTGCTCCGCGCCTTACAGCATCTCTGCGGACGCCGTCCCGTCGGTGCAGCAGCTGGAGGACCTCCGCCAGCATGTCGCTAACCAGAACGCGGAGAAGGTGGGTGTTCGATCACCTGCAGGTTACGTTCGAAACCCCCCCCCCCACCCACCCACATCCGTCACCTGATCACCTGACGTCTCACAGGCGAAGCGATACGCTGAGTTCACCGACTTGAAGAAGCAGATCATCTCCTACATGGAGGAGCTGGAACACGTCCCCGAAAGCAGCTTCGAGAAGGACGTCGTCTGCGAGGACGAGGACGCCTTCTGCCTCTCCAGAGAAAACATCACGTCCCTCCAGCTGCTGATCTGTCAGGTGAGACGTTTGATCTCGGCGGCCGTCGTCACAAAGCGGATTTAAAACGCTAACGGGTGGAACTTGACGCTCCTGCAGCTGGAAGAACGAAAGTCGGAGACGGAGGCGGCGTGTGAGAATCACCGAGAGAAGATCCAGCAGCTGTGGGAGCGCCTGCAGGTCCCGCAGGAGGAGAGGGGGGCCTTCGATGAACACATGGTCGCATCCAGGAAGAGGAACCTGGAAGCGGTGAGAAGATTCAAACGGCCCCTCCCCGGATTTTATTAGCGGGATTCATGAACGACGTTTTCTTCGTTTCTCCTCAGTTGAAAGCAGAAGTTCAGCGTCTGGAGGAGCTGAAGCTGCTCAACGTCTGTAACTTCACCAAAGCCCTCCGCTCCGAGATCGCCGCGTTCTGGGAAAAGTGTTTCCTGAGCGCCGAGCAGCGCCGGGAGTTCGTCCCGTATTTCAGCGGTGAGCGCTCGCTCCCCTCCCGACGCGTTCACGACAATCGGGGTCCTGGTAGACGCTGACGCTGCGCTCTTTACAGAGGATTTTACCGAAGAGCTGCTGAGTCGACACGACGCCGAGCTCCATCGCTTGAAGCAGCATTACGAGGATCACAAGGAGCTGTTTGTGGGGGTTCAGCAGTGGGAGGAGGGATGGGGGCTCTTCCTGGAGCTGGAGGTGAGCTGGAGAACGTCTGACCCGCAGGGTCACTCTGTCACGGGTTCAACGTGGTTTGGAGTGAAAAAAATACAGGGAAAAATCCACTTAACTTTATTTTACTCGACTTATGAATAATAATAATAATAATAATAATAATTAATGTATTTTATAACCTTGGGAAAAGCTTTTATTATTCATTCATAATGAATCCATGATTTATAGAAATATTTGCCAAGTTCTATTCAAAAATTTGGATTTTTTTCCTCTGTGCCTTATTATTAGAAAATGTATTTACATATTTATATAATATATTTATATAATTATAAATTTATTTGTAAGCTTAAAATAAAATTGTATTAACCAAATATTACTGAAAATGCGTTGATGAATAAAGATCAGTGCAGAACTGGAAATGATCACCTTCAAGTTTAACCTGGAGACGAGTTTATTTGACTTCCTTCACGTCTCCTGGAACCGATTTAATAACGTAAACTGAATAAAAATGTAATTTAATTGTCCTAGAAACAAAAAGGCCGCTAAAAATAATGTTTTATGTATTTAAATTACTCATTTTTTTAAACATTTGTATTAACATACAAATTTAATTTGTCCCAAAATGTTTGTTGGTTAAAAGTTTCTACATCCATTCATTTTATTGATTTATTTATTCATTTTATTTTTACAGTTTCGTACCTGTTGTGTTGTAAATATTTAACGTCTTCATTTCTTCTTCTTTGGTAGAAAAAAGCCACGGATCCGACGAGGTTCACCAACCGGGGGGGGAACCTCCTGAAAGAGGAGAAACAGAGATCAGAGCTGCTGAAGAGTCTCCCCAAGGTGAAACACCGACGTCAAAGTGAGGTCCTCATTTCGAAAATACACTTTAAATCACCTGTGTGCGTGTGTGCGTGCGTGTGTGTGTGTGTGTGTCTGTGTGTGTGTCTGTGTGTGTGTGTGTGTGTGTGTGTGTGTGTGTGTGTGAAGCTGGAGAAGAGCCTAAGAGCCCAGATGGACGCCTGGGAGGCTGAACAGGGTCGTGAGTTCCTGGTGAACGGGAGGAAGTTCCTGGAGCACGTGGAGGAGCAGTGGGGGCTGCACCGCAGCGAGAAGGAGAAGGAGAAACAGGCCCGGGTGAGAAACGCCTCGGGGGGGTGGGGGTGGGGGTGGGGCTCTGCTGGGAAACGTGTTCGATCCTCCCTTCATCACGCGTCTTCATCACCCGAACAGCAGCTGAAGAAGAGCCGGCAGACGGAGGAGGACATGCTGTACGGGACCACGGTCCGCACCCCCACCAAACGCCGCTTCCTGGCCACGCCTACTTCCAACAAGTCCCGGAAGGTAGGCCAATCAGAGAGCCTGGTGTGTGTTCTGTTCCATGGACCCGTCGCTGACAGGACTGCCCCCCCCCCCCCCGACCTCCCCTTAGTTCAACGTGACCTCCAGCCTCTCCAGCGCCGCCTCCAACAGCACCGTCCGCTCCGCCTTCGGGGGAACCGTCTGCCGCTCGCCGGGGCCCCGCCCACCGCTGTCAGCCAGCAAGGTGAGGTTAACTACTCAACCCCACCCCCCAAAAAAAAGCCCTTAACCTCTCAACCCGACTGATCGATCCCGACCCGCTCCTGTCGTCCGTCAGGCGGCGGCGCGGACGCTGGGTGGCGGGAAGCCCCCCCAACCCCGACCGCAGGACTGCAACAAGGAGAACGAGGGCCATCCGAAGGGGACCCCCCAGCTCGGTGCGTTGCTGACGCGCGCTAGCCCCCAGCGTAACTTCAGCATAGCCTCCGTGGCCAGCACGTACTCGGAGTTTGTGGTAATTCTTTTTTTTTTTTTTTGTTCCGCGTCTCTTTCATCCGATCTGCTCAGTAACAATGTCGATTTATGTCGTAGCGGGGGCTGGTCGACACCCAATCAAATCCATCGAGGTGTGTTGGGAATCTTTTGACTCGCATGCTTCTTCAGAACCCCCCCGCCCCACCCCCACCCCGTTTCTATCAGCACATCTTCTGTTCTTTTACTCAACGTGATGGAAATAATATCAAATACATCAAATCTGTCAGTCCTCCTGCCTCTAGGGGCGCTGTAGGAAACGATTTGACCCGAAATCTAACTCACCGCCGAGAGACAAAGCGGTCACATGACCTCATCGGAGGTCACATGACCTCATCGGAGGTCGACGTGGTGAACAGAAGATGCCTGATTGTTAAACACGTGTGTGTGTTTCCCTCGCGGCGACAATAACGCTTCTGATTTGTTCTAATCCACGCTCCGCTTCTGGCTCCGCCTCCGTGTCGACTCGGCAGGTTTTGTTTTTGTTTTTTTTTTCCTCCGCTGTAAAAAACAAACATACCTGAAGACACTTTCTACAGTGGATTCCTGCTGATGGCCTCCTCCCTCCTGATCGCAGTATTTTTCACACCATGAGTCTCACTGTCAGTTTCTGAGAAATTCGAGGCTTTCAGTTGCGCCTTGTAGTCGCGGTAAAGACTGTCGCCGCGTCCGTAACGCTTCTCCTCCGCCTCACATCCACGCGTTTCCTTTAACCGCTGCTTCTGTTTCCACAGCGAGATCTGTCCAAAGCCTCCGACGCCAAGATCCAGCACAACGTCCTGAACTCCACCACCAGCACCCACTGAGAGAGCCCCTCAGACGACCCCCCCCCCTCTTTACACCCACATAATATGTAAATGAAGGATATATTAAAGCTGATAAATTGTGTGTGTGTGTGTGTGTCAGACGTCTGATAAATTAACACTACTGTCTCCATGGAGACGTCTGAAACACGTAAAAAAAAAAAAAAAAAATAGAATGAATTTATGCAACCTGGGGTCACATCCAAACGTGTTCCAAATACTTTTTGCACTTTTAAACGTCGTTTAGTCGCACACGGAGATGTTTTCTACTTGTGTTTTAGTGTAAATACGCTTCTGTATCTGCTGTTATTCTAAAGGAATTTGCACCGTTTGATACAAGATTTTTTTGAGTTCATGATGAATTCTCTGCGAGTTCAAGGAAAGAAAGATGAAAGTTTCTTAGAATAAATGAGATGAGTTGTGTGTGACATAAAAAAAAACAAAAACAAACGACGACTTGACTGCCGATATTTTCAGCAAAATATTTCGGTGTCGTATTCAGCTCGGAGAAAACAGTGGATTTGATTTCTACTTGTGGATTTGGTAAACATTAAAGCTCCTTCAGGACGTCTGGATTCATCTTTTAAAATGATTTTTAAGTTATTGAGAAAACCCTCAGCGAGGGTTTTGTGGATTCAGAAACTTCATCTCTTTCCTTTAGCGACACAGAGACTTTTTTAAAGTATATCGTTTGTTGTTTAGCTCGATATCAGTTTAAGTAAAGCTCAATCACACAATGTTACGGCTGATGTGGAAAAGATTGTCAAACTATAATAAATACATTTTCACATGAGAGAGTTGTTTCTTCAGTCTGTCTTCACTGTTAAACATTTTGACCAAACGTCTCGTCTCAAGGTTTGAATGGACCTTTTTTTGATTATCTTGATTTGACATCAAACTAGTCGTGTTTTTGTAAAAACGACATTCCACCAAAAAACCAACGTTTATTTGCACTTCCTTGATCTTGGAAAACACACCGAAACATTTAAAATCATGTATTTATCAACAAAAATATAATTTTCCATATTCTGCCTTCACATTTAATCAATTATACCCTCATAAACGGATTTTTTTCCCCCCTAAAACGGACTTTATTCTGAAACATCAATATTACCCTGACGGGTGCGTTTTATTTTGAAGGACGTCAACCGGAAAATCCCAGTTGTTACCGGAAGTCTCTGTCGGAGGAGAAAAGAAGATGCACCGATGTGACGACATTCTGAAACACGGACCGCAGTAACAGAAGTTGACCTCATTCGGAATATTTAAGATTTAAAAAAAAAAAAAAAATATATATATATATATATAATCTAATTTATTCTTTAAAATTAATCCAGTCATGTCCGGGATGTTAGCTCGGCTTCTCTTCTACCCGACGCTCGCTTATAACGTCATCATGGAGAAGGTGTCGTCCCGGCGGTGGTTCGACCGGGTGGACGAGGCTGTGATCCTGGGGGCGCTGCCGTTCAGATCCATGACGAAACAGGTCGGAAAGCCCGACTTTAACCTGAAGATCATTTAAACCTGAACACTAGTCTGACTGTGTTTAATATCTAGTTAGAAATCCAAGCTAAAACTGTCAGATTTTCAAAATAAAAGTCCGGAGTTGATGTGTGTGTGTGTGTGTGGGGGGGGGGGGGGGGGGCGAAGAAACGAAACGGAAACGCCCCTAATTTACACTATTACAAAATAAAACCTCAAAAATGTGTAATTAAAAAAAAAATAATTTTTTTTTTGCAGCTGGTGGAGGAAGAGAATGTTCGAGGCGTGATCACCATGAACGAGACGTATGAGACCAAATACTTCTGTAACTCTGCTGAGGTGAGTTCTACTTCCTGTTTCAGCAGGTTTAAGTACATGGACACGTGATCCTGTTGGTGTGTGTGTGTGTGTGTGTGTGTGTGTCAGGCCTGGAAGGCCGTGGGCGTGGAGCAGCTGAGGCTGAGCACCGTGGACCTCACCGGCGTCCCCTCCATGGAGAACCTGCAGCGAGGCGTGGCGTTCGCCCTCGAGCACCGCCGGCAGGGAACCAGCGTCTACGTCCACTGCAAGGCCGGACGCTCCCGCAGCGCCACGCTGGTGGCGGCGTACCTCATCCGGGTCAGTCCATCACCCCGTGGGGGGGGGGGGGGGGGTCAGAGATGTCAGAGGTTGTGATTTGAACTGTCTTTCTGCTGACAGCTGCACTGCTGGACCCCAGAGGAGGCCTGCGAGAAGCTGGCGACCGTCAGACCTCACATCCTGGTGCGCCCCGCCCAGCTGGACCTGCTGAGGAGGTTCCACCAGGATGTGTGTGAGGCGTCAAGCTGAGGGGGGAGTGTGTTCCTCCAACGATAAACACGTGAAACACGTCTGCTGGAGTGTTGGGGGTCGAGTCCTAAAATATCCCCACGTAACCAAAGCGAGCTGGGGGTGCAGGAACGCGAACCATGTGGAATAGATCAAGTAAAGACTGTAAAAAAAATTAAAAAAAAAAAAAAAAAAGAAAAGCTTTTTAAGTCATATTTATGTCTGTTTTTAAAATAATGATTGAATAAATTCTTGAATAAAAGAATTTATGAAGCGTCGGCTTTGACGTTTTCATTTCAAGCATTTATTTATCTAGAATTTACACAAGAAATGTTCCTGTTTTGAGGCCTTTTCTTCTATTCTCCTCTAAATTTTTCAACTATAACTGTTAACCGTGACATCACTGGTGAACCCGCGTGCAAAATAAACCCCACAGGTAGAGCGATGGGGGGGGGGGGGTTTCGGTCCCATCATTCGCCTGCTTCATTAAAAACCACTAAATCAGATGATCGTGAGACGTTCAGGGAGCTCCGTTATTTAAAGTACTTCAGCTCCTCTTTACGACAAACAGGCTCAAAAAAAACAAAGACGTGGAGAGAAAAGCATTAAAACTGAACAAAATAAACGAATAGAAATAGTTTATTTTAAACACAAAGAGAAATAATTTCGTAATTTAATTTAATGAAATCAAATGAAAACGACAGAATGAGTGGATATAAATATTTAATAAGCGTCCACACCACCAGGTTTCATCGTAACCGCTGAGGTAAGCTTCATCTCCTTCAGCTCCTGGCGTAGATCCCTGTTCTCCGTGGTGAGTCTCTGCAGCTCCTCTCGGACGCCTCGGATCACATCGGGACTCGGATCGCTCCCCGCCTTTCGCTCGGCGCGTAGATCCAGATTCTCTGCTGTCAATCTCTGGATCTCCTCCTTCATGCGTTGGATGTCAGTACTTTGATGTAAAACCTTCTCCCTCAAGTCCACACGCTCCTCGGCCGTCCTTTGGCCCTCCAGTGGATCCGTCTGCGTCGACTTGTCGCGGTTGGGTTCTGCAGATTCCCGCCTTTCCGTATTTACGTTATTAATTCCATTACCCTGAAAAAGAAGCCCTAAGTTTAATAAAGTCTCAGCAGCTTCCAGGTTTTTCTTCTTGTCCTTGCGCGGCTCCAGGGAGGCGTCGCCCATCCTGAGCGTCGGCGCCCAATCGGGATTTGTGGTGTCATAAAGAGGGGCGGGCTTACCTACGAATTAAGAAAATAATTAATTTTAAATATTGCACTCAAAACATTTACAATTTATATGCTTAGAACATTGAGTAAAACACACACATACACCAAACACAACATATTTAATATGTGCAATAAACCTCTGTCAGTGTAAATTTGTGAATTTCAAAACAAAGTAGACTTTTTAAAAAATTTTACTTTATTTATCTTATTTGTTAAGTGTTCATATTTTCTATATCTGGCGTTAACTGACTTTTATTCCACCGTAATAAAGAAAGTTCCCCCACTATGGGAATAATAAAGGAATAAAAAATGAACGCTCCACTCTGGACATTACGCTGCGTTCAGGACGCCTCGGAAATCGGAAACACCAACTCCAAAGTGATTTAAACGCACGCGCGGGATAAATTTAAATCAACATCACAACGATAAATACTACAAGTGTCCTCTAATGTATAATAACAAGGTAATTACATGTAAATACATACAATTATGACTCAACTCCCAACTTTTTATGAGCATATCATAGGTTAATGTTGACAGTTTATCGCTAATATTAAGTTTTATTACAGAACTTAAATCTGTCCATCTATTCAATTTTATTTAACAATCTGTACACTAACAATAAATACATACCTGATATAAAATGATCGGAACAGATGCGAGTGTGTCTGGACGGCGTGAAGGACTTCCGTCTCAGATTAGCGATCCACTGCTGACGCCGTTTTTCCGACAGTTCCTTCGTCTGGTCGCCCTGGTTCGTGATGACTGACGGAAGAACGTAGTAGGACTTCCGGTCGCGGGTCGACCGGTTCGTACACCCGAACACGGCGCAGGAGTTCACCATCGCTCACGACTTCTACTCCGGTTTGTACCCGTTCATGTGAAGTCACTCCGCTGCCATCGTTGTGTTGACCCTCTCCGTTTCCTCTAAGATGGCGCTGATCGCGTTCATCCGGCGAGATTTGGCTGGTATCGCGAGATCTCGCGAGAGAAACAAGCAGCCACTGTGAAAACGCAAACTGAAAATGTGACCTTAGATTTATCATAATTATAATGCTAATTGAAATATTCGAGATTAATGATAAAAACAATTTTAAATTGATTAAATTTATTAAAAGCAATTTATTTTTATTACTCACATTTGAATATTTTTAACGTTATTTGATAGTGACCTCACTTCCGGTCCTCCAGGGGGCGACAGAACGTCGTTTCGCTCTCGTCTTTGCCCGAGGAAGAACAGGAAGACCGCAAACATGGCGGCGTCGCTGGTTCGTCTCGTCCGCGGAGGACTTGGAAGGAGTTTTAACGGTGAGTTGACGAAATAACGATTCATGTCTGAACTTAGCATTTGCTGTATTAACATAATTATTAATGCACGTCTTTGACTGTCGGTCAAAACGAAACGGTCTCGTTTTTTTTAGCGTCAAATGTCTGTAGCTTGACCTCTGAGCGAGCTAATGCTAACCTAGCATTAGCCTGAATAAATGAATTGACATTTATGTGACGGATGGGTTTACGTATGGGATGTAAGCAGATAAAGTAGTGGTCAAGTTGGGGTGAGGGGGTGTTTTTTTCTGTTACGTCACTGTTACTTTTGTAGTCAGTTTGTAGTTCTTTTAATTCAGGTGTCTTCTTCTCTGTTTATTTCTAGTTGCTCGGACCTCTTGTCTCGTCCAGCAGCAGAAGAAGCTGCAGAGCTCCACCTCAGAAACCCGCCGTGAGTACAAACCCATAAAGCTCTAGGATAATGCCCATTTAAGGGAATTGTTTATACCGTCACGTGACAAATAAACAAACCTCTCTCCACTTTTGTCCCTTTGCAGCCACCGTAAGGCCCCAAGATGCCGTCGCACAGAACCAGCTGGCAGCCTTTGGGGAGTACGTGTCCCAGATGATGCCCAAATACGTCCAGCAGGTCCAGGTGGGTTCAGACCGATGCTGGAGGTGGGACACGGATGCTACGACCAGCAGCCGGGAAAACATCAGTAAATATTAGAGTTCATATGGTCAGAGGTCGTTAGAATGATTTATGTGACGACACCTTCAACAAGACGAGCGGCGTAACGTTAACTCTTTAACGTTTGTACCGACTGATCTCCTTCGGAGAACTCTGTCGCATCGAAAGCTGCCGCGACTTCCTCTGATTCTTCATCCTCTGTTCCGTAACTGGATCAGTCGTCATGACGATAAATTCCATGATTAGAAGCCCTGATTTTCCCTGACAAGCTCCGCCCAGTCCTCCCTGTTGGAAAACGTGATTGACGCCTGTAGACGTTATTGGCAACCAGTGAGTTAAGGCTCCTATAGATTCAGATTTCACGTGTTATGTTAACATGACTCAGCAAATGTCAGACTTCCTGTGGTGTTTTGGTCTTTCCTGTTGGTTATTTAGGGTAATAATCACATTTAAATGACCTCAAATGGAGATTATAAATTGTAATAAATAACGACCTACTAACAGCCTCTCTGAACCAGTTGTGTTTGTATGTCGAGGCCTACCTGTCCTTAAAGCGATACACACACACACACACACACACACACACACACACACACACACACACACAGGTGTGTGACGGAGCGTGTTCTGGTGTGTTCAGGTGACTTGCTACCAGGAGCTGGAGGTGATGATCCATCCCGACGGCGTGATCCCTGTTCTCACCTTCCTGAGGGATCACACCAACGCCCAGTTCAGGAACATGACCGACCTGACGGCCGTGGACATCCCGACGAGGGAGAACCGCTTCGAGGTGGCGGGAACACGCCGTCTCGGCTGTGATCGGTAGATTCTAGACGGATCCCGCCTCAACTTTTCGTCTGGGTGTGGTTACAGATCGTTTACAACCTGCTGTCGCTGCGCTACAACTCCCGCATCCGTGTCAAGACGTACACGGACGAGCTGACGCCGGTGGACTCCTCCGTCCCCGTCTACAACGCCGCCAACTGGTACGAGCGGGAGGTGAGTTGCCGTCCCGTCAGGTCCAATCCGACGGCTCCGTGCAGCTGCAGACCGATGGAGTGTGTGTGTGTCCACAGGTGTGGGACATGTTCGGCATATTTTTTGCCAACCACCCTGACCTGAGGCGCATTCTGACCGACTACGGTTTCGAGGGTCACCCTTTCAGGAAGGATTTCCCCCTGTCCGGATACGTAGAGGTGGGTTCTGCTTCCGATGGATGCTCCCACTCTTGAACTACGGACGTCCAAGCGTTTGTCCTCCGTCTGCAGGTGCGTTACGACGACGAGGTGAAGCGCGTGGTGGCCGAACCCGTGGAGCTGTCGCAGGAGTTCAGGAAGTTTGACCTGAACACGCCGTGGGAGGTGTTCCCCGCCCACAGAGAACCCAAAGACGCCGCTCCCAAGCTGGAGGCCGGTGAGGCCCCCGAGAAGAAATGAGGAGCGTATTCATCCGTCTGTCTGAACAAAAACCCACCGCAAATATTTATGTAAATATCAAAAACTAATAAAGCCGACCTGAAGAGATCCTTGAGGAGCTGCAGTTTGTGTGTGAATCCAACAAAGTTTGCGTTTGTCGGTCAAAACGCTGGCAGTGAATGAGTTAAACTAGAATTCTATTTGTGGCTGGAACAAATGATAAAATTCAGTTTTTATATCCTTTATGGTGGTTTCTAATCTGAGTTTGCGGCATTTACCAAAACAACTGAAGAAGACGAGACATACTTAAAATATTAACGCATCACCCGTCTTATCCCATCTCCAGTGGCTTATTAATTTATTTGACTTTTTAAATTCTTCAGGAGAAAGTTTTTCTGCTTTTTTATCTGCAAAACTCCTGAAATATGTGTTGGATAAAGAAATTTATCACCAGAATGAAGATAATGACTTGAGTTTCAATTTTAATTAGACTGTGACGTAAAGCTGCTGTACCGCTACCGGCCAGCAGGAGGCGCTGCAACACCACCTTTAAAAAAAAATAAATCTGCTCATTTCTTTTTAATTTTTATTGAAGCATCCATTTTACACGTAGGAAATACTGAAAACATTGAACCACACTATTCTGCGGGGAGAAATGGGCCAGAATGTTTCACACATTCTTGTTTTGTTTTTTCATCGGGGTCGGATTCGTGCACATTTTGACCCACGTGCGCGTGACAGTTCATAAAATAAATACAAAAAAAAAAAAAGAAGCACAGACCGGAAACACCCAATCAACACACCGGAAGCTACGACACGAACAGTTCACGGAGTTAGAAGCTCACAGCTGACGGCCGTGCATGCATGCATCACGCAACAAAAAAAAAAAAAAAAAAAACGCGTCTGCGTGTCCGATGAGTCGCTGCACCCGAACCGGACCGGAAACAGCTGATTGGTGCTTTTAATTTGTAGAAACGTGCGCATCACAGCTCTGACGTCACAACACGGAGACGTTCCAGCTTTTTTTTTTTTTTTTTCCACTTTTTTGTCCTTACACTAAATCCCTGACCTGGTTTCACTGGTGTCTGTGGATGTGTGGAGCTAATGGGAATAATGGGAATATTGGGCCGCTGCTCTGGTTTGCTGATGATGTTGTGTTTGTAGGATTAGAGATAAATCATCTTAATGTGAGGATCCAAAAAAAAAAAAAAAAAAAATCCTCGAAAAATATCTAAATTAAAATAATAAAAACAGAAAATTGAGCTAAAAGACGCTAAAATGCCACATAGAGTTGTGTTCCATTCATATTGACAATGATGTTAAATTTAATCTGTCGTGACTCAACTGCATAGTTTAGAGATTTAGTGCAAGAAGTTCCTGGAGATGCATTTTACTTCTTTTAGATTTGGAAAACCTTCAAAGATGATGATGATGATGAAGATGATGAAGCACGCCCGTTATGGGCATCTTGAGTGTTCCATGTTGAATTTTTTTTTTTTTTAATTGATAATTTAAGGTTACTTTAACTCGTCTTTTATTCTTGAAATCTTTAAACTGTTCCGAAAAAGGTTGATATTACAGCGAATGGAAGATTTAAACTGATGACATCATCGTGTAGTCATGTGATGCAAGACAGGTGAACTGATTCGCTGTATTGTCCTTCTATGACGTCATGTGTCTGTGGCGTGGTCCGTTGATTATAAAATAATCTTAATTTTAATCTCTTTCGCCCTCATTTCTTGGGTGAACATTCGATCGCGGCGTCATTTCACTCCTCAATATTTCCAGAAGTCGGGGTTCACACAATTTAAACAGCCTCACATTTCCCCCCGGCGGTGTGAAATCACACAGACGTGCGTACGGAGCAGCGGCCCGGGGAGAAGCAATTTTTTCAATTCAATTTCCCCCCACAGCCGCCGCCGTCTGAAGGAATGAATTAAACCAATGCTAGAATAGAAAAATCAAATCATGGTCCAGATCCCTGCAGGCCCAACAGGAGGGTGTGGGGGTGGGAGGGTCATGTGGTCGGCAGTCTGGTCCCATCATCCTTTGCTTTGAATTGCGACTGAAGGGTGAGAAAAGAGTCATTTTGGAGACAAAAGACTTTTTTTTAGCTGAGTTTAGTTTGGAATGCCTCGTCAGACGGGAGGGAATCGAGTCTTTACACGCGAGCAGGAACACGAGACTCGGACAGGAAGAACGGAAGTCGATGAAGGACGATTAATAGAGTATGGGAACAACCCAAGTCTACAGCAGACGCCTCGGATGGACCTAACGTTGAGTTTCCTGTGAGTCGCTGTGGATTGGCGTGCGTTAGCGCCTTTAGCTTAGCGGCTAAAGTGAAGATTTTTCATTTTAAATGTCATAATGAACAACTTTTCCAATCGGTTTGTGACATCTGGGCTTCTGGAGACTTGGATTTCGTCGTAGATGATGCACGTAGGCATTTCTGTTTGTTTATGAGTTGGTTTTTTTTCCGTTTTTTTGTTGTTCAGGAGAACGCTAGCCTGTCTGTACGTTCTGTTTGTCATTCCTTTACCTTTTACCTTTAAAAATCCTGCCTGAGTCGCTTCAGAGACATTTCTTGAGCTGCAAAAAAAAGAGAATTCCAAAAAAAACAAGAGAAATTAGCTAAATGAGAGTTCGTCGGACACGTTTGGAGATGAGCAAGACACGATTGAGGTCCCATGTTCGATCGTGATGATGTGATATCCCGACTGTCGGAAACTTGAGAGATTTACATATCAGTCCTCCTCCGACCTTCTGGTGACTCTGTGGAGGAATTCATCGGAAGAGGAAGCTTCAAAAAAGAAAACACAAGAAGAATTTTCCGCTCTGCATGAATTCGTCCCACAATGTTCATCGCCGTGGCGCCGCAGCTAGGGCTTTTTATTCGTGTAGGACTGGTTGGCGACGGGGAAGTCTGGGTAGACCAGGAAGCCGGTGAAGGTGATGTACTTGGCATGGTTGCTGTAGGCGCCGAAGCCGTCCCTCTGGTGGGAGTAGAGCCAGACGGTGTCGCCCGGTTTCAGCGCCAACATCAGGCTCTGGCTCTGCAGGGCTTTCTCGCCCTGGCTGTCATCGTAGATCATCGCCTGCACCTCTAGCCGGTTCTTCATCAGCTTGACGGACAGAGTCTTCTGCGGCAGCTTGCCCACGTTGAAGGAGAAGTAGTACGCTCCGGGGACGCGGCAGGTGAACACGCCTTCCGTCACGTTGAAGTCCTCTCCGATGTTGACGAACGCCGTGTCGAAGCCGACAGGCTGGTGCTGCGGCATCCCCACCTGGTCTTCTCCCACGATGCTTTGGGTTCGCCCGACGGAGAAAGCCGATCTCTGGTCGTCTTCTTCGTCCTCGTCCGGCTCTTCTTCTTCTTCTTCTTCCTTACGTTGGGGCTCCTTCTCCTTCGTCGTGGAGGCCTGGTCTTCCTGGGGGGCGCGGTCTTGATGGTGGTGCGTCTGGTAGCCGTAGGTGTCCGGGTAGACCAGGTAGCCGTTGAAGGTGGTGTAGTGGCCCGTGTTGCTGTAGAGGGCGTAGCGGGGGTCACCGTGGAGGCGGAGCCACACCGTGTCGCCAAACTCCAGCTGAAGCATGACGCTCTGGCTCTGCACCTGGGGGGCGAGGAAGACTTCATTAACCCTGAGTCACAACCAGGCTACATCAACGTGCCAACGCCAGATTTAATCCGATCATCTCCCTCACGCTGCTCCGGGTTCGGGGGAATTGGCCGTGTAATCCCTTCTGTTCAGCTGAACACAACCTCTGCGATAACAGACGTGTTGTACCAGCAGACAGTCAACACTATTAAAGACTGCTGTTAACATTTCCATAGAGACTGAAATCCATCAAACACAATCGAACCAAAGGCCGACTTCACTCAAGATGCCCCCCATGATCAGAGGAAGGAAGTCTTGCGAATGGGAAACATACGTCTGGAGGTGGTTGAACCACGTGTTCACGAGGCACGTTTAAAAATAAACAGTGAACGGCTGCTTTGGAAGAAGCTGACGCCCCCGGTTTCACTAACAGGGTGGAATCTCGAGGGGGCCAGTGCCACCTGTTGCCCCCCCATAAAGGTAGTAGTTATAGGTAAACCTCGGCTCACGTCGTTAATCAGGTTTCAGGAGACACGATGTAAGTCAAAAAATTACGTAAGTCGAATTAACTCGTCTCACGGACTCATGGAACATAGCGCACTTCTGTGTATTAAAGAAACACTTAAAAGTGTTTTAAACAGTCTGGAAGGTGGTTTAACATCAGTATGGGGAGGGTTCATAAATGTTTAAATTACTGTAAATAATAAAATTAATAGTTTGTCGTTACATCGCAGAATTTCACTTTTTGCGGGCGGTCCTGGAACGCATTAACCGCGAGTAACGAGGGATTACTGTATTAATTTTATTAATTTATATTTCATTTTTTTATATTTTTGGCCGACAGACGTAAAGTCGAGTAAAATGACGCAATCTTGATTTTTATTTTTCTGTGTATTTTTTTGCATAACGGAGAACAATGTAATTCGAATTGACGTAAACTGAGGTGTACCTGCAGTTAGCTTAGCTTAGCAGAAGAAGTCATTTTTACACGTAGTGCTGCCATTACCTTATAATTTTTTCAATAGTATCAACAAGGAAACATCACTTTAATCCGTCTCTCAGATACTTTCGTCCACGTTGGTTCTGTGCAGACTATCCCTCAGAACTTCTATCCCATCTAAAAATGTTCTTTGCTTTGTCGGCGAGACTCTGTTCAGGCGTGACCGGACTCCTACCTTCCTCTCCTCGCCGGCGTTCTCCTCGTACACGATGGCCTGCACCTCGTTCCTGTTCTTCATCAGCATCACGGAGAGGTCTTTGTGAGGGAACTTGCCCACGGTGAAGGAGAAGTAGTAGGCCCCGGGGATCCGGCAGCGCAGCAGGCCGGCCTTGGGGTCGAAGTCCCCCCCGATGTTCACGTACACCGTGTCAAAGGTCACGGTCATCTTGGGGCCTCCTTCCATGCTGTTGGTGCGCGCCACAGAGAAAGCGGATCGCAGCTCCACATCGTCCAGTAGGCGGGCAAACGCCCACGCCCCGCCCACATGACTCAGGCACAGCAGGCCAATCAGAACGCTCGCTGGGAGCAGCATCATTTCTGCAAAAAAAAAAAAATTAAATAGACTTTCATATGTTTTTATTCACGTTAATACTTCACACAACAAAACTGATGAGAGATCAGGGAAATCAAGTTTATAGGTTGTTATGATTTCTGATAGTTTGTTCTCGTCTGGTTGTCCCAGATAATTCATGCAAAAATTGCAGTACAAAAATACAGAACAAATATATCCATATGCATGGACCAGGAAAGAATCTGTTTTAGTGTTGATGCAGATAGAGGATATATATAAGTCAAACATTTCTCCATTTAAAATTACAAAAGTCTTCTTTTTTTTCCTTCCAGCCTTATAAAAAAGCCCCAAAACTGTCTAAATAATAAAAAAAATTCAAAACACATTTTTATCAACTAATAGACACGCAGACATTACCTGTGTATAATTATTAGATCATAGTTACGTAAACAATGATAAAGAAAAGGAAACGCAAAAGTCACGAGAACACACGAGCTACGAGAATGAGATCCAGTCTCACTGATGTTGTATCCATCCACCAACCAGCAGTGGTGTCCCAAAACGACTTGTATCTCGGATTTTTCTTGTACGTCAAACAAAAATAAGGACAGAGCGACGACTTGTATCTCAAAAAAACTTGTATGTCGAGCAGCTCGTATCTTGAAGTACCACTTTCACCAAAGAGATGAACACATGTATGTTCTCCTGTAAAAAACTGAACCTCCATCCTGTTGTAAAAACAAACTGAACACACAAAGATTTATGCAGTTTTGCTTGGCCTGAAAACTGATTTAAAACAAAACCTTCGGCCTTCGGGGGAAAAGTTTGTTCTTGACAGAGTGGTTGTGTAACAGTCTGAGTTGTGTGGGCAGAGGGTTTCTTTGCAGTAACTTTGATCATGGAATCTCGCCCTCCGTGACAACGGGTAACAAGGAGGAGTCCAACACGTTTACAGCGACTGCAATCCCAGCAGGATGAGCAGCGCCGCCTCTTTAAAATGGGCTTCATCTGTTTGTTCGCCATAGAAACAATGACTGCTCAAAGGAAACAAGCTCGCGTCGACCTCAGACAGATGATGCTCACGCAGCAGAGCGAGCTAACGCTCACACATGACGTAACAGACGGCGACACCTTAAGCTGTGGTTGAGTCATTCAGGCAAGTCGCCGTCAGCGGAGGACGTTCTAATGTGTCTCCTATTAGCAGAGACGAGCTCTCATTGTCCTCCTCTAATGAAGCAGCAGGAAGTCGACACACTCAGGTGGAGCCATCAGCGCCGGCAGAGCGACAACGACAACGAAACGACACGGCGAAGCCTGTACCGGGTAGAGGAGGCAAAGGAGAAAGAGGAGACAGAGGAAACAGGGCAGGTAGAGGAGCTAGAGGAGACAGAGGAGACAGAGGAGGCAAAGGAGACAGAGGAGACAGAGGAGGAAGAGGAGCTAGAGGAGACAGAGGAGAGGGAAAAGGCAAAGGAAACAGAGGAGACAGAGGAGCTAGAGGAGGCAAAGGAGCTAGAGGGGGTAGAGGAGGCAAAGGAGACAGAGGAGCTAGAGGAGGAAAAGGAGACAGAGGAGCTAGAGGAGGAAAAGGAGACAGAGGGGCTAGAGGAGGCAAAGGAGACAGAGGAGCTAGAGGAGACAGAGGAGACAGAGGAGCCAGAGGAGAAAGAGGAGCTAGAGGAGAGAGAGAGGAGACAGAGGAGCTAGAGGAGACAGAGGAGACAGAGGAGGCAAAGGAGACAGAGGAGCTAGAGGAGGAAAAGGAGACAGAGGTGCTAGAGGAGGCAAAGGAGACAGAGGAGCTAGAGGAGACAGAGGAGACAGAGGAGACAGAGGAGACAGAGGAGACAGAGGAGCTAGAGGAGAGAGAGAGGAGACAGAGGAGCTAGAGGAGACAGAGGAGACAGAGAAGACAGAGGAGCTAGAGGAGACAGAGGAGACAGAGAAGACAGAGGAGACAGAGGAGCTAGAGGAGACAGAGGAGCTAGAGGAGACAGAGGAGACAGAGAAGACAGAGGAGACAGAGGAGCTAGAGGAGACAGAGGAGCTAGAGGAGACAGAGGAGCTAGAGATGCTGTTACTGCAGTCCGTCCTGCTGTCAGATTTTAGATGGAACTCCCCTCTAAAACAGAAAGAGCCCCCCCAACAAGGAAAACCTGTGGCTGCAGGAAGTGGAGTGAAGTTTGTTAAACGCACAAAACCTTTGTGAACCAAACATCTTTAGAGTCCCGTTCAGTAACGACACGACGGGGAACCATCTGACGGTGAAACTCCAGATCTCCATCTTCCTCTGACATACTTGGTGGCGACTCCAAAACTGTCGTCATGAACTGGCGCCTTGTCCGGGATGTATCCTGCCTCTCGCCCAATGCCAGCTGGGATCGGCAGTAACAGAAGATGGATGGTTGAACAGATGGATGGATGAGCCTCCATTCAGTCCATCAGACAGAACAGAAACAGAAGCCGTCACGACTGACTGGGTTTCTTTTTTTGTTTTAATGCAGCACTGCTAAGACCTTGAAAGTCTTTCATGTTGAAACTCAGAGTTCTTTTGTCGGTTTATCCTAAATCAACCTCTTTAAATGGAGACTAATGATAGCAGTTAATTGTACTTAAGGCGCAGAAGCACGACTGATCGTTTCGTCTGATTGCTTTTCCCACTGCAGCAGAAGCAGAAATCCATTCTGCAAAAGCAAATATATGTATGTAGCAGGCTGCTACCGCAGTGGCCGCTCTCTGCATAGATTAGAATTTGCTTAATAATTCCGAAAGCGCTACTTAAGCCTCGAGTCATACAAAAACACAAAAATTGAGAACGCATCCGTGAGGCGTTAAGAGCAACGTTTTTTGTTTGTCTGCGTAATGGAAGCCGTTTGAACGAGTCAAAGTCGACAGACTGCACTCCTTAGAGAGCGAGATGCTTCAGGATCAAACAGCAATGAAAGAATAGATCAAACAAACCTCCGTAATGAGCACCCATGGGAGTAAAGCAGCAGAACTGAGCCCACAAAAGATTAGGTCCATGCAAATGGAAAAAAAAACAAAACAACAATGCTGTTGCACACTTTTCAGAATCGTCTAACTTCTTTCTGGGCACGTTTTAAAGGAGTATTACACTGTTTTTGCTGCAGTTGGAGAAGATAGGCAACAGCCAATCAGAAATATGACATTATTTTCTGATTTTTTTTTGCAGCATTTGTGTTCACAGGCACAAATAAAGACGACTAAACCTCTGCGGATCTCACCTGTGCACCACCTGACATGTGGATAACCTCATGCATTATCTGCACACATGAGTCGAGATGAGAAGTTGCAGTCTATTGGGTGGAAGCAGAATAATTAGGACTGGAATTATTGATTTTCCCTGCACCACATGTGTAGATATCGATATATTTTCTCTCATTAAATGTTCAGAGTTCAATTGCAGACACGCAAAAAGGTGACTAAAGGTGACATTAATGAATGATCACCAGGTTTAGAGCAGATGCAGACAATGAGGATGTTCAGTTTTAATCCCAGAGGAAGCAAAAAGCAGCAAACATGAACCGATGAAGACGAACAAACTCAAACTGTTTGTCCTCTCAGATCCAAAGCAAATTCGAGCCATTAGTGGAATTCATGCCAGCCTCTCAAACACACTCTTTCCACCGAGCAGCTTCTGCAGGAGGTAATTACCTCCCCAAACGCCGTGGAGGACTCTTGTCTCAATACGAGGGGATATTATCTATTCTCTTTCCTTATGATGGTTCTAGCTTCCTGCTCATTTGTGTGTGAAAGTTGTAACCCTCCAGCTAATTAGGCTATAATTTAATCTGACCGCCAGCACTTAATTAAGACGAGCGAATGCCAGGGAGACGGAAGGAGGAAACTGATAGGTGAGAGGAGAGCCAGCAGAATGCGTTAACACATTCATTTAATTAGCATTATAAAATTAAATTAAAATTTTTACCTGATTACCTCAAAACACCATCAAATAATTTCTATATTCCTATCAGAGTCTGACCTTTGCAGCTTCCTCCCGCATGGTGACATCATCTCTGCTTCTGCTTCCTTTCTCCTCAGCATTGCAGCATTCAGCTCATTTGCATTCAGTCTTTAAAAAGGCATGAACTAAACACCTGATATAAAGTTTAAAAGCTCAAACCCGCCTCAAACAGAAGAATCTTTCCTGTTCTAGGCTGCCATCAGATCCATTTTTGAGGTTTTCAGGATCAGGATGGTCTTTCGAAGGTCCAGATATGTTTCTTTATGCATCTATGTGATGTTTAACCTCATGTTTTAGGGTCTAATAAACTTCTCTGGCCTTTCCATCAGCTTATAATGTTAGTTCTGAGCCCCACGAGTTAGCATCGGTGAACTCCTTGAAGTTTATAGATGAAACTCTGACTTAACTTTAGGACATAACAGACAGAAGTCTATAGCAGTTCGGTTTCAATCTGTTTTTGGTTTCAATCTCGTCCCCTCAACCATAGGTACAAGTTACACATTTTTGCACCTTGCAGGCTGCTTCTTGTCGACTTCTACTCCTGTTGCCTGTTTTTCGTTTGCTGAACAAATTTTAGGGGGTTTGCACAGAGACAGTGATCCTGTGCACACATTTGCATAAAAGTCGTGCTGTTTGCAGTGAGGATTACGTTTACAAACTTGTTTTGAGGGACCAGATGCCCAAACCATCTGGATCTCCTCCGTGTGGGACAGACGTCCTTTCCAGATCCATCATCTCCTTACGGATCAGGAATAAAAAACGACCAATCAGAGACGTATCCGTCTTTAAATTTAAGAGTAAAGGAGACTTTAGCCTCGTTGCCAGCGAGACTGAAAAAGGAAGAAAGAAACTAGAAAGCAATGAAGGCAGGAGACGAGAATAAACAGGTTAGTTTGGAGAGAAAACCTCTCAAAATGTAGCAGGGATGAGGTAAAACCTACAGGAATTGAAGAGACTAATTACTATTCTAGAGCAGCAACCATTAAAATATATTTACCAACTGAAAGCTTCAAATATTTCCCTTTTGTTTTTGCCAGTTTAACTTAACTCTGAAGCACAAAGCGCTGCGTTATCTTAGAAGACAAGTGATTGCACGCCTCAGTGACCTCAGCAGGAGGACTGATGGTGGTGGTGGTGGTGGTGGTGGTGGTGGATGTGCGGGGGTGGGGGGTAAACTGAATGAAGCTGGTCTCAGGCTAGCAGTCACTACTGTCTGCATGGATGGATGAGTCTCCACAGCTCTGCTGAGCGAAGCCTGAAGCGGCAGGAAAAGGTCTGCTGGCGGTCGGGTTCAACGCGTGATGGGAAACAACAACAACAGCTGCACCTTTAAAGTAAAATCCAGTCTCAATGCGGTAACGGTGTGTTAGAATTAAAATCCCAGATGGCTTTAAAGGGGAATAAGGATTTAATTTGAGACTAAACATGAAAGGGATGTTTGAAACAATCACATTTATCCCCATGAAGCCAGAACGCAGCTTCAGACTGGTAATGTGAACCTAGACATGACTGACCTACTGGAAGTGAACGTCTGGACCTGCTGGTGACACCCTGAAGGTTAGGCCGCTTCTGGAGCCAAGCTACATGAGTTGTTTTGTTGTTTTACTCCAGAAATGAATCCGATCTATCGATGAAGAGAAGCAGTTGTTCAACGCCTGCTTGTTCGGGCTCTACAAACACGTAAAGAGGATGATCTGTGCATTCATAACACCTCAACCTGACGACTGTGATTCTCAACACTGTGCCTGCAGCTTCCTGTTGTTCAGGATGCTGCTGCTCGTCTTCTGACTGAAGAGAATAATTCAACATACACCAGGCTTCCTGTCCATCACAGATTCTTCTTCTTTTCCTTTCGGCTTTTCCCTTCAGGGGTCGCCACAGCGAATCCGTTGCCTCCATCTAACCCTGTCTTCTGCATCCTCTTCTCTCACACCAACTACCTTCATGTCCTCTTTCCCTACATCCATAGATAGATAGATAGATAGATAAACCTCCTCTTTGGTCTTCCTCTAGGCCTCCTGCCTGGCAGTTCAAAACTCAGCATCCTTCTACCAATATATTCACTATCTCTCCTCTGGACATGTCCAAACCATCTCAGTCTGGCCTCTCTGACTTTATCTCCAAAACCTCTAACATGTGCTGTCCCTCTGATATACTCATTCCTGATCCTATCCTTCCTGGTCACTCCCAGAGAGAACCTCAGCATCTTCATCTCTGCTACCTCCAGCTCTGTCTCCTGTCTTTTCCTCAGTGACACTGTCTCTAGACCAAACATCACTGGTCTCACCACATATTATCTGCCTTTAAAGCTTGATTTACTCCAATCTGTTCTCACTTCTTCTTCTTCTACTAATCAGTTGCTCATGATTAACCCTAAAAACCGGGTGTGATGGAACCGTTATCTGTGGAGCAGCCCTTCAAAGTTTTGGTTGCATTAGATGTGCTACGTAAATAAAGTTTGTCTTGACTAAAGTATCAAATATATTGTTTACGGGACACAGCCGGATGCAGCGGGTGGTGTTTTTTTTTACCTGGAAACCATGGAGGCATTGCCATGGAGAAGCTGCAGGGACTTTAATCATGATAGCATTGAATGCTTTCAGAATCCTCCGACATCATCAACCTTGTCTGGCGGCACGGTTGAGAAAGCAGAGATGAAAGGATCGACTTGACAACCAACGAGGATTCGCTCGGGTACAATCTAGTGTCGTCCGCATACAGCAGCGACTCTGTCTGTTTGCACAGCTGGATGACTATTCCACCCGCGACACTCTGTCATCTGATCCGTAGTCGCGATGAAATCTCTGCGACTGTGATTCTCACAGTGTTTGACATTCGAGGTGGGTCTGCTCGGGCTTTAAGGATTGATGTGCCCTTCTAAGAAAACGACAGGGGGTGACTCGGAGGAGCCACATCAGAACACAACACTGGTTATTTGTGCGTTTTCAAGTCAGCAGAAACTTGTCAGCCGAACCCCTCCTGTCTGCAAAAGGTCAGCCTGTCATGGATTTCAAAACCAGCCTTATTTTTAGACTGACCTTCATGCATTTTTGAAATAAGACAGCGCTCGCGTGTCTCGTACAAGAACCATTGTTTTCGATCCTATAAATTTAAAATCTGGAAAGACTACACGGCTGCATATCAATGCGGTCGTCAAGCTCCTGTTCTGCTCGTGTCATCTGTTCTCCAGGTTTGCTTCTCTTGAGATCTTTCTTTTTTGTCTAAATATAGAGGAAGGAGAATGAATGATTTCTCCTCCCTGGAGACGGATCAATACCTGATGATTGAGACGTAGAATAAAAGAAGGACAGGAAGTGAGAGAAAGTGAACAAATGTTGCTGGGAGTGTGGATTTAGAACAGAACGTGACGATGTGGGAAGTTATTCGCCTGTGGTACTGTTATTTATGTGTTCACGGGGGACTAAATAAACAGTAAATGTGTGTGTGTGTGACCTGTATAACTTTCTGACGTATGTGGTAAAGTGTGTGTTCGTGTTGCTGCGTGGGTCGTAGTTGACGTGTTTCTGAATAAATGTGAGAATATCTGTGTATTTGTTGTGTAAAGTTCTATTTTTGTGAAAATGTGGGATTATTCCTGTGTGTATGAGTGTGTGTTCATGTGTGTGTGTATATATATATATATATATATATATTTGAATTCAGTTTTGTGTTGGGAATGTTCCTGTGGTTGTGTGCATTAGTGTGTGTTTCCAAGTGGATTTCTCTTCCACCTTCAAATGGGTTCCTATCATTTGTCTCAGCTGCTAAAATAGAGGGTAACGTTAGAGGACGTTTCCTGTTTACGTCCATATTCTCATTATTATCACAAATAATATCACAACTGGAGTGACTAATTTTATGCACGGTGTCGAGCGCTCGACTGAAAGGCAAACATATTGAGATTTTTCTTTGACTGGAAGTCTGCAGAACATTTCAGTCGGGTTGGGATTTGTAAAGCGGTTTCATATTGAACCAGAAATGTCCAACATATATATATGTGTGATTTTTACAGAAGCTGCTCCCATTTTAACTTGAGCCGAGTGTCGGAAAGCAAAGGTCAGCCCCAGAGTTAAGAGATACTTCAGTGGTATAGAGATAAGACACTCCAACAACCTTCTGGCAACTTGTGCACAAACATCACAACATTAGAAGTCATAGATATTTTTTTTGCTTTAACCTACTACTGCTCTGTTTTAGTGCAAATGAGACACTAATAAATGTGTTTCATGCTAAGAATAGCAATGATGTCATTCCTCAATATCACACAGTTTCTATTGATAGTTCTTCATCTCTGAGTCACAATTTCACTACCGGTGTGATCCAAGTGTAAAACAGTGTCTCCTCCGCCTCTCCAGACAGATTCTCTATGTTTCTCCACCCATTTCTCATTAGATCACAGCCACACAATGAAATCCATTGTTCCATTGTATTGTCGAGCAGGGCCGCCCGGCTGCACTGAAACCAAAGCATCACAAACACACCGATTGTATGAGTGAGTACAAACACACTGCTTGTTGTTTTTACGCACCCCGTTTACACACAACAAGGACATTTTAGCCCGAGGAAACAGTTTGTACATTTTAAATACATGCTACTTATAAAGTTATTTAATAGCATGAAGTGATATTAAAATAGTCTGAGAAAGAAAGCACACTTTAATGTAAAGCTTCAAACATAAAACAGCTATCAATATGTTGAAACATGCTGAGCGGAAATAAAAAATGGTCTTTGTAACATTAATTTCCTTCACATTATGAGATTAAAAAAATATGCCTAAGTGGGATCAACTCAATCACAGAAGTAAAAACACATAAAATAAATGACTTTTGAGGTGTTCGTTGGCGACTATTTGAATTTTAGGCAGATTTAACGGCCTGTACTGGAAGACTGGTTCACCCTGGTTCTTCATTACTAGACCTACTATTGGTACCAACACAGAACCAGGTCAGTTATTCCTACCAGGTTACAGTGTCAGGTCAGCCAACCATCCCATAACTCTGATTTCATATTTATTGCACACATTTTGTAGATCTGTGTCTCCAAACTTTCAAATGGTTGATAAGCATAGTTATCCAAAGCACACTGATAATTACAGGTATGTTAAATCTTGCTCGTTTCACAAAAATGTGAGGTTTATTATGAAGCAGCATAATTAAATTAAATTATTATGAAACTGCAGACATGGATTCCTCAATTTTTTAATTGTTTAGCACTGTATGCAATGTTGTAGTGGATCAGAAGCCAAAGTTGTTGACTGACAAACGGTTTTCTGGATTTAACAGCCTACAAAAACGTAACTAAATAGAGAAAAGGAGCGTTTTATTTCAGTTTAGGCGGGAAAAATACTATTAAAAACTCAATTTCCCATGATTCTTTGTTTGTAGGACATTTTATTTCCTGTTTACTCAGCCAATGAGTGGGGACTTGGGTTGACCGGGGTTACGTGAGGCGCGTGCGAGAGAGATAAAAAAAAAAAAAGAGTGCGCAGTAATTTAGAAGTCGGAAAAGTAAATTCAACATCGTTGTGATAAATATTTTATGCCCGATTATATTCGTGAGTAACTTTTTTTTTGGTGACGTGTTTTTCTATAGTTTTAAGTGAAAGTGCAGCTAGGCTAGCTGCGTTTGTTGTTTATTATTAGTTTTGGAGAAAAAACAAGCTAACTTCCGGAACGACCGTGCTAATTAGCTAACAGTGCTATTGCCTTTGACACCTGTTGCACCTGGATTATAATCCGGCTTGGGGACTCTCCTGAACGGCTTCGTCTTGTCGGGGATACGCGAGTAAATTAGCCTTTTTTTCTTAGCTATTGACGTGTCGATGCTAGTTTAAGATATGTTGATTGTTTTTTATGGGCCCCTAATGGCTAAATAGCCAATCATTTGCTAATTATCTCGACAAATATGATATATAAATATTTAATCAATATTTAACTGCTCTTATGATTTGGGTGTTAGATCTGTGCAATTTATTGTATAAATTGTTTTTTATAATTGTTTTTATAAAACCCATTTTGGTTGAAGGTAACCTCAAATTTAAGTCTCGTAATATGTTCAAGGCTTTTGATTTTGCACTGGTATTTATTTTTGATGTGTTTGATATTGTGAAGCTGTTGCTAACTCCAGCCGTGATCCTACAATTAACCCCTTAATATGAGGGAAACAATGTGGGCTGTTATGGTTGTGTTGCTTTGGTTTATGGAGCAGTGTTGAGCACTTCCCAGTTGTGAATGTAAATATGTGACATCACTCAACATTTAGTAGTAAGATCGGTCTATGAGTTCTTGTTTCTGTAACAGATAAATGTATTTTCAGCTCATGTGCCCAGTTGTCATATAATTGCCCCAGCCTTGCACGAACTGTGTTTCTAGATGGAACTGTAAATTCAGACTAGTACTAGTAGACTAGCAATAGGAAGCATGTCTTGTGCTGTCATCAGTCTGCTGATAAAGTGAGCAATCTATTGTTGTATTGTGGATGGACCTTCTCCTTAGTGTATTGTTGTCAAATGAGAGTGTAGAGTCCTGATAGATTTATAGTTAAAAATTTTCCTGACAAACTGCGCTCCTCTTCATGGTCATTTACTTTTTTGAAAGCACCCTCTTCCAACTGTGCTTTCTTCATCATTTGTTAGTAACCCTCACAAAAAAAGCCTGTACTGCATACATACCAGTTGTCTTATGTAAAGACAAGGAAAACACCTTTAGAAGTCAAAATGTTAACAATTTCTACTTAATTTTTCTAAATTTATTATTTAAAAAGAGTTGCCCAGACCTAAAAAAAACAAACCATTAGCGGCTTGCATCATCCTTCACAACCTGAATCGAAGATGCACAAAGGATGAAACATTTTTTGTTTTATGAAGTCAGACAGACTTCCATTGTGAAGCTTCAGCTCAAGGCCAACTGCCCCATCCCCTCACTGCTGAGTGGGGAGGCGGTGGGGGCCGCTGCTCTCTCCTAACTCATTTTGTTAAAGCGCCTTTGGAAATGACTTGGTAGAAGCGTTGAAAGCTACACAGACAAAATCAACAAGAGCTGCTGAGAAGAGAGAAGTGTTATCATGATGAGAAAATAATCACTGCCTTTGACACTCGGATGGTCTTCGGAATATAGTAATAAGCAGTAGAATGAGTGCTTAAGGCCATGGAAACTGATGTGCTTACATAGGAATAATGGTTTCCCATCCATCTCTATGTATCAACAAGGTTATTATTGCAAATGAAAGCAAAATACTCTCCCTACGAACAGCATCAGCAGCCTGTTGTCTATTTTCTGATGAGGTCTGCATATTTTCTTTCCTGGAATCTATAGCGCTGTGAAAAAGAATTTGGCCGGTGATGCTTCCCTTTTTCTTTGTCTTAAGCAGCGTTCAAAAGCCATTCAGTTATGCAATTTTCTACACAACAGCAGCTTGTATAATAAGTTACAACAAGTCTTCTTGTTATGGCAGGAAATTGGTCAAAGTTCCAACTGGAATTCTAGGTGAATGTTTTCTAAACTGGATAACATCATGCAGTTAAGTTACACAACTTGTTGTCATCCAGGAAATGATTTTTTGGTAAAAATATCAAAGTGATACCAGTAAACAGTGTGTCAGCTCTTTCCAAGACTACATTCAGCTCGAAAAATATCAATATTCTGACAAAATTCTCTTTTTAACAGAAGTGTTGTGATTGTTATGGTGCTTTTTTACGTATTGAGTCGAGCAGAAGACACAATATGACACTAAAAACTCAACAGTTTTAGTGTTTTAGAGCTGGAAGGAGAAATCAAATCACAAGTCTGAACTGATCATCATCACACTTATTTCCACATATGCACCCAACTGAAAATAAATGCGGACACTTAATAACCAATTCAAGATTGCACTGGAAGTAACGAGAAAGGACTGTGATGTCACACAGAGGTTGATTGAGCCCCAAAATAAGTTTGAATCTGAAAAGTCAAATCAGCGTGGATCTGATGTCTGAGGCAGAATCTTGTCCACAAGTAGGACACAACTTCAATCAGAGCAGAAGTTGGCTTTCAGCCTCAGAAGTTGGATGTGTCCACTCAGTGTGAGACAGACTCTCCAGGATATGACAGAATGCACCGATCTCAGTGTCCTCACTTCAGAAGAGTGCTTCAATCAGACCCCTCCGTGGGAGACATTGAAACTACCGAGGACAAAGAAAGTGCTTTTCCAGACCTGCTCTTTTCAGAATACTGGGAGTGAAGCACCGAAAGAGGTTTTGGACAGATTCACAGAGAGGTCAGAGTGCAAGAGTTTGGATATTTCTTAGCTTTGGCCTGCCAGAAAAGAAGATGTGAACAGTTCAGCAGAAGATGGTGCCACAAGCTCTAATGGGTCTTGGTGATTGGTCGGCAGTCACGTGATGATGTACGAGCGTTCTATTGGCTGATGGCATCTGGAAGTGCGCTTCGTTCCGTGAGTCTTGGACTTCCGTGAGACACAAAAGTGCTTTAAACAGTCTATCAGTGTGGGAAAAGGTAATACAGATAGAAGGTGGTTTAATATCATTATGGGAAGGGGTCATAAATGTTTAAATTACCGTAAATAATAAGATAGTTTGTCGCTATATTGTGGAATTTGTTATTTGCGTGTGGTTCCTGGAACGCATAAACCGTAAGTAATGAGGGTGCACTGTATACATAGTATATACTTAGTATACATAGCAAATACACATATAATTATTGGAAAATCACTCCCTATTGGCTCATATTGCAGCCCTTCATTTACAATATGATTCATTTGTCCAGTTTAAATTTCAAATGTAGAGTGGGTAACCACAGTTTATCACTATTTCTCGGTGAAATAAACACTTTTTTTGCTTTCTCCTCGTGGATTCTGATGCTACTTTATGTCCTGACGTCAGCCCGTTCTTCTCTTTCTCCTCTTCCCTTTTACAAGAGCACATAAAAAAACATGTGCGGTTAATAAGCAGCCCCACCTCACTGGTACAAGCTGGAAGAGGGAGCGAGCGGGTCACTTGGGACCGATATCAAAGAGAGTGGAAGGGGCTGTTATCTGGAGGTGCAGTGACAGACCCCTGCTGTGGCCCCCACTCTCATTAGTCCACCGCGTCTCATCCTCCCATTCTCAGCACTTGTCAATGTGCTGTCAGCTGCCTGCTCAACTGTGGACTGAGGACCAGCCTGAGGACCGGGTGGATGGAGAGAGAGAGAATACAAATGAAGGGAAGATTGTGAGGTGTAAAGCAGTCTTGTCAGCAGACAACAGAAGAGATGCAGCTTCTGTGAACTGTAATCCATCCTGTAAATATCTAATTTCACCTTCCGCAGTCTGGGTACAAAGAAAAGCGGCTGCAGCCCGCTTCCTCAATCCTGTCAATTCACCTGAAACGGCAGGAGAGAAACTAAAGGAGATATATCGAGCAAGAAGTGTAACTGCATTCACACTGCTGTGTTCAATCCATCAGCAATGAATGGAACACCTATAGACATGCATTGTTGCATGACTATACACCTTGTGTGTGCATGTGTGTGTATAAAGTGTAAAAAGAATATTCCCACTGGGCATTAATGAAGTATCTTCATGATTTAAAAATACTATGCATTTAAAAATGTTTTTTCATTGTCATAGGGCCAATGAAAAAACATTGGCCCTATGACCATCATGTGGAGATTGATTAAGTAGTTTGGCATTGAAAACAGTTGCAACAGTTGGTTTAACGTACTGTTACCAGGGTAACCATATCCTTTAAAAGAGACGTCAAAAGGAACACTTGTGATAAAAATAAATCCAGAAAATAAAGAGACTCAGCAAATTCAACTCATTAAATGTTATATTTATGGTAATAATGTAATGAAATAAGTGTGTTTGGACTCATGTGTACACCCTCCTGGAAAGGCCTTGTGAAGTAGAGCATTTTATTGTTGCACCAACCAAATAATGTTTCTGTGACTCTGTAGATTTAGTAAAGGGACAAACAGCAGTGTTTCTTTTTATTGATTTGTTTTGGGATATTTAATACATCTGTCTCTATCTTCTGTAGAATGAAAGTACAAAAAGGTCTTCCTTCATCATTTGGTCGAGTTGTTAAATTTAATAATATAGTAATGTATTATTATTATTACATTAAACTTTTATTTTGACCTCTATGAACTATAGTTAAACACAACATTGTTTTTACATTAAGTAGCTTGAAGCGTTGTCATATTATAATTGCATTTTGTGTAGTGGTGGCTCTTGGGTTAAGGACAAATTAATTACATTTTGAGGTGGGTCAGGAAACCGATATAAAATAAGAAGTGGTTGCTTTTTTTTGAACCAAGTTGAAAATGGCTTGAAAAATATTTTTCCACCATTCCCCCCCAACAGTAACACATTTGCATCCAAAGTTTGGAGATTAAGATATGAATTTTAAGATTTGCTGTTTCCTGTGTCAAACTATGGTCACGTGACATTCACACCAAATACCACAGGTTCTTTATATAATAAAATTGCAAGTTAATGTAAAGCCAAGAATAGACACAAATCAATAAATGAAGCAATGCCAATGTTTCATTATTTGTATTTCACACTAGTTCCAAAGGTTCAACACAGGTGAGTTGATGTTCTACATGAAATACAACATACACACGGAAGCAGCTGTCTCACTTTGGGTGTTGGTTGATGCGATGTTGCTCCTGTTACTAGTCTGACACACGTACTTTTAAGTGAACCCGCTGTGACATTTGCATGATTAAGGGATTGATGTGAAAATTGACATAGCGTTTAGTGTGAACGATGTGATCGAACATGCCACTGCCCTCAGTATGCTGATAACACAGTCACTCAGGAAGATTTCATCTGCAAAAGGTAATAAGCTCATGCGTGTATTGAACAGTCATTATTGTCCCCATTTCTGATTGCTGATGTCCTGTGTAAGAAAACAAAGGTCTGGTTGTTCAGCTGTGGTTGATTTCTAGTTGGGAACTCTTCTTATAAAGTCATGCAACCCAGATATGGGCCAAGGTAACGGTCGCTGCTGGCGCTTATTCATTGTCTCTGCATCAGAAGCTGCATTCAGTCATCAATAAAAGAGGACAGATCCTGCTGGATGCAGGTGGACACACACACACACGCACACTGTAAATAACACAACCATATGATTCCTTCCGATGTGTAATCTCAGCCAGAGCATATATCTGTTGCCTGCAGCAGCCGTGTGTTACGCTGGTGTGGATGAAGATTCTGTATCTGCAGACAAAAGGAGTCATCCTCCTCGGATATGAGAGAGAGCTCATCACCTCATCTTTACTCACAGCCCCCTGCTGCCACGGGGCTTTCCAGTATCTTCACCACTGCTAATAAAAGATAAATAAACCATTGGATATCCATGCAGAATGTTTTCTGCCACCGCAGCAGCCTTCAGTTGCAAGATGCTCCCTAACAAGTCAGAGCAAGTGTGGCACAGCTGGGTATATAAAAGCTGCAGGTTGTCTCAGCTTCTCTCACACAGTGCATTACGTCTGTCCAAGTATCACTCTGTGGATGCATTACAGTGTGTGCCGTCCTCCCTCTGATAATGTTGAGGTATAGCTGTTTCTGGAGATCAGTGCAGATAAATAATGCATGCTGCTGGGACGCGGCGTGACTGCTGAACGCACACACGGCATACGGCTATAACACCAGCACTCTCACAGCATGCAACACTTCAATAAAACGCCCATAAATATTGCAGCAAAACCAACAGTCTAATTTGAGTTCATTGCAAATCGACACTCTTGTACTGGGATGAACTATAACACATTTTGGACTCCTTTCATTCTGTTGACATTCAACCATCAGGATGCAACAAACCCCCCCCCCCGTTGATGCGCTGGTATTTGCGCCGCGTGCCTGCACTCTCACAACTTCATCGCTTCAATCAAGTGATGTAAAAGCAATCCTTACAGAGGTGATGAGAAAGAAGAAGAGGTCTCACCTGTTTGTGTGTGTGTGTGTGTGTGCGCCGCGTCGTCTGTCCTGGCGGAGCGGAAACTTCTCTTGCCAGCACTGTTGGTTTAAACCTCACTCCGTCTTTTCTCTCTCGCTACCCCCCCCCCCCTCCACTCGCTCGCTGTCCTCTCTCTCCCACCCTCCACACGTGGTCTCATTGCTCTTTTTTCCCTTTCAATCGTTGCTTTTCCATTTTTCTCTTCCTACCTGCTTCAGTGTCTTCCTCAGATTGCTGCTTTTTTAATCTCCTCACCCATCACCATCTATTCATACTACATGTTCCACACAGTTGTGATGTAATAAGGTGGTTTTAGAATCACTGTAGTGGATCTGCACTCAGATATGCTTTTCTAATTTCCCAGATCCCAGTGTGCGCCCATGCATTTGTGTATTTACAGATAGATTGCTGGAGATGAGCGGTCGTGTCGTAATAACCATCCGTTTTGAGGTGGCTGCCAACTTCCTCTCGCTCATTGTAGGGAGTCATCTCACCTCTGGGAGGGAAAGGAATGGGGGGTGTGTGGGGGCTGTCGGGTAAAAGAGAAGATACATGTAAAGCTCTCAAATTGAAATTCAGCCTACCACGTCTCCCTTTATAATCTCATTCAAATTCCACAGTCTGTTGCTCGCTCATATTTAAATGAGCACTTGACTAAGTCCCTCCTGTGCTTTTTGCTTTTCTTGGCCAGAGATTGGCACGCTTCCTTGCTCTGTTGGATCTGAGCATCCTGGACACTTCCTTGGCAAACAGGCGCACTCTTTGTGTTTTGGCCAATACACAGAAATAGAATTAAAAGAGTGGGAAGGAGGGACACACAATGAGGCTAAACACGTCTAATAGCATCCTGGCAACACGCGTCTGGTCGGATCGGTGGAGGTAGTGAAGTGTGAAATCACAGAAGGTCAGGATGTGTCCACGTTGACAGGAAAACCTTCAGTTCATTTGAGGTTGTCTTGCTTTACGATGGAGACGTTTGTGTTTACTATGGAGATGTTTGTGTTTTCATTTATAAAGGTTGTGGATGGTATCTCAGTTTTTTGTTGCTTCTGTCTGGAGGTAACTTGATTGGATCCTGATGTAGTAATGCACCGAAGCCGTATGCGCCACCTTCCTTGTTAGCCCATCATCTCGCCGACATCTTCGTCTTTCATGCTGCTATTCCTCATCACTTCCCAGTATTCACAGATTCAACTGTGTCATCATTTCATTAACGTGAGCAGGGTCATTAGCTGCAACCACCACCACAGCATGGTGCTCAGAGTTGAATTTACTTCACTTTTCTCTCCTAGTTCAATCACTCTAAATATTTCTACTACCTCTTTAGGCTATATGATTGCTGTCTCTTGATAATAATCAAAGTTTGCATCCATGCAACATTTTCATCATTAACAACATATTTATTATGAAGAATCTTGAGAGTGCTAGCTAAGCTAAGAAAATGTACTATGGTGACACTTACCAAAATAAAATTTGATTGCATGTCAGAATTCAGTTTAGAACCAAGGTGATCAAGGGCAAAGTTGGGAATGTCATGATTCCGCCATCTTCTTCTTCTCTTTTTGGCTTTTCCCTTCAGGGGTCGCCACAGCGAATCAGTTGCCTCCATCTAACCCTGTCTTCTGCATCCTCTTCTCTCACACCAACTACCTTCATGTCCTCTTTCACTATATCTATAGATAGATAGATAGATAAACCTCCTCTTTGGTCTTCCACAAGGCCTCCTGCCTGGCAGTTCAAAACTCAGCATCCTTCTACCAATATATTCACTATCTCTCCTCTGGACATGTCCAAACCATCTCAGTCTGGCCTCTCTGACTTTATCTCCAAAACCTCTAACATGTGCTGTCCCTCTGATGTACTCATTCCTGATCCTATCCTTCCTGGTCACTCCCAGAGAGAACCTCAGCATCTTCATCTCTTCTACCTCCAGCTCTGTCTCCTGTCTTTTCCTCAGTGACACTGTCTCTAGACCAAACAACATCGCTGGTCTCACCACAGTTTTGTACACCTTTCCTTTCATTTTAGCTGAAACTCTTCTGTCACACATCACACCTGACACTTTTCTCTAAATAATAATATTAAAAAAATTCTTGTTCTCATGGCCTCCAAAAATTTGTTTATCTGTTCAAAACTCATCAACAACCACAAAACATCCATTGGCTGTTGAACATCTGCATGTTTTGTAAAAAAAAATGAGCTAATGCTTTACATCATAGTGGAGTCTAGTCATGTTTTACTCTTAGAATACAGAGGTAGTACCATAAACCAACGCACAATGCATCCCAAATTTTCAGTTGTAAAAAAACTGGAGCAGGTTATATTTTTGTTGTGTTTGTCATGATTTTGATGCTCATTTCGATACAGCTTGAGAAACAGCATATTTAGTTATTTACACATGACATCAGAGTATTCAGAACTAGACTCTACTTGGAGTTTATAACAGTACATGGAGTTTGATTACTTGTTTTGTTCCAAAAGTGAACTGTTTATTACCCTCTTAAAAGAATAATTAGAAGACAGGCTGGGGTTGAATCATCCACCATTCCCCCTCATGGGCTTCTATTTCTGGTCTCTTTCCCCCGCCATCTGTCGTCTTCAGCAGGTGTTCCTTATCCTGCACCACAAGACTTTGGTACAGGACAGAGTGAGGGATGGTTCGTCCTAGCTATCAGTTAATGATGCAAAAAGACACCAATTTTGTCCCAGTGTCACCCTCATTTTCTCTTTACCCGTTTGACATTTCCTCTGCATCTCTACCCTCAGTGTTCGCCTTGTACTACTCTATTCCTGCCTGTTATGGGCACCAATCCTCTCCATCCGCTTTGGATTAGCCAATAACCTATTGCTGGTGTAAATTCTGCCAAACAGAAAGACGAGCCACGCCAAAGTTGCATTCTCTCTATCTGTGAAAGCGGGAAAGAAAGAAAGAGCTTGTGTTTGTATTGCTGCTGAGCGAATGTCAAGAGTTGTCTTTGCTGGCATTAATTAGTGACAGAAGCATCTGCTACCAATGCTACAGCCAGTCCGGATGCCTTTTGAAATACTGATTTTAAAATCAGGCTTGGAGCATCAAGAGACAAATCATGGAATGTGTCATCATGAACACTTTTTTTTTCTGTTTTCCCCAGTGAGACTAAGATTTGATCTCGGTTAGAAGTTGTGATTTGGCAGCTCCAGACAGGCTGATTAATAACAAACCATCATCTCCTCCATGGAAATGGAAAAATAGCAGTAAGCCTAAAGATGCACAATTCTGACAGAAATTCTTTACAAAATACTGCAAGTTTGAAATTAAAAATGTTAATCTGCCTTAACCTAGATTTGTGTTGTAAAACTGGGTCAGCTGGTCTTTTTTTCTCAGGGTTTTTACGTTAACTGATTCCAATCATAACATGAATTCTATGATATATGGAGATAAAACAATGCAATGGCAAAATGAGTTGGACAACTTGTTGCTTAACTGTGTTGATTATGCTGTAAATATTTTTTAATTTTGACAAAATAACAGTTAAAGCCAAATCAAAGACCAAGAATAGGATTACATAAAGGATTAATTCACATCAAATGTTTTATTAAGATTTTGTATATCTTGTTTTTATGTAATCCAAGGAATCTCAATGTGCTAATGATCAAATATTTTCTAATGCAAACTGATTTCTATGCAAAAAGAGCCTTTTACGGCTCCGCTGGGAGGGTGTAGCTCTGCACAGTGTTGCAGTGTGATGCGCGGGCGTGTGTGTGTGTGTGTGTGTGTGTGTGTGTGTGTGTGTGTGTGTGTGTGTGTGTGTGCATACATATTGCTCAGAGACTTTTTATGTTCCACAGTCTGGATTTTTAGTGCATCTCTGTGGAAATGGTGAGTAAATGGTAATGCAACAGGCTGGTTTCATTTAAGGGATCCCATTTCCTTCTGTTTAATTATTGATCACACGCTGTAAAGAATTTCACTGTGGCTGCACAGGAGAGTACGTCACCATTTTACAGTGAGGCAGTCACAATATATGGCTTTTAGTTAGTTTTAAACTGTATGCTAGCACATTTCTGCTTATTTACAAAGGGATATAAAATTGGCTCATTTTGCATGTAATTCTTGTAAATCCCAGTCAGTTAAAATAGGTAGAAAATTCAAAAGAAATGTTGTTTGTACTTTGCCCTAAGAAATTTTCATTGTCTTTGGAACATTCACATTGAACTGCCTGAATAAAGACACTGCGTTCCCACAGAATGACACTCGCATTGAATTAAAACACTTAATATCCAGGACATTCCAGTTGCAGGCTAAGTTTAATCTTCTGAAGATTAATGGGTGTTGTGTTGCTTTTGGGCATCGCTCCACTAAAGGAATGATAATGTTTCCAGCCTTTAACAGAAAATGCAGTCTTATAACGGAGACGTTATCCACGGAGATTGAGATTATGTGACAATAAATGTTGATTTACTTGCACAAGATGAATATTTAATATGATAAAACACTGTGAGGTATTGTAACTCCAGAATAAATTTACAGCAGGTTATTACCATGCAGAAATTCAGGAGTGCTCAGTGATTTTTTTAAAAACATTTGAATATGTTGAAATTAGATTGAGCTGTTTTTGATTTGCCCATGTGATATGTTGAATTTAATGATTAATGTCTCTCTATGCAGAAGGTTTTTGTAATATTAAAATGAAATTGGATTATTTTATCATGCATCAGATTCTCATATCCTCTGTCATTAGACATGCAGCCAGGTCTGCCTCACATCATTCACAACTGAGATTGCTCTTGTTTGCATAAAAACCTGCTTCCCTGCAGCCATAAATCACCAGGCTGTCTTCTTATAACTTAATTTTAGAGAAACTGTGTCTTAATTATCAGCCTTATGCACACTTTCATACTGAAGAATAAGGACGTGGGTGTTAAACAGCAGAATAGATTGTAGGAAAATTAATTTTGCAGGTTCTTGGAGTTGTTATTTTTAACATCAGAGAGCGTTTCTTCAGGTTGTAAGGGGCTCTGTCACTGTGGCTGCCCTAGTTTCATCATTAGGTCTGTTTTCACGGAGCAGGCTGGAAAACTAAATATAGCTGTACAGTCGCACAGCAAAGGGAGCAAAGCATCATTTGTTGTTGTTGATGATGATAAACGCTGATGACGCTGTGATGTAGTTGAGTAAGGAAACGGGTACGGCGCTTTCCTAGAGACTTTGAACGTGTCTGACATGTTTTGAGTGTTTCAGAGTTAGTAGTTTATTAATATAGACACAAAATGTTACCTATAGATTTGTATAGATCAATGCTGTCTTTCGCTAGGAATCTGGTGATACATTGCAGTCAGTATGGCTCACTATATTACACCATTTCTTTCCGACCAGACACATTTTCTCATCATTCCTACCTTGACTGGCCATGCTTTAAACCAGGAGTTGTTGTTTCAGGCCTGAAGTGAAGTGGATTGATCATAAATATGTTTTTTTTTAATTATTACAAGACAGCAGCATTGTTATGGTGGTCCTCATCTCCCTTCAGGTTCCATCCCCGTCTATCACCCACACACCCCTTCCTTTCAACAAAACATAAAAAGAACCTTGTGAACACTGGGAAAACAGATGTCCCAGAATTATCAGGATTTTTTTTTGTTCTGCTGTTTTAATGATCTGTTCCCATCCCAAAAGCCTATCTCTGACAGAGGATTCTTGAAATCTGTCCATTATGTTTTTCAGTTCAGTGGCTGCCCTCACATTTCTCAATTCCAAATTAACTGAGAAAAATAAATGACTAATCTTTATTCCCAAAATTCAGAAGCTCCTGGTTTCCCATTTTCTCCATTCTTCCAGCCATTTTAAGTCTCACACTCAAAAAGCTTCTCTTCCCCTTTATCTGGACCCAAAATTTCATGTGTTCTCCTTGGATAAATATCCAAACCTCCTACCACGTCTAGTCAGAATCCATCATATTGTTTATATGTACCAGTAATAGAAGGTAATAATGGGAAAAAACCCTCATCCAGCAATGATTTTTTTGGTCTAATTTAAAAAAACAACAAAGAAACAGGTCTTCTAAACTCCCGCTGTACTCAAATAATGAGCAAATGTAAGTAAAAATTGCTTCTGGAGACAAACTGTGTGGAGATGCAGCAGAGGCGACCTGTAAAAACAGACGAATGGAACCCATGTGAGCCGTAACCGACGGCAGGAAACCGACGTTCATTACCAGCGTTCCCATGGAAAAAAAACAATCTGATATTTATCACCTAACCAGGTTCCTGAAACCGTGTGTGTGTGTGTGTGATTTCACAATGGATCACATAGATTCAGCCAGGATTTCTTTCCTGACAGATGATGCGAGTCGGGGCATGGCGGCGCTGCTGGGAGTCGGCGTCCAAATTTTTTCAATGTGACTTTCACTTTTTTTTTTTTTGTCATCCATCAGCTTCAGCGCTGTGAGTCCTCTCAGTCACACCGTAGCTGCTGTAATCCTGTTAGTGCATGTTCAAGGTGTTTCAGTAGAAAATCCTGACAATGAATGTGTGTGTATGTGTGTGTGTGGTTTGCTGTCACAGTGTGAATGCAAATATGCCTGTGTCACACTTCAAGGTGGTGACGGCAGGCAATCATTTCTACACACACACACACACACACACACACACACACACACACACACACACACACACACACACACACACACACACACACACACAGGTTGCAGTAATCTCTCTCTGCTGACATGACCGTCTCAATCTGTCTTTCTGCCTTGAGGCCTCCATTGCAGAGCTGATTCAATTTGCCTCCATCAAAATGCAATTTCTCGGCTTCGCCATTACGCTCACCTCACCTCTCCTCCTTCCTCTCGACTTCTCCTTCCAGCTCTTCCTCCTGCCCTTTCCTTCCTCCTTGAACCACGTCCTCGTCCTCCTATCAAACACCTTCCTTTTGTAATTTCTCATCTCTCTCCTTCTCTTTTTCCAACATTTTTTTTCCCCCTCACAGGTTGGATGCTGATATTTCCCGAGGGTTCTCTGACAACCTGTCTTGTATTATTTTCCCTGGGTGATCAGACTTTGATAATGAATGTGTGGGCTGACGGAAACTGTGTCCCCCCACAGACCCATAGATGGTCTCACTCCATGTTATTCAGGAGTGATGGGGTGTAAGAAGATGGGGGGGAGGCATGAAGGTTTCATCCAGAGTGTTTCTCAGGCTCTCTACTCTGGTTGGTAGTAGCTCAGCACCGACCTGCTTACGGCTTCATGAAAGATGATGATATGCATGCACACTGGTTTAAAATGGGGCACTTTAAAGGCAGATTACACTAAGTTTCATCACATGTAAATGTCAGAGCTGCTTCCCTTAGAGAAATGGGTGTGAATACTTTATGAGTACGGCAGAAGAATAAAAAGCAGCGCAAAATAATTATCAGATATCAAATCTGGGCTAGGTCAGATATAGTTCAACTTGCCTATTCTTTTTTGAATTGGGTGTATTTTGTCATTACCATTTTGATAATATTTTTATTGTGCTTGTCACCTCTATCATTTCAAACACTAATTTCAGAGTTTGTTTAAACCACATGAATATCAGAGCTCATCCATGTTGGTTATGACCACCCTGTGACTCTGTAATTAGTGATTTGAGGACAGACTGTCCATGGAAAACACAAGAAATTTTTTTTTTTTTTTTTGTGAAATACAGGTAGTCGTCAACATACAAATATAATAGGTTCTGAGAGGATGTACGTAAGTTGAATTGATTGTAAGCTGTTATTTATTAAATTTCAATCTATAATCGCAATTTGAATTAATTTAGATATTGTTACTACTCTAGATATGAGAGTATTATTCCTTAAGACGGACCAGAAACAATTACAGGACATAAAAACAGCACCTAATTCTCGATTATACGTCGATTTAAAAAAAAAAAATACAGTATTTTCTGCACTATAAGGCGCAGCGGATTATAAGGCGCATATAATAAAAGAAATTAAAATAGATTTTAAAAACTAGTAGCTGTAGCTGCGCTACCTGTCCACTAGATAGTGCATTCATGACTGTGAGTAGCTTTAGTCAGCTGTGAAAGACTATTGTTATTTCAATGAAGGCATTCTGAGCCTCACAAGGAAACCTGATCACTTGATCACTTTGCCATATTAGAAAGAAATCAACACGCATATTAAAAAACCTGACATTAAAAACTGGTTAAATTCTGTACGAGTGGACCACTCAGTTCGAACAGGGCGGATTATTTCCTGATCTGAAGTTCAAAGCAGATATTTAAGCTCTGACGTTCGTCTTCGTTTATTAATTAAATATTGTTTCGATCGATCGGTAGTCCAGTCGGAGGTGTGGTGTATGTTTGTTCATATCTCCAAATGTTCGTAAGTTGAATGGTTGTAAGTTGAGGACCTGTACTACTGATGTTTCAGAAGATTTCTAAAATGGGTTGGGAAGCATCAGAGAAAGTTGTAAGCCACTGTTCTGACACATCCCTCTGCATTCCCCTTCATCCAACAGTTGCAGTCGCCACATCTTTTTAGCTGTTGTCAACACGTCTTCAAATTTAGGCTACACACATTTTGTGTTCCACCTTGCGTTCACACAGATGTGCGTGTTGGTGCTGGCTTTATATTTGTGGCCAACACATAGGCAGAACAAAGCAACACTCTCTTACATGTTCATTAGGTTCTCACGGAACATTAGGATGGGACATAAGCTCACCTTTGAAACATGCTGTGAATGGGGCTTAAGACTCAAGGGCGATGAGACCAATACTCGAGAAATCTGCAATGCCTGTTTCCAGCTACTCATCTATGATTGGAAAATAAAGGAGAATTTCGTTCATCATCATTACCTGCAATCTTTATTTTTTGTCATCTTTAGCAATATCCAAAATAGTGTCATGATCCAGAGGTTGTTTTTAAACTAAAGCAAATCAGTGGAAAATAAAACCCCTTGGGAGTTTTTTACTATGCCTGAAAAGCTGCAGAGAATCACATGGATACAAGAAGGAGGAAAATATTTTCTCAAGGTCAGTGGAGTGTGTAAATCGCTGCTGTTATTGAGTAAAGATAGACCTGCGATGCTACGCTCCAGAGGCTCTCTGATTGGATGGCTCACAGCCAGGGTGTTACCATGTGAATTAATGGAAACAAAGACATATCGCCTCAAACACCACACAGCAGATGGTACATCTGAGCCCTGCTCCCTCTCCAGAATAGAACGAGAACATGGCAGATTATGAAGACACTTCTGTTTGTTTGTTGGCAGCAATAAAAAAGACTGATGTGAATTGTTTTGAATTTTTCTCTGGAAGCAAATTACGACCCGACGAGCTGAATTCAGAAAATATAAGCATCATAGAAAACAACCTGTTCAGGTGAGGTCTTTTTTAAAAATGTTTTTATTACAAAGCAGCAGCCTCCTGAACAAATGGGGAATTAACAAGTTGATTAAAAAGTAAAAACAAACTTTAAATTGCCTTATGTAGTTAAATCACAGAGTCCACGTTTCCAATAGCCCTTAGATCCTAAATGGATTTGGAAATATGTCCTTTATTTATAATACAGTAATCCCTCGGGTATCCGCGTTTAAAGATGCACAGGTTCACTGCATCATGGATTTTTAGTAGGTAGTCACGTGATGTTTTACGTGCATGCTATTGGCTGACAACATCCGTGTGTGCGCTGCATTCTGAGGCTCACAGAACGCAGCGCACTTCACACAAAAATGTTTTAAACAGTCTATAAGAGTGTAGGAAAAGGTAATATAAGGTGGTATAATGTCAGTATGAGGAGGTTTCATAAACATTTAAATTATTGTAAATAATAAAATAGTTCATCGTTTTATCGTGGAATTTTGTTTTTCACAGGTGGTCATGGAACTCATTAATTGCGAGTAACAAGGGGTTACCTTGTTACTTGTTTTGTGTCTCACGGAAGTGCGCTGTGTTCTGAGACTCAAGGAACGTAACCCACTTCCGGATTCCATCAGCCAATAGAATGCGCGTACGCTATCTCGTGACTACCTACTGAAAATCCGCAATGAGGTGAAGTCACCCGTGTTGATGCGCAAATGCACGAGGGATTACTCTATAACTAATGAATAATATTGAAAACATTCTCTAACTGAGACTTAAATATTGGCGTTCCTGATATCGCACTCCCCCATGGGACTTGAGGTTTTTTGTTCGCCCGTGTTCTGCTTCATCACACAGATCAGAGCTGACACGGACATCTAAAGCAGCCGACCCCCGGCTCCTCCACCAGCGAGTATCGACCAGTTCATTAGCAGGACTTTCAGGCATCTAAATTGATCTTCATGCATAAATGCACCGACACAAAACTCTTTCAGCAGAATCCTCATTAACGAACAAATTAAATCAAAATCAGGCGCAGCAGTAGAAGCGCGACTGCGCCGCGTACCAGTCAGGAAAATTAAATCAGGTGTTCCCAATTAGCCGTCAGATGCAAAACACCTGCTGTGGCGTTAGAGAAAATCTGATGAAACTTTGACACGGCATCTCATCATCAGTCTGCAGGGCTCATTAGTTCCACTTCACCGTAACACCCAGCGTGTTTTCAGTTCTACGCTGGGCCCAAAGTGAAAATCACAAAGTCAAATAAGAAAATACAAGAAAGCTAACAAAAAACCAAAGCTAACAAAAAACAAAACAAATTTGCAAATCAGACGAACCAAATAGAAAACTTAATTACATCCCGCTAAGCGGTGATGTATTGTAATTGTCAGTGTTCGTCTATTCGTCCGTCCATCTGTCTGTCCATCAAATATCTTCACAACCGTTGCAGATAGAAAGATGAAACAAAACACACATTACTCGGACAGCAAAGGGAATGAAAATGAGATGATGACCTTGACCTTGAGAAAACTAGGTCAAGGTCAAGTTTCATGTTTTTTAAATTTTTTGCACATATCTCAGGAACTGGATAAGACAGAACGACTAAACAAAAGGCGTTATATTCAGGGAGGCAAGGGGATGAAAATTAGATTAAAAACTTGACCTTGAAAAACTAGGTCAAGGTCAAATTTTCACTTTTATACCCTTTTAGGTACACATTTCTGAAATCTGATGAGACATAATCGCAAAAGAAAAAGCAACATTTTCAGGAAGCCAGAGGCACAAAACTGTGTAGGTCAGGGTAAAATTTTGAATTCAGGGGTGTCGTGGGATGTCGCAGTCTCAGACTGCCTTGTTTCTACTGGAAAAGAAAAATATCGGTTACCTGTCTGTTTACTTAAAATTAATCATAGTGCATAATTTGGTGTTACATTCAATGGAACCTCCAGCATTGGAAAGTAAAAACCTGTGCTTGATGATGTGCGTCCATCCATCTTCTTGTGGACGAGATGACCTCAATCATCTGCTTGGAGTCTATCCCTGCTGGTTAGGGTCGAAGGGCAGGGTACACCCTGCATGAGACTCCAGCTCATTGCAAATTTGTTTTTGAATTGAGATCAAGGAAAGACAGTTGACACGTGATAAATGTTATAAATGGAACCTCTTGAATGTTAATCCCTGTCACTCCAAACTGACTAGTTTGTGGAGATCAAACACATCAGGTTGGAAACTGATGTGTGTCAGGACCGTCAGCCCTGACGCTTCTTCTTCCTCCCCTTATTATACCTTGCCGGTTGCACTAAACTCAGACCCACAATAGAGCCTGATATGAGATAGGAATGTTAGGCCAGCAATATATGCCATATATCAGCATAATCCAAAGCCTGCGGGTGGATCGTCTCTCTCCTCCGAGTCCAATTATAGAGTGTGTTATGTGAGGCTGTATCGCAGAACCAGCCAGCACCAGCCACCTCCCCTCATCCTCTCCCTGACACCCACTCACACTTATACTGAAGGAACTCACGGACACACACACACACACACACACACACACACGATAAATGGTTTATTCAGATTTAATAAGGCATGCTGTGCCTCTTGCATTGTTTATACTTTGTCACATTTTCCCTCGTTTGTACAAATAACAAGGTAGAATTTATTTAATGTTGCCGGCAAATGGAAGGAAAATCACTACTTCGCACTCTTGGTGAAAATATGTTTAGAAACCAATTTGATTTGCCAGTTGTTGCCTAGATTACACTCAGTGTGACAGTCTATGTATCGCTGTTTGCTGCAAATAAAACAAAAAAAATTACCCCCAAGAACGATGAAACCATTTTCTGATCTGACACACAGTGATGGGATGAGACTTTATTTATTCCCTGGAAATAGATCAGACATTATGTAGCATTTGTATTTATGGAATAGTAATTCACAAGACCAGTTTTCATTATTTGTGGACCAGGATTTCATAATTGAGACTGTTCTTCTGTGCAGCTCCGCTAGGATCCAGGAGTCTGAGCAGACGCCAATAAATCAAGCTGCTGGATGCATTTAAAATGCATGAGTTTGCAGAAAGAGAATGGCGTCCAGCAGGTTGGATTGGGCTTCTTTTGCCAGAGTAGGCCCAGTAGGTTGAGATGCCTGTGTAGCGTTGACATGCTAATAGGCTCTTATGGATGCCTGCGTTAGCCAGCATTAATTGCCAGTGTCTCATAATAAAGAAGGAAATAAAAGTAGATTACTCCTGTTTTACCCTGCAGGCTTCGCTCATAATTAAAAGTTCATTACCTGATGACAGGAGACGAGGATCTCATGAAGTCTTTTGTCATGATTGTGAAATCATAAGTGTGATCAGGAAGTTAGTTGTAAATCAGTTTTTTGATGAATGTGACCTAAAGCCTAGTGCTGATGCTTCTGGACACATCTTCAGTAGATGTTCTTCAGATCACTAGATGTTGCAGCTCCTTCATCTTCATACACCGTCCTCCAGGTGACACCTCCAGGACTGATCGGACCACAGCTGGTGTTCAGATAGAATCCAGCCATCTGGAAGCTCTTCCTGCCACAGATGGCTGTCCTCTTCCTGATTTTTCTCTCTATTTCTACTTGACTGATGATGGCTTTGGCTGAAGAATAGATTTGAATTTCATGCATCCCATCTCCACTGGGAAACACCATGACTCCATCCTGTCTACTGACAGGCGTTGACCAGACTGAGATTCTTTAAAATCTTGATATTGAATATTTCCAAGCAGTCCAGTTCCGGCAGACTCGGGGGCCCTGTTAAAAACAGATATTTTCCTTTCGTTTATATAAATTTCAAGAATCACATCCACGAGAGCACAAGCGTGAAAACGAACGCCGTCCACAGGAAACCATGACAGAGTTGTGGATACTTGACTTAAAACGTTTTTAACCAATGTTTACTGATATAAAATATGTGACATTTTGTACTTATTGTGCATTCCTGACATGTCTGTTCCTGTTTATGGTAGAATAATAACTAATTTGATGTGTGAACATGTGAAGAGTCCAGTAAGTAAACTTAAAATCAACGCTACACGTCTGCCGTCACACAGAATTTCATGAACAGACTGTCAACATGTAAACAAAACAGTTTAACGCCACAAAATCTGACACTACAAACAACCCCCCCCCCCTCACCCGGTGTGAACATGAGACACGACAGTCGATGACTCCGTTTATCCTTGTCCTCACACACAAATGAGAAAACTACATTTATAAAAATCACCAAGGAAGGAGTCTGAATACTGGCAAAGGGATTTAAAATGATTCCAACACTTGTGTTATTGTAATGCAGTCGCTGCCAGTGTGTTGGTGTGGCTCCACGGACTCTTTAAAGCCACTAATAAGAGGCTCCCAGCCCATAATGACCCCCAGTGGGCCAACCATATTGCTCAGTGCCAAGGACCCGACTCCTCCCGTCCTCCCCCCCTCTTCTCAGTTTGCTATATTTTTCACATGAACTGACATGCCGACATTTTTCCATCCTCCGTTTTTTTTTAACTTCTCCCCAAAAACTTGGAAAACACATGAAAAGATGACGTGTCCTCCTTCATTCCTTCTCCCCCAGCGACACCCATATGTTTTTTCCTGTTGCTTTTTTTAACGCCAGTCCCATTCACACCTGTGAGAAGTGGTGTTTCACACCGTGTGGGTGTGAGATGGATAAAAGGAGACGGATTGCAGTGGAGAAGTGAAAACACAAGCAAGACAGGCCAAAACACACAGATTTGAATTTTAAAGAACTTATGGGATGAAGAAAAAAATGTCTCCTGGAACAGTTTTACATCCTAAAGTCTAAAGAAAACTGAATCTTCATTTAAATAAAAGTTTTAAATGTGTGATGATAACACCATTATTTGCAAAGTGAGATGTTTCATATGATCCTCCTGTGATGGAGGTTAAATGTGAAATCAGACCCTGCATGCAATTATCTTAATTTAGAATAAAGGCTAGACTTTTTGATTTCTTTCACATTAAAGGATAAATATAGAGATTAGAGATTTTCTCTAATCTAAAAAAAGTTTTTTTGAAAAAAGCAGAAACCAAATTTGATCAAATTTGTGATCTTTTCCTAAAGTTATAGCAGAGTTGATCTGTAAATCTGCCAATTTACGGGGGAATGTTGTCTCAAAACAGTTTGAAAGTATGAATTAATCCACTCTGGATTAGCAGAAACTTGTATAACAGGAAACCTTCCATCTGCCGGGGGGGCAGGGGGGATCGGCCAACAAACGACCCATTAGCGGTGTGTCCTGACGTGAACGGGTGTGTGTGGCGTCTCACTAGTTTGGTGCACTGTCCACCTTCTCTGACACATCCTCCCCACTCCTCCATTAACGTGCTGTTGCTAAGATACCAGCCGCTCGTGTCGTCTCCCTGCGTGTGTGTGTGTGTGTGTGTGTGTGTTTGTGAGAGAAACATCTTTCTCTGCTATCCTTGACACACACAAACACACACACACACACACACACACCTCGACATAAATCATACCTCCACACCAATTAATCATGTTTAAGGTCAGTGTTGGAGAAAGACAAAAAGTGTTGTTTTTTTTTTTCTTCCACCCACATCCTGCTGGCCCTGCAGACACGTTCCCACCCATTAAACCTCAAGACAACAGCACTAGACTGACCCCAGGACGCTTCACAGATTGGATTGTGTTGTACATCTGTTAAAGCGAAACTACATCATACCCCAGTTCTCTATAAATACATATATACGTGTAAAAATACACAGTAATATATGGAAATGAAAGTGTCGTAATACCGTTTATTCAACTTCCATTCTACTTCAAGTTTAAATATTATTTAGCGTCTATAACAAGACTAAATAACAAGACTTAATAAATTAAACTTCTCAAATAACTCAATGCTTAAAATTTCACGATTCATCAATCATCATTAATCATAAAACTTGAGATGAAGCTGGAAACATCAGTGAATGTCCCGAAAGTCCCTCAAGGGATTTCCCGATTTGTTTCCTGTAGATAATCTTTAATGCAGGGGTGTCAAACTTAATCACACAAGGGGCCAAAATTCAAGACACAGCCTATAGTGTGGGTGAAATAATCATTACTTGAATTATTTCTGCAATATTTTGACCCTGAAAAGGTCAGTTTGAAAAGATTATACCTCCTTTTTTCCTCAATAAAATAGATAAATGATTCATTGATTGATTGTTTTGTTGCTGCTGTGACAAGTTAGAAATGATTATAATAATAATAAGATGGTAAGTTTAAAAGACTGTTATTTGAAGATTTATAATAAGATGAACATTTAGTTAAGAGAAATGAAATATAATAAGAACGTGTTTTGAAAATGGGCTAAAAACATGAAAAATTCACAGATATGTTTAAGAAGGGGTTAACAACGCTAAGTCTAATTCATTGTTTATTTTGTTTGTTATTGTTAAAAGTCAAGACGTATCAATGTTATCGTTGTTCGTCAATGCTGTCTTGATCCGATCGTCTGAGATCGATTGCTTGAGTCTTGATGTGTATTCCGGAGATTCGCGGCACTTTTTTCACTGACTGGAAATATCTCTCGTCACATTTGTGATTATTTCACCCCCTTATTGAAGGGTGTAACACTGCAAACTGTTGATAAATTATATTTGTAGCATGTGATTCTAGTATAAATACAATGGGGAAGGAATAAATTTGCTTCCATCTGTAAGGAGTCCAAATGTCGTTGAAGACGTGATTAACCAGGAGACCAAAGGCTATAAAATCTTCCTCCTGTTGCTGACAGGAGTGATTCTGTAGGGGTTGCTGGTGTTTGTCTATACACATTTGGGTCCATATGTGAGTGTGTGAAAACCTGCAGCATATTAGTTGAGAGGGTCGCCTCTCAAAATAAATCTTTCTCTGGAGGGCCACTTTCTGCTGGCACCAAAATTTCGCTAATTTTAGTTTTTGCCAAGGAAACGAGGAGCGCGTGCTGCAGGGAGACGAATCCCGGCGCTGCCGAGTGATGAGTCACTTCAGTCAAATAAAACAGCAGAGCTGAGCTGAGAGGAAGAAGGCTATAGATAGATAAATAACCTGCTCATGAGGACTGTGCATGTCAGTCATATGAAGGTGTCAAATGTGTGGCTTTTTTTTTATTTATTTGATGTCATAAAATTATCATAAAAAATTTAAACATACCAAAAGATAAGTAGTTAAAAAAACATTTTTTTCCAATCACAGACCTGCTCCCTGTTTCTCATCCCCATTCACCTGCTTCTCATCTGCTTCTCTTGATCTCATTTCATTTTTCATTTTGTCACTTATTTGGTCTCGTGATAGAAACAGACGCCTTAGAAGGTTCCTATAATATAATATCTGACATGTAGACAAATCAGATGGTTTCTGTTCTGTGTCTCAGAGTAAATACAGTTACTGTGATGAGTTTTAAACAGAACTAAAACGATAAATGCTTGAAATTCACATTCCGTTACAGTACAGAACCCTATGCTGTACGACAGCAATATACTGTATAATACATTTAATATAATATAATTTAATGTAATATACATTTATTTGAACATCAAGATATAAACAAGTAGCAACATTCATTGACATGATAAATAAATGTGTAAACTAAAATAAAAAGAATATCCATTAAAATGAGAGAAGCCACATGAAATGTTCCTTTGCCAAATAAGAATCTACAGATGACTGAAGATTAAAATGATGGAGACTTATTGCCTCCCTTTGGTAGAATTATAATATTGCACCTTGATAGTTTCTCCTTTTAGTGATTTCACAGTTAATGTCATGTAACACAGTTAACATTATTATAATTATAGAGATCTTGGACCTGGAATGAGCTGAGCCCAGCAGTATGGTGAAGTCGATGATTTTCTTCCATCTTTAAAATCCTGGTTAACAAAAAATGAGACTGTGATTAATTGAAAACAATTATAAATAACGTGTTTGATATATCTACTCCTAAAAGACAAAAGTTGAATGTAGAAGAAGATTGCTGATCTATCATTTTCTTTTGATCTCCAAACAAACACAAATATGATGGACTCCCTCTCGGCAAAGAGAAGTCATCCAGACCTTCATGCCTCATACTGAGGTTGCTGGACAGGACAAGTTGAAACATCATACACATACTGTATAATAAGAATTATTTTTTTTTCCACTCACAGCATTTGTGCGTCTCACAACATTGGTAAAGCTTGTTGACTCGTTGCGTGTCAATTTCGCTCATGTATCTGGCGTGTCCTAGACTATACGGCCATTTGGTAGCGATGATAGTCTGGTGACGGTTTTTTGACAAGGTGTACCTTGAGGACGACACAAACACAACAGGTTGAGTATTAAAAAAGTGTTAAATCTCACTTAGTCAAACCTGGAGCTACCCTGCAAATACTTACTTGCCATAATGCATGATTGAGTCGTAGTCGTAAGGTGTACCATCGCTGCTTGTCTCTATTTTGTCAAGGTTTTTTATCTTTTCTGTGTAGAGACGAATTTCACAATAAACACAAACATTGATTATCTCAGTCATATGTAAGCATAAATCAGACTGTCATCAGGCTAAAAAGTTCCTGTGTCTTCTTTTCCTTTCGGCCAAGAAATAAGAAGTACCTGCTTAACCACTAGTACTAGGTGTGTCTTCTGTCACATGTTCATCAGTGAATGAAGTATTGTTAAACCAAACCTGTGCAGGTATTAGTCGGTGAACTGACCTGGCAGAATGTTCCTGGAGACAATGTGGACGTTTTGGTCTCTGTCTAAGCGGTTCAGTTCATGGTGGAAACCCAGAGCGTGGAGAATCTGGTGCTGCACGATGCCCACTGTCACACAGTGGTCTTTATTCAGGGAGATGGGCTGTACGTAGTCTATGTAGCCCAAGTGGGACCAACACCTAACACACACACACACACACACGGACACAAAGTAAAATTGAAAAGGAATCGTTTATCCACATGTCATCTGGTGTTTGGCCCTTTGGTTGAGGTTACAGCATCCTAAATGGCCCATTTTAAAGGTAAAACAATGATTTTTCCTGTTTTTGCGATCTAATGATAGTTGAAGCACGATGATGCCGAACTCATGACACACTGTTTTTCTGAAGGTTATTTTTACAATGTCATGCTGATTTACTCGATGTGTGTGTTCTTTCTACACTTCCAGAATTTAAAATGAAAATGAAACACATCGGATTAAGTGCTTGACAAAAGTCAGTCCTCTGTTTTCAGGCTGTATGTCCTCTCACCCACGTCCAGAATAAAAGTAGAGGAAGCTGGTCTCATTTGTCTGAGGTTTGAAGAAAATGCATGTGTTCCTGTGGAAGTAGAGCATGGCAGCGCGGAAGATCCGTAGGTCGGAACTGCCTGCAGAAAAAAATACGGCTGCTGAGGAACAATCCATGGAAAATGGAAAAAGACTGACACAAAAATGATTAATTTTACTATTAAATGACAATTGAATAGCAACCTGTCAATTTCAAAAAGCAATTTCAGTTGACAAGATTGACATTTATTGTATTTTCAGGTATACTTACGGAATATAGGAGAGATCCTGTAGGGCACAGTGACGGTGTGTCCAGATTTAGGCCATGTGCACAGTTTTTTGTCACAAGGTTTGGCTTGGCTGGGAATGTCTACCCTGATGTCATCGAACTCAAATATTGATGATGCTGTACAAGAAATAAACAAATTGATATTTGACAAACTTTGATGGACACGGCCGGATGAATTAAAATGACAGAAAACATTATTATTAGTTCTCATAGTTATTCGTTACATTTTATCTGATTGACGGTCCAAAACCCTTGAGATATTTGGTTTATTAATATATAGGCCTAGAGTTTGTTATTCACCTCAATAATATATTGTTGCACAGGGAGTACAATTTAAATATGAAATGTTTAAACCAGCAGAATTCCTGCCAAATCATACAAATCCTTTTATGATTATAAAATCTGATGATTAAGTTTCTTTGACTACTTTTTTCAGCTCTTCGCTCCGCTGGGTCACTATATTCGCCCTTGTTTTTGTATTTTAGTCGATAATGTTATACAGAGATGTGAATACTTTTATGTACATGTGCAGTTGTGGAAGTGAAGTCGTGAACAGAGTGTGAGAGAGACGTTCCATTTACATTCAAGGGTTATTTTTAACAGACACGATCACGGTAGATGTGGCCTACTTTTAAAAACCCCATACTACATGCATTTCAGTGAATAGAATAGATATTTCCTTTTTTTTTTTTGCCGCTACATTACCATGAATGCTTTGAATCATGAAATGATCTTCATGACATAAAATTTTCATATTAATGGCCACATGTATTTGAGTTTTAGTCACAAATGAAGAAACAGCATAAATTAGTCTTACCGTTTTGTTGTATGTTCGCATTAGCTTTCTCTATGATGTCAGAGATACTTGAAGACACCTCTGAAAACAATCACAGAAAGAACAGGATGTCAGAAAAGAACGAATAATGCAATAGTTTAAATCTTCATTTTTAGAAAAAATTATTTTTCAGACCTTGAACATCAAGGCAACTGGTTGAACCCTGAAACAGAAAGTAAAATAGTCTCCATATGCAGCAATGAGCTAGTAGATTATACAATAGTATGTATGGTTTCAGGATAAAATAAAAACTGCAGTATCTCAGAAATGATCTGTTTAAAATCTGGTTTAAAGTGAACTTACTGCCAGCAGCGAGAGGAAAAGGAAAACAGGAGTCATAATGATCCAAATCTGAAAACAGATTGAAAATCAGAAAAGTTTTTGATCATCAACGTAAAGTCATTTTTGTATTCATAGTAAAAAAAAACAACAAACCAAGATAATTTCCAAATTTTGCAAAGACCTATCATTCCCCCTTTGAAAACGGATTTAACAGCAGCATAGCGGCTGTTAAATAGCAGCAATAATAAAAACTATATTAATGAGATAATAAAGATAAGATCATTTGATTTACCTGTTGTACTTGTACACCTGCTCTGGGTAACAGGTGTCAGATCCTCTCTATAAAACTATTTTTAAGAGGGTGTGTTGGGTGATTCACTTTAAAAAGACACCAATCAACTAAAGTGGAATGACTGGTAGGAAAGGATGTGACACGAGAGCAGCAACAAGCGTTACTGAACAGAGCATTCACATTTTGAAGAAATGTGACATTTCACCAACATCTGAAAGAAATAAAAGACATCGTTTGACCCCGAACCTGTAGCACGGATGGATCTTTGAGGTTCTGCTGAAACAGAACAAGATCATTGGGAATTAAGGAGACAGTTTAGCTACAAATCAAGCACTGCACAACTAAGAAGTGAAATGTTTGAAGTCCTGACAGACCGTCTCTCTCCATGTGCCAACAGTTACATCTTCACCTCCGTATTGTGAAGGGGTTGGTCCTTTTCTGACATTAAAGGTGTTTAAAATGTAAATTCTTCCCATCTCCTTCACAGACTTAGTTGATTGAGTTGATTGAGATGGAGAAAAATTCAAAAAAATCCACGACTGAGCAAAATTTTTTTACCAGCCAAAATAATGAAGTGCCTTTTTTTCTGTATATATTAACACCATACACATTAATTTGTCGAAGATTTTCCTTGATATAACATCTTTTGTTGAACACAAACTATAAGAAGAGTCCCGAACAAAGTTGAAGCATAATTAATTATTTTGAATATCTTGATGATTGGCTCCCAGTACAATTCAGGAATTCAACTGATCGGGAGATACAGCAGACGATCTCTGGACAGAACATGAGATGCTCCATTATTTAACCCACATCTTCCCAGTTTCATGGATGACACCTTGTGACTCCTTGATTTATCAAACCTCCATGACTCACAAAACGTCCTCCTTGAAGGTGTGTCTCCTTCATCGGTTTGTTTTCGTTTTTCAGGTTCCTCCGCATTCAGATAAACCGCATCCAAAAAGTTGTCATCTATGGTAGATTACTGACAGCAGACTGGCGTCAAACAATAATATTCCTTCTCTGTCTGTTTGTGTTCGTTTGTGTGTGTCTGTCAGGGACAGACACACATTTTTTTAGTGTAAAGTTATAGCATATTGTTTTTACAATTTGAATTAATTGGAATTTATGACAAGAATTCCAAAAAGAATAGATAAGACATGAAAGATCATAAAAAACAATATTTTCTGTGTCAGCAGCTCATTGAACCACAACCATCAAACTTAAAAACTATATTCCTGGTTTGATTATTCATGTCAGCATTTTAGGACTCTAAAATGGAAAATTTATATTGCATTTAAGCTCATTGGCTGCCATTGACAACCATAGATGTAAATTTGATTCTAAGAATGTGGTCTTGACAGATCGGTCAAAAGGCTTCAAGACCGTTGGTGTTTAAACTCTGCTTCTACTTGTTAAAATCAGATCAAACAAGAATGTATTTTCTTTAAATAGTATTTTAATATTTCTGTCCTGAAAGGTATGGATTTGTGCAGGCCTTGTAAAAAAAATAAAGGTAGCATACCACTGATATGTTCCCTGTTTGGGAACTTGGGCTTTTACCATTTGTATATTTATTTAGAGACACAAGTCAATTTGTACATTTTTTGCCTTTAATTGTTCCCTGAATATAACGTTTACATGAGCATTTCTTGAATTGTGCTTATACTTTCTAATAGTTTTATCTTTTAAGTATGTAAAGTAAAAGTAAAGTATGTAAAGTAAAAAAACAATGGTTTTCACATGTAAACTGTCAAGGTAAGAAAAAACCACATCACTGCTGAATTGTTGCCTTCTCTTGAAGGAAATTAAAATCACACGTCTGCATTCAGTGACATTTCTTTGAGTTTGAATAAATAATGTTGCAGTTTAACAGATCTGGGCTTTGTTTTAACAAGCTTGAAGTATCTTGAAGTCGTCCTTTTACTTTCAAGTCCTGGATAGAAGATAAAGGGCAAGATTGTTATTTGTTGACATCAATTTCAGTTAAATAAAACTGCAGATCATTTGGATTTTGTTTTATACTCTTCATATATATATATATATATATATATATATATATATATATATATATATATATATATATATACATAATGTATATACTGTATTGTAGAGCAATCACTCACAGCAGTCATAAAGTTCATTCACACGGGTAATGTCATGGGCACTCATTTCTGTGTTGCGTCCCAAGGAAAGGTTTGGATTGCTCTTCGCGATAATTGTTGGTTTGCCATTCCTGGAGAAGGCATATCTTGGGGAGGACAAAGAACAGCAAAAAAAAAAAGTTTGAGTGTGAGAGAAACTAAATGCAAAAATCACGTGCATGTAGAGAAACACTTACTTGCTGTAATGCATGACAGATTTGAAATCGTAGGGTGTTCCCAGGTTGTTTGTGGCCACCTTCTCAAAGTTTGATTCCTTTCCTGTTCAGGAACAGAGAACCAGAACAATCGAGCACATCTTTCATTGAAAGTGTGACTTAAAAAAGTTTGAAATCAAGGTGATTTTTTTTTTTTTTTTTTAAATTTACCTCGCTGAATGTTCTCACTGACGATTGAGACGTATTTATCTCTGTCAGAGCGGACCTGTTCATGGTGGAACCCCAAAGCGTGGAGAACCTCATGCTGCACTGTGCCCAGGTACAAACAGCCTTTATTCTTCAAGGAGATGGGCTGGCCTCGGCTTTGCCGGCCCAGATAGGACCAGCACCTGACACACACGCACACACACACACACACACACACACACACACACACACACACACGAAAAAAGGTTTGTCCTGTGCTTCACTATGATATAACCTACTGTATAAAGGACTATTATACACTACAGTGGTACCTCTACTTACGAATGTCTCTACATACGAAATGTTGTACTTACGAAACGTCTCAACAGGAAAATATTACCTCTAGTTATGAAAGAAATTTCGAGTTACGAAAGGTAAAAATATAGTATGGGCTGATACTCACAGCTCCCATGGGTTCCTGAACGCAACATTTTCATAGCTGCTCTGCCATTGGCTGTTATCCTGGCATCCCATTGGCTAAGAGGGAACTCTGTGTGTAACTAGATAGGTGTCTATGCAGCGTCCTCGTCATTCGGCCCTCGACCCATGATGTGTTCTGATAGTTTTACATAAATATATTAACTTTTAGAGTATTCACTATGGACCCCAAGAAAGTGACGGAGAAAAGAGGAAAAGAAAAGACGAAGAAAAGAGTTTTTTTGTCCGTACAAACAAAGCAAGAGATAATAGAAAAACATGAAAAAGGGATGCGTTTGGTTGATCTCACCAAAGAATATGGCCGTAATGCATCTACAATCACCACGTTATTAAAAGTAAAGGAAGATTAAGGAGTTTAAGGCATGGCGTGGGTGGTTGGAGAAGTTCAGAAGGAGGACTGGAATTCACTCTGTTGTTCATGGTGAGGCAGGAGCGCATGAACCAAAGAGGGTAAAAAACAATGAGGACAGCAGTTAAAAGGTACATGACCATCATTTTATTCTTTATTCTTTGTTTTTTACATTATGCACAACTCTCATTTATTGTGTAATAATCTAATCGTAACATGTATTTGTTACATGTTTTGATCCATTTTTATGCTTTGTAAAACATTTATGTCTGAATTTTGGGGGGCTTGGAACAGATTAGGGCATTTGTATGGAAAACGCGTCTCTACTTACGAAATTTTCTACTTACCAAATTTTCTACTTACCAAATTTCTTCTGCAACCAATTAATTTTGTAAGTAGAGGTACCACTGTATATCATGATGTAAAATAATGACAAAGCATCCATTAAATAAGGTGGTGTTCATGTCTGTGGAGGTGTGTGAGACCACCTACCCAGTTCCAGAGTAGAAGTGGACGTAGTTTCGATGGGACGAGTGTTTCCAGACGAAGCGAATGCAGGTGGAGCTGTGAAAGGTCAACAGGCTTCTAATGATGATGTTGCTCTCTTCCGCACCTGCATCGACAAAACACATTCAGGGCAATGCTTTAAAGTCTATAAGGACTAGATAGATAGATAGAGACTTTATTAATCCTGGAGGAAATTGTACATATCCACTGCTCAGGCATTAAATAATGAATAAATACTGGATAAACACCAGGAGAAAATAGAAACACTGACATACCACAAGACATACACCACACTAACAGACACATACAGCAATAACAGGACATATACTAAACTAAAACTAAAATATAAACAGTATAAAATGAAATGAAATAACAAATAAAAATAAAGAAAATTGACTAAATTTTGACTGAAGAAATGGACTAAATAATGACTAAAGAAACTGATTTCAATTGACTAAATCAAAAGTAGGACTGAAACTTTACACTTAACAAAACAAGCACATTCAGTGATGTGAGGGTATAAATAATTTAGGACATGAAAAATGCCACATGATACAAGTTCCTTCCCTTCAGTCAAGATCAATAAATTCGTTATGTGGTTTTTGCGAAATGTCATCCTAATATCACCCCAAACCCCTGAAACCCGAACACTGTGTCTCAAAACGTTGAAGGAAGGGAAATATTCCTAGATTAATGTATTTATTACAGAAAAATGAACAAACAATCGCGGCCTTGACAGCAGTAAAAACAGCCAAATGTAAAATGAGATCAAATTGATGGGATTCATTTTACATTACACCTATACACCATTTATTTTTCCCATATATTAGTAACACTTAAGTTCAGACAGTATTTCTGGATGATAAGGAAATGCTTAATACACTACTGTCTTTTTTACAATGTCGAAACTTTATGTGGAGCTCAAGCCCATTAGCATTAGCATTAGCTAGTAAGTGGTGACTTACTGTAGGCAGAGGAGATAGAGACGGGCACATAGACGTAGCGTCCGGTTTTGGGCCACTTGCACCCGCTGGCGACGCAGGGGTCTGCATTCCTGTCTAGATTTCTTCTAATATCACCGTGCTGAAAGACCGACGATGCTGAACAGATAAACATTTAGATGAGCATCCAAATTACTTTTGATGATCTAACGAACTAAGGCTCCCAGAACCTTGTTTTATTGATCTGAACATTATTTTTTTAAAGCAGTATCTGTTGCCTTACACATGCCAACATTTGCCGTCTCGATGACCTCAGAGACGTCTAGAGACACCTCTGCAAGTGAACAGAATAAAAAAACAATCAAGATTTAAAATAAAAAGTGCAACAGCATAAATATCAGATGTAAATTATAATGAACAAGAGATTAAAAATATGGTACATGTTCAAAAATTAAAAACTATCCTCACCTTGAACTTCTTCTCCATTTGAAACCTGAAACACAAAGGCACAGACTGAATGTTTATTCTTTCTATAACGTTTTGTCAATTTTTAATAAAATATTTTTATCTGTATATTTGTAAGATAAATCACATACAACCAGCAAGGGCAGGGTGAGGAGGAAAAGACCAAGTGAAGTCATGGTGGTCGACCTCTCCAGCCTAAGTTCAAATCAGAAAATAAAGTCAAAATGCAAGGTTTTTATTTGTCGTGTAAAGGAGCTAAATGAGGAAAGTAAGAACAACGAGTTGATCAGCTAACTTGCGCTAGCTGGACTCCGATGCAACTGATTCTCAGCTCCTCTTTTAAGGCAGCGCACACAGGATGCTAGACTGTTCAACAATGGCAGGTGTGAGTCAGATCCTTGGTGTGTTCAAACTGTTAGAAACTGTGAAGGAGGTCGTCGGATCCAAGTTGAGCTTGCAACACAATGCAGACGTACGTAATCTAAAAAGACCAATGGAAAGAATGTGTGAAAGGCTCCTTGTTGTATTGAATAGGGATGTTGAGAAGTGACATCGAGCATCTTGTTCTCTTGTAGGGGACAAAGAAATCTATTTTTACTCAAAGCAAATATCTTCCTCAATGCTGGGCTCAGCAGGTCAGAGGTCAAAAACCTTCATCAGTCAGTTAGGTTGATGGACTGTAAACAGATGAATGCACATGAATGAAAGTGGGATACCAGTTAGTGATATCAGGAAAAAGACTGTTTCTGAAAACTTATGATTAAATCAACAAATTAGAAATACAAAATAAAACATTTTTTAAAATGAGGTTTTTGATTAATTAATCTATTGTTGGGTTTTGGTTGGGTCTGGTTCCCATCCCGGCCAACATTGGGTGAAAATTATGGTACAGGTGGGAAAGGTGTCCAGTTTGTCACAGGAAATAAAAAAATGATCATCAATACATTACATTTGTCAGGACAGAGGGTTTTATTCTTCCATTGAACTGAAATCGCCTGCAGTTCACCGAGAGGGCATCTTTGAAAAAGTTCTGCTTGAAGAGAGGGGAATTAAGTTAAAGAATTAAAAGATTTCTTTTCACCTTCTTTATGACATTACATTAGTACCTTGAGATATGAGTTTGAGATACGAGATTGTAACTCTAATAACTCAAATTTTTCCTATTTAAAATAACAAACTATTTTTATCTTTTCCAGCCTTGTAAAAAAAGCCCCAAACCCACTAAATCATAAAAAACACACCACATTTTTTAATCAACCAACAGACATGGAGACTTTGTTACTCTGCAAACGAGCACAAGATCCGGGATCAGCTGATGTATCCATCCGCCAACACGTGGTAAAGAACGAGATCCGGTCTCAACTGATGTTGTATCCATCCGCCAGGGCTTTGAACCAGAATTTTTTGCCAATCGGTTCGTTCCGAACAGAAACAGAATTATAACGTTTCCGGTTTTGCGTTCCACCTATAAACTGACGTTCCTGAACCTGTTAGAACAAATAAATAAAGTTCCTGAACCGGTTAATAACGTTCCTTGTAAATATAAATATGTAGGTGCCATATTTTGCGCACCATAAGACGCGCTTAAAAGCCTTAAAATTTCTCAAAAATCAACGTTCCTACTCTCACCTATGGTCATGAGCTTTGGGTCATGACCAAAAGGACCAAATCCCGGATACAAGCGGCTGAAATGAGTTTCCTCCGTAGAGTGGGGGGCGCACCCTTAGAGATAGGGTGAGGAGCTCAGTCACCAGGGAGGAGCTCGGAGTAGAGCCGCTGCTCCTCCACCTTGAGCGGAGCCAGCTGAGTTGGCTTGGCTTGGGCATCTGCTCCGGATGCCTCCTGGACGCCTCCCAGGGGAGGTGTTCCGGGCATGTCCTACCGGGAGGAGACCTCGGGGAAGGCCTAGGACTCGCTGGAGGGACTATGTCTCTCGGCGTTCCTGGGAACGGCTTGGGCTCCCCCTGGAAGAGCTGGAGGAGGTATCTGGGGAGAGGGAAGTATGGACATCCCTGCTGAGACTGTTGCCCCCGCGACCCGGCCCCAGATAAGCGGTTGAGGATGGATGGATGGATGGACTTAATTAGTCTTAAAACGTTTGAGAATAAAATGATTATTATCTGCTAACAATATGTCAGTATTGAGTATCTGACAGTGAAATAATACCCTCCCGTGTCAGTGTGTGGCAGCATGTCGGTAATTGCCATGTTCCTTCTTAGAGACAAGAAATTTAGTGATACTTGCAGCAGGTAACCATGACAGTGATGAACCAGGGATGGCAACAAAACCCCTTGTTCTTAGTGTATGGTGACAGTGGTTCCAAGCAAGCTCTAACATCAACGTAAATACACAAAAAAACAAGTTTAATCAGAAAAGTCAGTTATTGAACTCATAACAAAACCGAAAAAGCCCCAACGTAGTTACAAACACAGCTAACTTTAGCCTCTCTCAGGTAACACAGTTAACAGACGTATTTATTTTGGCCAACAAAGCTCCCATTTTTCACAACATCTGTGTGATCTGACCTTTTTAAACATCTGACCGCTATTAAAACTAAAACAAACTGAGCTGTTGAGGAAGAGCTTCCTGCGTCTATCTTCAATTTGTACCAGGATGAAGGCTTCTTGTTCATCTAAACAGGCCCAGGTTCATTATATACATCATATTAGGCTACAGAGTCAGAGGAGGAAGGTAGACATAATGTGTGTCCAGGAGACCAGGTGGAAAGGTAGCAAGGCTAGAAGTTTAGGAGCAGGGTTCAAGTTGTTCTATCATGGTGTAGATGGGAAGAGAAATGGAGTAGGAGTTATCTTGAAGGAGGAGTTTGTTAGGAATGTCCTGGAGGTAAAAAGAGTGTCGGATAGAGTGATGAGTCTGAAGCTAGAAATAGAAGGTGTGATGTTCAATGTTGTTAGTGGGTATGCTCCACAGGTAGGATGTGAGCTGGAGGAGAAGGAGAAATTCTGGTTGGACTTTGATGAAGTGATGCAGAGCATACCTAGAAGTGAGAGAGTTGTCATCGGTGCAGACTTCAATGGACATGTTGGTGCAGGTAACAGAGGTGATGAGGAAGTGATGGGCAGGTTTGGTATCCAGGAGAGGAACGCAGAAGGACAGATGGTAGTTGACTTTGCAAAAAGGATGGAAATGGCTGTAGTGAATACTTTCTTCCAGAAGAGGCAGGAACATAGGGTGACCTATAAGAGTGGTGGTAGGAGCACACAGGTAGACTACATCTTGTGTAGACGATGTAACCTGAAGGAGATCAGTGACTGCAAAGTAGTGGTAGGCGAGAGTGTAGCCAAACAGCATAGAATGGTGGTGTGTAGGATGACTCTGGTGGTGAGGAAGATGAAGAGGACAAAGACAGAGCAGAAGACGAAATGGTGGAAGCTAAAAAAGGAAGAGTGTTGCATGACCTTTAGGAAGGAGTTAAGACAGGCTCTGGGTGGTCAGGAGGTGCTTCCAGATGACTGGACAACTACAGCTAATGTGATCAGGGAGACAGGTAGGAGAGTATTTGGTGTGTCATCTGGAAAGAAAGTTGATAAGGAGACTTGGTGGTGGAATGAGGAGGTACAGGAGTGTATACAAAGAAAGAGGTTAACTAAGAAGAAGTGGGACACTGAGAGGACTGAGGAGAGTAGACAGGAGTACAGGGAGATACAGCGTAAGGTGAAGGTAGAGGTAGCAAAGGCCAAACAAGAAGCTTATGATGACTTGTATGCTAGGTTGGACAGTAAGGAGGGAGAGACTGATCTATACAGGCTGGCAAGACAGAGAGATAGAGATGGGAAGGACGTGCAGCAGGTTAGGGTGATTAAGGATAGGGATGGAAGTCTATTGACAGGTGCCAGCAGTGTGATGGGAAGATGGAAAGAGTACTTTGAGGAGTTGATGAACGTGGAAAATGAGAGAGAACAAAGACTAGAAGAGGTGACTGTTGTGGACCAGGATGTAGCAAAGATTAGCCAGGATGAAGTGAGGAGAGCACTGAAGAGGATGAAGAGTGGAAAGGCAGTCGGTCCTGATGATATACCTGTAGAGGTTTGGAAGTGTCTAGGAGAGGTGGCAGTAGAGTTTCTGACTGGGTTGTTCAACGGGATCTTAGATAGTGAGAAGATGCCTGAGGAGTGGAGGAGAAGTGTGCTGGTGCCCATTTTTAAGAACAAGGGAGATGTGCAGAGTTGTGGCAACTACAGAGGAATAAAGCTGATGAGCCATACAATGAAGTTATGGGAAAGAGTAGTGGAAGCTAGACTAAGGGCAGAAGTGAGCATTTGTGAGCAGCAGTATGGTTTCATGCCAAAAAAGAGTACTACAGATGCAGTATTTGCTTTGAGGATGTTGATAGAGAAGTACAGAGAAGGCCAGAGGGAGCTGCATTGTGTTTTTGTAGATCTGGAGAAAGCTTATGACAGGGTGCCCAGAGAGGAACTGTGGTATTGTATGAGGAAGTCTGGAGTGTCAGAGAAGTATGTTAGAACGGTGCAGGACATGTATGAGGACTGTAAGACAGTGGTGAGGTGTGCTGTAGGTGTGACAGAGGAGTTCAAGGTGGAGGTGGGACTGCATCAGGGATCAGCTCTGAGCCCCTTCTTGTTCGCTATGGTGATGGACAGGCTGACAGACGAGGTTAGACAGGAATCTCCATGGACTATGATGTTTGCAGATGACATTGTGATCTGCAGTGAGAGTAGGGACGAGGTGGAGGAGAAGCTAGAGAGGTGGAGGTTTGTCCTGGAAAGGAGAGGGATGAAGGTTAGCCGCAGTAAGACAGAGTACATGTGTGTGAATGAGAGGGAGCCAAGTGGAAGAGTGAGGTTACAGGGAGAAGAGATCAAGAAGGTGGAGGATTTTAAGTACTTGGGGTCAACAGTCCAGAGCAATGGAGAGTGTGGAAAAGAGGTGAAGAAACGTTTCCAGGCAGGATGGAATGGGTGGAGAAAAGTGTCAGGTGTGATGTGTGATAGAAGAGTTTCAGCTAAAATGAAAGGAAAGGTGTACAAAACTGTGGTGAGACCAGCGATGTTGTTTGGTCTAGAGACAGTGTCACTGAGGAAAAGACAGGAGGCAGAGCTGGAGGTAGCAGAGATGAAGATGCTGAGGTTCTCTCTGGGAGTGACCAGGAAGGATAGGATCAGGAATGAGTACATCAGAGGGACAGCACATGTTAGAGGTTTTGGAGATAAAGTCAGAGAGGCCAGACTGAGATGGTTTGGACATGTCCAGAGGAGAGATAGTGAATATATTGGTAGAAGGATGCTGAGTTTTGAACTGCCAGGCAGGAGGCCTAGAGGAAGACCAAAGAGGAGGTTTATGGATGTAGTGAAGGAGGACATGAGGGTAGTTGGTGTGAGAGAGGAGGATGCAGAGGACAGGGTTAGATGGAGGCGGTTGATTCGCTGTGGCGACCCCTGAAGGGAAAAGCCAAAAGGAAAAGAAGAAGATCGCCCATTACTGCACATTTAAGATAAGAGAATCCTTCATTCGTCACGCAGCGGGAAAGTTTTCAATTTCATTTCAGGTTTCCGTGACTGTGCATGTGTATTGTTGCAGTTCCACAAATCTGGGACTATGTCTTCACAAGCTGAGTCTTGAAGTATCTTGAAGCCCAGGGTGTTCTTCCACCTTTAAAATCCTGGTCAGAAAAATCAAAATAGCAAGACTGTGATTTATTGAAAAGTCTATGATAAGTAGTATCTCAGATGTGCTTTTTCTTTTCCTCTCCTACAAAGAACTTTTACACCTCTATAATATCTACACGCCTAATCTAAAGCAGCTAAGAGTGGTTAAAAAAGGCCTTTTGCATATCTGTAAGATAGCATTATCTTTTCACTCACAGCATTTGTATTTCTCACAGCATTTGTAAAGCCTGTTGACACGTATGATGTCAGTGACACTCATGATTTTGGCCTTTCCAAAGACAAATGGCTCTTTTTTTGCAAGGATGGTTGGACGATGGTTTTTGGAGAACTTGTACCTTGAGGAACAACACAAACATAAAATGTCTCAACATTAGCACACAGTGGCTCCATGATAATCCTGGTTTAATTTTATGAATGTATATACACCAAGAGAATCTATCGAAAGATCATTTCCACCTTCAACCCAGATGAATGAGTTCTTGAAAACACAAGAAACAGTGAGTCTTATTTTACAGGTAAAACATTAATCAACGTTCAACAGCGGCTAAAATCAGCATTTTAAGGTGATAGTGTAATAACACACATTAAACAACGTAATAAAGAACATTTTAGTTCACCATGTATTATAAACACTCAAATACTCACTTGCTGTAATGCATGATGGAGTTGTAGTCATAGGGCGTACCCAAGTTGTTAGTTCTCACTTTTTCAAAGAGTCCTTCATTTTCTATATAGGAGAGAAAATAATCCAAAACGTTTAAGAACATATTTTGTGTTTCTGTGTTTTGAACAGCGGGCTGAGCTGTTGTGGTTGCACCATTTTCCGCAAATTTGGTGAATCTAAGTTTTAAATAGAAGTACCAGCTTAGGTTATCTTTGCTAACACACAACCTCAAAAGACTCAGCGCTAAATGGCTTGAAATCTGGACTGCTGGAGACCTGTACTACAAACGTGGATATGTGGTTGGCAATGTAGCGACAGGGTTTAGTTAAGGATCTGTTGTCGTTGTAACTGGTTGTGTTCAAGATCCATCCATCTTCTTAACTGCTTCATCCTCTGGCACGGGGAGCTGGAGCCTATCCCAGCTGGCTTGGGCGTGAGTAGGGGGACACACTGTGCACGACGCCAGTTGGGACCAACCAATTAACTGATTTTACTCAGCTTCACGTCTGTTCACCCCAAATATTGGACTTTTACAATCACTAGAAAACTGTTGAAAGCACATATCATGTTGCCCTACAACAAATAAGACTAAAAACATATAATCGTATTGAAATACATACATATCGTTCCAAAATCTACCGTCTACCGTCATTTGTGATTCACATAATCATTTTGAATTCCAATTCGTTCACTTTTACTCCTTATAATTTAGTCATTGAGAAGAAGAAGAAAACAATCTGATGAACTTTTAAGCACATCTAACAACAACAGCACTTTAGCATGTAGCTTAGCTTTAGAGTGAAGGAATAGGAGGAGGAGGAGTTCTTGTGGGTCAGAGTCAGAGTTATCATCAGAGAGATGGTCACCACTACCACTATCTTCACTAGCCTTTGATTTATTATCCATGATAAACAGTAAAGTATCCAACATACAAAGTCTGACGCTCTAAGATTCTAACAGCGACAACAACTAACAACAGGAAGAGGAGGAGACAAGTGTTGGAGATGTGCGAAAGCAGCAGTGCTGCCACCATGGGGGTTGAGGCAGAAAGTGGAACTGTAGGACAGAAGTCAGATAGGGCGGCGCATGTTTGTTTGTATCTCTGAATGTTTGTAATAAAATGTTCGTGTGTTGAGGACTACCTCTACTAACATTTGCATCATCTGTAGGTACGCCTCCCATCATGTTCTAATCAGCACATATTGTACGAACTGACCTGGTAGAGTGTTGTTCTTGAGAATGTGGACATATGTGTCTCTGTCCAGTCGGTTCTGTTCATGATGGAAACCCAGAGCGTGGAGAATCTCATGCTGCACGATACCGACTGTAACACAACCCCCTCTATTCAGGGAGACGGGCTGTGGTTGATTTATGTTTCCAAGGTAGGACCAACACCTGAGAGACACATACAGTAAAGTCGTTGTTAAAAAGGTACAAAAAAAAAGATTCTTGAGTTTTTGTGATTACACGATCATAAACACATCATCATGAACGTGTAATTGCTGTCAATAGATCGACCACAAGGCTCACTTTCTACTCAGTACTACTTGTACTGAGTGGACACAACTTTGCAACTTTCCACCTGCACACAACTTTGGTGATGTGGAATTAGTTTGGGTTCTAAGTAGTAGATACAGAACAAACCACATTTATCTGCAAATATTGCAAGACGACAGTATTAACTAGAGGGGGATATACTCCGACAACAAAAGCAAGACTGTTTCAACACAGACAGTTGGTCTGAAATTGTTTGAGAGCTTGAGAAAGTCAGGCCTATTTTTTCCCGTTGTATGTCGTATGTCCTACCCGCTGCCAGAGAAAAAGTAGAGATAGCTCAGTTCTGTTGTCTGAGGTTGGAAGTGAATGCAGGTATTCCTTTGGAAGGACAACAACGCAGAACGTATGACCCGGTACTCGTCCTGGTCTGTGGAGAAGGAAACAGGAGTGAGTGTTTGTCCTAAACGGCAAACAGTGTTGCAGAAATTACGTTTATTGGGTATCAAGTATTTCTGCATACAAGTACAAATACTTTGTATGTATAATAATTTATACCCACACTGATTTGACAATGGTATTTGGTATTTACATGGGTTATATTCTAGGATTCCAAGTAGACTTACTGAATACAGTAGAGATGTAGAAGGGTACTCTGACGACGTCTCCAGATTTAGGCCACAGACAACCTCTGATGACACAGGGGTCTCGATTCTTGGATCGATATTTCCTGATGTCATCGTATAAAGATAATCTTGAGGCTGCATAGCAAATAAACAACAACAAACACATGTTTTGTGAACATGTCCTGATGCATCAAGACTACAGAACTCCTCTTGGAATAATTCAGTGTAGGACAAAATTGAAAAGTTTAAACCAGCATAATTATTGATAAATGATCTTTACAACATATTTGTCCTCATGCATTTGTAATTTAGTCAAAGATATTATATAGAGATGATAAAAGTGTCTCACGGAGGTTTACGTTCACTGTTGAGATGATGTCTGAGATGTCGGATGACAAATCTGTAAACAATCACAGGGATTTCAGACCTGAAGTGCAGCAGGGTAAAAACATTCACATCCTTGATATTTTACTTTGTTATTATTATTAACTTCTTAATCATTTGACTCACTTTGAGCGTAGTAACCAGTCGAGCCCTGCAATGCAAAACATCTGTCATGATGCTTTCGAGTTCCACTTTTTTTTATTCTACATATTTGCATCCACATAAGACTAAGTTAAGGAAGAGTTTTCCATTTCTGAGGCTCATGTAAACTGACTATGATACAGAAATCCCTCGCTAATTTGCGCTTCAAGATGAGCAGCTTTTTAGTAGGTGGTCACGTGATACCATACCCGCATGCTATTGGCTGACAGCATCCATGTATGTGCTGAGTTCCGAGACTCATGGAACGCAGCGCACTTTCGTGGATTGAAGAAACACTTTTCTTTAATTCCAAATTGTTTTAAACAGTCCGTTAGAGTGTGGGAAAATGTAATAGATATAAGGTAGTTTAATATCAGTATGACAATGACACACAGTACAGCAGCAAGCAGTCCAGCCCCACCTCAGATAGGACTACCAATCAATCAAAACAAGATTTCATTAATAAAAGAAGAAGAACGTCGGAGCTTAAATATCTGCTTCCTACTTCAGATCAGGAAATAACCTGCCCTGTTCAAACTGAGTGGTACGCTCGTAATGCATTTAACCACTGACAATAAGCAACCACTTACAGCCAACAGTGAGAGGAAAATGAAAGCAGGACTCATGGTTGTCAGCCTCTCAAGTTACTTCAAATCTGAAAGAAACAGGTAAAATCAGAAAAGTTTTTGATCATCAATGGAATTCATTTCATGATCGTAAAATTTCCAAATTTTGAGACCCAACATCCCCCCATGAGTAAGAGTTGCACAGCAAAACTACCTTTTGAAAAGGATCTCAAAAAGACAACTTCAAGAATGGAGTAAGACCCAGATTAAAAGCTGTAGTTATAAACCTTACAGAAATAGTTTGAATAGTTTGCTCTATTAAGAAGATAATAATGAAGAGACTGTTGAAGTGTATCTTACGTACCTGTATACCTGCTCTGGGTAACAAAATACCCTCAAGAGGGTGTGTTGGGTGATTGACTTTTAATCAACACGTCATTCAACTTAAAGTGGAATGACTGGTAGCATTTTTTTCATTTAGATGACGCATGAGAGCAACAACACGCGTTAGTGAACAAAGCATTCACATTTTGAAGAAATGCCAACCAGAGAGAAGTAACATTTCACCAACTGCTGGGAGATATGACGACCACAGTATGACCGGACTCTGTACTGATTTCAGTCTCTGTACTGATTTCTCTCACCCTCTGTTCTAATATAGTGATAGCTGCCCTCTCTTTCCTTCTTTGCCTCTGATTGGCTCTGACACTGACACATTTGGCCACTGGTCTGCTGCCGGAGGAGGAACCTGAAAAACACAAAACAAAGCAACAAAGTAACAGAGTAGAAGACACACCTTCAGAGTCTGGCTGCAGTGTGTTGCAGTGCACTGCCCTGTGTGTCACTAGTGTTGCAAAGAAAAGCATCGACACAACTTGTTTATCGTTGGAAATAAATTCATGAAACTGGAAAACATTGGTGACCATGAAAGTAGCCGTTCTCGCAACTTCTGCATGTCGGTGTCCCGGACTCAGTCGGAGCCTCTCCAGAGACCATGAAATGTGAACCAATAAAAGCTGTGGTGTTGAGGTCCCATAGATACGGTGACTTTAGGTCTTTGCCATTCATGTTCATGGCATGAGCGTGAAACACTCATGCAGCCGAACATGAACACCCTATAGATTGAGATTTCACGTCATGTCAAAATGACTCAGCAAATCTCAGACTCAGTGAACAGTTTGCTCTGATGTCACTTCTTGTGGTATTTGGTCTTTCCTGTTGACGTCATCTGCATCGTTTTCCTTCTTTTCTCCACGTCTCTGTCTGAACATGAAATGAACCTACATGGTATTTCTGTTCATGGAGACGTTCACCAACATGGAGACTGAAGACAATTCAGGTAAGGTTGAAAGTTAGAGCAGTGATGTAAACAATAGACTACCTGTCAGAAAACTCTGTCACCACCTGCTGTTAGTTCACATTTATTCATTACTGACAGGGTCGTCCTCCTGTAGGAACTAAATGATGTAGGAACCAATGTTGTCCTCCTGTAGGAACTAAATGATGTAGGAACCAATGTTGTCCTCCTGTAGGAACTAAATGATGTAGGAACCAATGTTGTCCTCCTATAGGAACTAAATGATGTAGGAACCAATGTTGTCCTCCTGTAGGAACTAAATGATGTAGGAACCAATGTTGTCCTCCTGTAGGAACTAAATGATGTAGGAACCAATGTTGTCCTCCTGTAGGAACTAAATGATGTAGGAACCAATGTTGTCCTCCTGTAGGAACTAAATGATGTAGGAACCAATGTTGTCCTCCTATAGGAACTAAATGATGTAGGAACCAATGTTGTCCTCCTGTAGGAACTAAATGATGTAGGAACCAATGTTGTCCTCCAGTAGGAACTAAATGATGTAGGAACCAATGTTGTCCTCCAGTAGGAACTAAATGATGTAGGAACCAATGTTGTCCTCCTGTAGGAACTAAATGATGTAGGAACCAATGTTGTCCTCCAGTAGGAACTAAATGATATAGGAACCAATGTTGTCCTCCTGTAGGAACTAAATGATGTAGGAACCAATGTTGTCCTCCTGTAGTAACTAAATGACGTAGGAACCAATGTTGTCCTCCTGTAGGAACTAAATGATGTAGGAACCAATGTTGTCCTCCAGTAGGAACTAAATGATGTAGGAACCAATGTTGTCCTCCTGTAGTAACTAAATGACGTAGGAACCAATGTTGTCCTCCAGTAGGAACTAAATGATGTAGGAACCAATGTTGTCCTCCAGTAGGAACTAAATGATGTAGGAACCAATGTTGTCCTCCTGTAGGAACTAAATGATATATATATATATATATATATATATATATATATATATATATATATATATATATATATATATATATATATATGTTTGAAACGTATACTTTCAAAGGCCTATTCTCTCTCGTGCCTGAAAGACTGACTAGTAGTACTTGTACTAGAGGTAAGATCTTACTTACGCCCTAGCCTGAGTTCGGGCCCGACCTGTACCGAAATTTGGGTTGGGCTCAAAAAGTCAACAGTTACTTTTGGGTCGGGTCGGGCTTTAAGGGCTCGGGTCGGGTCGGGCTAGATTTTTTTTGGACTCAGGCTCGAGCTTAAGATCTTAAGATCCAAGCCCAACCCGGCCCAAACTTTTTAAATAGATATGTATTTATATATTATGTATCTCAAACGGTCTATGGGTATTAAACTAAGGAATACCCTTATAAAATAAATAATTTAGGTAAAACGTAGAAGGCGCTGTATGAGAAACATCCATCTCAGAGATACCTGCTCAGTTCCTTCTGCGCGTCAGCTGTATTTTGTCCTGTCACTTTACCTTTCCGATCGTATACGCAGTAAAAGTAGAGGTAAGATCTTAAGCCCGAATCCAAGCCCGAATCCAAGTGACATATATGTTATTCATCATTATGAAAAATAGAAGAAAAAATAAATTTTATGTGTGTAGCATCATCCGTTTGGTCAAAAAAGATTAAAATCTGCTCCGCAGCAGCTTCCGCGTTCAGTGGTCACGTGGGCGTCATACGTCACTGGGGCCAAACATAGCTTAGGAGCCATAAAAAACAATGCAATTCTAGACGCGATTAACACCAAAACTATCATGGTTACCTGCGCGGTGAACGGTTGTGTCAACAGAACAGCAAAAAGACGCGAAGACAAGGACCTGTCGTTCTTTAGAATACCTTCCGGGAATGCTACTGCTAACGCGCTAGCCCGGCAATGGGATTGTCCATATTGTGTTAGCTTACTGCCATTTATTACTATTGGACTCCAGTTGTTATTAATTTCACAGTGAATTTAATTGAAAGTTGCGTCTTTTTGCTGTTCTGTTGACACAACCGTTCACCGCGCAGGTAACCATGATAGTTTTGGTGTTAATCGCGTCTAGAATTGCATTGTTTTTTATGGCTCCTAAACTATGTTTGGCCCCAGTGACGTATGACGCCCACGTGACCACTGAATGCGGAAGCTGCTGCGGCGCAGATTTTAATCTTTTTTGACCAAACGGATGAGGCTACATACATAAAATTGATTTTTTCTTCTATTTTTCATAATGATGAATAACATATATGTCACTTAAAATTAACTTTACTGTCCCTTTAATACCGTCGGGCTCGGTTCGGGTCGGATTTTTTAGGCCCGATCTTACCTCTAACTTGTACACAGGCAATGAGATGATTAGATGTTGTGAGTAGAAATGCAAATTTAATTTCTTGGAATGTCAAGGGTTTGTAACACCTACGCCATCTAAAAGCCGGCTCAAATTCTAATGGAGTGACTTTCACTTACTTCAGCAAATGGGTCAATATCAACTGATTTTATGAAACAGCTGAAATATACTTCCTGAGCAGAGATGAAATGGCCTGAGAGCAGGATTTAAAACTATCTCTACCTGAGGACCTGTGGGATAGTAGTCTAAAAAAAGTACATCCAACATCTAAGTGCACTCGTCACGCTTTTCTCCACCTTAAGGTTGTACATAGAGATCATATGTCCAAAATTAAAAATTAAAGACACAGTATGGACAATGCTTGTAATATTAATGTGATTAGTTTGAAACATAACTATAAAGGAGAGCTTTTAAAATTACAGACATTAAATTTTACACCGACCAGGTAAGAACCTACACGTAAAAATGATGGAAACTTACTGCCTCCCATTGGTAGAAACACAAAACCACACCTTGGGTCCTTTTTTTAATTTCATTTGTTTTCTCACTCTGTAGAAGTCACCACACATTAAATTTAGCATACTGACTTGTTTATATTCATAAATGTATTATTTTTATGTATTATATATTATATTCCCCTATAGCACAAACAGGGGCTTGCTGCATTCGTCTTGTTGCGATTCCACAGATCTGGGACTTGAAGCCAAGGGTTTTCTTCCACTTTTAAAATCCTGGTCAAAGAAATCAAAATAGTGAGATTGTGATTCACTGAAGTTTCATAAATAGTATCTCAGATGTGCTTTTTTTCACTTTCTCTCTGCTACAAACATCTTGCACATCCCAATAAAAGTGAGGTCTAAAAGCCCCATCTAAAGCAGCTAAGAGCGGTTAAAAAGGACTATTGCATATCTGTAAGATAGCATTATCTTTTCACTTACAGCATTGATATTTCTCACAGCATTCGTAAAGCCTGTTGACGCGTTTGATGTCAGTGACACTCATGGTTGTGGCCGTTCCAAAGACGAATGGCTCCCTTTTTGCACGGATGGTTGGACGACGGTTTTTGGAGAAGGCGAATCTTCAGGACAACACAATAACAAAATGTCTCAACATTAGCACACAGTGGCTTAATGGTAATCCTAGTTTAATTCTATGAAGTCACATGATCCAAGAAAATCCATCAAAAGATCATTTCCACAGTCAATCCAGATGAATGAGTTCTTGAAAACACAAGAAACAGCGAGTCACATTATACAGATACAACAATCATTCAACAGCAGCTAACATCAGCACTGTGTAGCTAACAGGACTGTTTGATAATGTAATGTCAACACGCATTAAACAGTGTAATAAAGACCATTTTAGTTCACTACGCATTAAAAACACTCAAACACTCACTTGCTGTAATGCATGATGGAGTTGTAGTCATAGGGCGTACCCAAGTTGTTAGTTGCCACTCTTTGAAAGTTTATTTCCCGTCCTAGATAGGAGAGAAAATAACCTGAATCATTTAAGAACACATTTTGTGTGGGATGAACAGTTGGAGTGATCGTCTTTGCTAATACCTCAGAAGACTCCAGTATCAGCTATAAATGGAAATCTGGAGGCCTGTACTACAGACGACTAGTGAGGTTACTACCAGGTTTAGTTGTTGAGGATATATTGCCATGGTAACTGGTCGTGTTCAAGATGAGAGATCTTGAGCTCAACCACCACCGCGGATTGTTCTGATGACGTTCACCAACATTTACTACCCGTTTACTCGTCTGAGGAAGAGGGATCTGTCATCATCGGTTCTCCCACAGCTTTCGGTAACGTTCCAATCAGCAAACGTTACACAAACTGACCTTCCAGAATGTTGCGGTAGAGAATGCGGACATATTTGTTCCTGTCAGATCGGTTCTGTTCGTGATGGAAGCCCAGAGCGTGGAGAATCTCGTGCTGAATTGTCCCATTTCTTATGCAGCCATTTTTTTGCAAGGAGATGGGCTGTGGTTGCCCAATATTTCCAAGGTAGGACCAACACCTGACACACACACACACACACACACACACACACACACACACACACACACACACACACACACACACACACACACACACACACACACACAGTGAAGTTTTAGAAGGGTGAAAAACCCAACAACAAATGAGCCCCTAGTTGACCCAAACTGCCTCGACAATGAAGTGGAGGGTATGGCATCACGATGCATTCATTATAAAGTAACTCAAACACAACGATTGTGAGTTTTTGTGATGACACAATAATGAAAACATAATCGCGAATGATTCATGTCCTCCTACCCCGTGCCAGAGAAAAAGTAGAGGAAGCTCCACTCAGACTCCCATGGCTCAAAGCGAATGCAGGTATTGTTCTCGAAGAACGTCATAACAGATAGGATGATGTTCCTTTGCCTCTGGTCTGCGGAGAAAAAAAAAAGCACGTGAGCGTTTACGATCTATTCACCATCTTCACGTCTGTGTCAAACGATTGTATTATCAAAGCCGAACTCCTGGTGGATGTCACAGCAATCGATCTTCAGCAGACGTTTTCCGAAACTCCTAACATTTATCGACGTTTTCTTTCTGTTCTTGATCGCGAGATAACGTTCATAGCAACACCGTTTTTTTTTTCGCTTGCAAGCTTTGTTTCGTCGAAACCTGCCGCAGCTTCTCCATCTTTATCCGATTCAAACATAAAAAGGAAATTTATTATTTTGACCAGTAAAATAAATGCTTCCAAATGATTCCAAGTCGACTCACTGAATTCATTAGAGATGTAGAAGGGCACTCTGACCACCTCTCCAGATTTGGGCCACTGACAGCCTCTGGTGACACAGGGGTCAGCACTCCTCCGTCCATCAATCCTGATGTCGTCGTACACTAATGATGAAGCTGGACAACAGATAAGTGTTTAGTGAACATGTCCCGATGAATTAAGTCTATATATCACAATTACAATGTCCTGTTCTTAAATTTTTCATATATAGTTTTTAGAAGTCAGTCGTGTCTTTGCCTGTTTTATGTGTTTAATAGTCCAAACATTGAAGTTAACTAGTTAACTAATATACAGGACTGCAGCACCAATCAAAGGTTTGGACACATTTTCTCACCCTCTCAAATAATTTAATACAGCACAAAATTGAAAAGTTTAAATCAGCATAATTCCTGATAATCAAATAATTTATGTTCACAACAAATTTGTCCTCAGGCATTTATAATTTAGTCAAAAATATGATATCGAGATGATTAACGTGACTCACAGAGGTTTGTGTTCGCGGCGGCGATGATGTCTGAGATGTCAGGTAAAGAATCTGGAAAAGAAAATCACAAGATATTTCAGGGAAAAATCGTTCACATCCTTGATATTTGACTTTATTATTTAGAAACGTCTCAATTATTCAACTCACTTTCAGCGTAGTGGCCGGTCAAGCCCTGCAACGCAAAAATATTTTCACTTTTTTTATTTGACATTTTTGTATCCGTATCAGTTAACAAAGCTTTCCATCTCTGAGGTTCATGTAAACCAACTGCACCCAAATTGTATTTTAGTTCATTCACAATAAACAACCACTTACAGCCAACAGCGAGAGGAAAAGGAAAGCAGGAGTCATGTTGGTCTCCAGTTAAACTTCAAATCTGAAAAAAAAAAAAAAAAAATTAAAATCATCAAGAAAATATATTTTACTGAGTTAAATTATATTTCTGTTCCCTTAAATAAAAACAAAATATATCTTCAGACAATTTCTAATTTTTGCCAAGACCAATCATTCGGCCACCAGAAAACGCTCAGTAATAATATCAACGAAAATCTGGGTGAAGTTTACCTGTCGTCTCTGTCGTTCTGTTGTGTGCAGCAGGTGCTTTGGTTTCTTTAAAAACACGTTTGAAGGGGGGGGGGGGTGAAACTTTCCAACATTTATCCATCAAATGTCAACTCGAGTATAGTCAGCAGCTCATTTATGATGTCACAGAAGTTATTCTGGAAGAATGCGGTGAGGACGTATAGATCCTTATGAAGCAAATTCCTTCTCTAAGCTTAACCCTGGGATAGTTTGTTGTTTTCGTGGCCAAACAGACACAGTGGTTGAGATTAGGATAAATTAAAAATACAGCTAATTTTATCTGTATCGCCCTTCCAGATAAATTCAAAACAAGTCACCCAGTTGTTTAAAAAAAAAACCACACCACACTGTACTCTCCAGAAATTATTTATTCATTTTTAAAATAAGAGCTGTGCAGCAACATTTACAAATGACAATTGTCTTTTTATTAGCAACAACAAAGATAGCATGATAGTACAAAATGCTTTTAGCTCTGGTCATGAAAGTCATTTTAGGTGAAAGAAATACTCAATAAACCACTTCATTTTTTAAATTAATGCATATTCCAAATGAAATCACAATCATGAACGTTGTTGAAATTTGTTGAAAAAAAGAATTGATCACTGCACGTGAAGGAAGCAATTACCTCACTATCTGGATGCAGGAACACAGGTTTTTCCAGCTTTACATTTGTCTCACGAGACAATCAGGTTTATTCTGACTGTGTGAGTAAACCTTCCTATGTTCAGTATGTAAAATATGTAACACACGTGTAAGTTCTGGAGTTCATGCTTTAATCATTAGGCGTCAAAGCGTTTCTTGAATGCAGCACGCAAGTTAGTTATTTTAGTATAAGCTAATTTACAAAAGTCTGTTTGGAAGAATGTCACATGGCAGTAAAGACAATGACATGTGTAGGAAGTGTTAGCATTTTTAACCGATGGAGAAGCCAATGACATAACAGGAGGTAACGCAATAGTCGATAACGTGGTAAACTTTCCCGTTTTTGAAACGTGATAGGCCAAAAATGTACTTGATGACTTGATGATTTTAGCTATTTTCAATATATGATATATATAATTTAAAAAATCTGCGATGTAGTGAAGCCGCACATCTTGAGGTGTGAATAAGCGAGAGATTCCTGTATTTTGGACTTAGGGGTTAGGGTCAGTAATAGATAGATAAAAAATAAATAAAATAAAATATAAAATCTGATATAATATAAATAATATAATATAAACATATAAATATAATATAAATATATATTATAAATAATACAATATAAATATAATATAAACAATTATTACATTATTGGCCAAAAGTTATTTCATTATTGCTTGGGGACTTTTTTTTATGTTCTTCTTCTTCTTTTCCTTTCAGCTTTTCCCTTCAGGGGTCTCCACAGCCAATCAGTGTCCTCCATCTAACCCTGTCCTTTGCATCCTCTTCTCTCACACCAACTACCTTCATGTCCTCTTTCACTACATCCATAAACCTCCTCTTTGGTCTTCCTCTAGGCCTCCTGCCTGGCAGTTCAAAACTCAGCATCCTTCTACCAATATATTCACTATCTCTCCTCTGGACATGTCCAAACCATCTCAGTCTGGCCTCTCTGACTTTATCTCCAAAACCTCTAACATGTGCTGTCCCTCTGATGTACTCATTCCTGATCCTAATCCTTCCTGGTCACTCCCAGAGAGAACCTCAGCATCTTCATCTCTGCTACCTCCAGCTCTGCCTCCTGTCTTTTCCTCAGTGACACTGTCTCTAGACCAAACAACATCGCTGGTCTCACCACAGTTTTGTACACCTTTCCTTTCATTTTAGCTGAAACTCTTCTATCACACATCACACCTGACACTTTTCTCCACCCATTCCATCCTGCCTGGACACGTTTCTTCACCTCTTTTCCCCACTCTCCATTGCTCTGGACTGTTGACCCTAAGTACTTCAAATCCTCCACCTTCTTGATCTCTTCTCCCTGTAACCTCACTCTTCCACTTTGGTCCCTCTCATTCACACACATGTGCTCTGTCTTACTGCAGCTAACCTTCATCCCTCTCCTTTCCAGGACAAACCTCCACCTCTCTAGCTTCTCCTCCACCTCATCCCTACTCTCACTGCAGATCACAATGTCATCTGCAAACATCATAGTCCATGGAGATTCCTGTCTAACCTCGTCTGTCAGCCTGTCCATCACCATAGCGAACAAGAAGGGGCTCAGAGCTGATCCCTGATGCAGTCCCACCTCCACCTTGAACTCCTCTGTCACACCTACAGCACACCTCACCACTGTCTTACAGTCCTCATACATGTCCTGCACCGCTCTAACATACTTCTCTGCCACTCCAGACTTCTTCATACAATACCACAGTTCCTCTCTGGGCACCCTGTCATAAGCTTTCTCCAGATCTACAAAAACACAATGCAGCTCCCTCTGGCCTTCTCTGTACTTCTCTATCAACATCCTCAAAGCAAATACTGCATCTGTAGTACTCTTTTTTTGGCATGAAACCATACTGCTGCTCACAAATGCTCACTTCTGCCCTTAGTCTAGCTTCCACTACTCTTTCCCATAACTTCATTGTATGGCTCATCAGCTTTATTCCTCTGTAGTTGCCACAACTCTGCACATCTCCCTTGTTCTTAAAAATGGGCACCAGCACACTTCTCCTCCACTCCTCAGGCATCTTCTCACTATCTAAGATCCTGTTGAACAACCCAGTCAGAAACTCTACTGCCACCTCTCCTAGACACTTCCAAACCTCTACAGGTATATCATCAGGACAGACTGCCTTTCCACTCTTCATCCTCTTCAGTGCTCTCCTCACTTCATCCTGACTTTGGTGGGGCGGCAGTGGCTCAGCGGTAGAGCAGATGTCTGTCAGACAGATCACCCCAGCCATCGGTGGATCGAATCCCGCTCCCGCCATGATGTCACCAGGAGTGTGAGATGACAGTGGGAGGTGTCAGCTCAGATCCCAGCCACTGCCGAGGCACCCTTGAGCAAGGCGCCGTCCCCCCTTCAAGCTGCTCAATTTGGGGTGCATTCGGAAGCCGCTGCCAGTCACTCTGCCTCCCAATGTGTGTAGTTTGTTGTGTGTATTAACTGCATGCTTACAGGCCCCCTTGTGTGTAGTGTTCAGGGGGCCTGTATATACTGTTAAAACTAACACAGACTGTATATACTACCTGAGTGACAATGTAATTTCCCCTTGTGGGATTAATAAAGTGTACTTCTTCTTCTAATCTTTGCTACTTCCTGGTCTACAACAGTCACCTCTTCTAGTCTTTGTTCTCTCTCATTTTCCACATTCATCAACTCTTCAAAGTACTCTTTCCATCTTCCCATCACACTACTAAACACCTGTCAATAGACTTGTGTTATGTTATTGGCCAGTTATTTTGTTATTGGACTATTACATTACAATAATGGGCAAATTAATTAACTTATCGGCTGTTATTGAATTTTTTGGCTTTAACAGCGACAAATTGATGTTTCACTAACTTTACAGGAAAAGCAATCATCTGTGCTCTTTGGACACCAACTTTTAATGCTTCAACAAATCATAACATTGATTATAACCAATGTGAGCGTTGTCTGTATTGTAGGCACAACGCAAAATATCTTTTAGTTGCTGTTTGAGTCCACTAAAGTTACAAGAGCCTGAGCCTCAGAATGAAAACAGAAACGCTTATTTACCTTGCAGCGTTGTGACTAATGACTGACACATTAGTGTTTTTGGAAACCTGAGCCTACATTCTTATGTCTGCTTCTAGGCATTAATCATCATTAGGAATCCCCCGTTCTCCTCTTGCAGATTCTTGAATAATTGAATTTTCCTTCTTGATTGAGCGCTGATGGCGTTTTTCTCCTCTTCAGTTTGGTTCTGAGAGAATTACCAGGAAACTTCTGAGTTGGTTTCAAAGGCAAACATTTAGTGAACAATGTGCAGTCGGAAACAGAGCTAAAGAAGACAGCCTCAATACATCCATAGGGACATTTACCATATAAGGCATGAGACAGACCGCATCATCTCTTGTGAAAGACAAAGAAACACCCAGTTTCATAACTCCTTCAGTTTTACATAATGAGTGTGATTCTTTAAGTTGTATCACACAATTCACAACATATTGATTATTGAATGAAAGAATGAATGAATAAAATTTATTTTGGTTGTTCATATTTCACATTTAAAAAACAAAACATATTTCAATTGTATCAATAGTAACCAAAAAAGGACTGGGCTGAAGCAAATTGCTTGTATAAGCAATATACAGTATGTATACAGTGTGTATATATATATATGTAATATATATATAAATATAAATATATATATACATATATATATATATATATATATATATATATATATATATATATATATATATAATTATGTTTGTTCTAATCATACTAAGTAATGAAGGATAGAAATAAACAAACAATTATGATTTTTCTAACACTGTTTTTCTGTCTTGGCAGCAGAAAAATTTACATCATTGCTGAGGTGACAAAGTGTGTTTTTTAAAATTCCATTGCAGTAACTAGTATAAAAATATATAGGTATTCCATTACAAATAAAATTCCCGTGTTCGAAAGTCTATTGAGAGATTATCATTTGTTTTGGCAGAATCAATGAGCTTTCCGTTTTAGCAATGCAGTTTGATTGCATTTAACTGGGTAATGCTTTTACAAGCAAAAATGAAAGCTATGAATAGCAGTTACATTGCACTAAGCTAACATGACAAGTTGCACTTCTGTCAACATCAAAATAGAATTAAGGCAAAAAATTTCAAGCAGTTATTGACAGTTATTTTGGGGTTTTTTGGGGGTACACAGATTGTTGATAACTTCCACCTGGTTACAAGTTACTTGTTTTCATTCGTTCCATTCAAATGTATTATTCACCTTCAGTTATTGTATGTTTTCCAAAGTAAATGAGAAACTTGTGGCGCCCACTTTTGAACCATTTTTACACAAGAGGCGACGTTCATTCTTCCATCTGTGCCAGGTAAATTGAAGACAATAACATTTGAGAGTCGGTCCCTAACTCACTCAATCTTCCAAAACCAAAAGCCGCGTAGAGAGGTGCAGTGAACGTGGAGTGGAAGGTGTGGAGATGTATTCGTTTAATGGATGAGACTTCAGAGGGTAGAAAATAGAAAGACACGGTGCCCGCAGACCAGTCCAGATACACTCCGATCCTACCAGAGGTACAGCGCTGGGGTGGAGTAATGTCCACGGGTATGTTGTTGTGCCAGGCGGTGTAACCCTGAGGAGAGCAGATCACACTCCAGGATTGATCGTTCCATCCAAAGCATGCGTCGTAGCCATGTCCACTCCTCTTGATGTCTCTGTATGCCACTCCTATGCTAACCCTTCCTTGCCAATATACCTCCCAGTAACTATGGCCAGTTAGACCATCACGACAGAGCAGCTGTTCCCATTCATCAAATCTGTCTGGGTGATCAGGATAGGGTTGCTTCTCCCTGGCTACCACACATTTGTTGTCGGGAAACAGGAGGAGGTTTCTGTGAACGGTGTTTGGATCAAGTGAAAGCTGACAAAAATCTGATGGAGGAAACAAGAGTCAACGTAAAAAGCAAATCGCAAACTTTTAAAGATGATATTTACCCAAATGTGAAACTAGTTATTCACAAAGGACAGCCAGTTTCACAAAGATTTATTCAATAACATGACTAACTAGAGTATAGAAGTGCTTAACGTACACTTGAGGGGTGATGGTTTCAGTCGGCATTTCCCACAATTGTCAAACCTATGGAGGAAATAGTACAGTTAATGAATGAATATATTTCGGATAGAATAGATCTGATTAATTATATAATGTCTTCTACTTTAAAGTTTCCAGTTTCCACTGTGGATCATCCAGTCCTGCGGACAGCATCTTCACTCCAGAGTCTCCTGGATGATTGAAACTCAGGTCCAGTTCTCTCAAATATGAGGGGTTGGATTTGAGAGCAAAAGTCAGACAAGTACAACCTGTCTCTGTGATCTGACACCCTGACAGCCTGTAAACATACACACAAATCTAGTTTATTCATGAACAATTGTTCAATTTAGAGATATTTCACCTTTATATTATATTATATTATATGTGTTGGTTGGTAGCAGGAGACTTGAGAACCCATGGAAACTTCTTACAGAAAAGCTGTCTGGTAGACTTGATCCCACGATCTCGTTACATGGTAGCAGGGCTGACAATTGCATCACAGTGCCAGTAATGGTTTAGTACTGACCTAAGTATCTCCAATCTGCAATGTGGACTCTTGAGACCAGCAGCGAGCAGCATTACTCCACTATCATGAAGGTCATTGTGACTCAGGTCCAGTTTTCTGAGGCAGGAGATCTCTGATTTCATAACAGGGATCAGAGCGTGACAGCTTTTTGATGAGAGACCACAGCCGTCCATCCTGAAAAAATGATTTGACATTTTTTTGACATAAAAATGATCATATCGAAGATGCTGCATCCTTGAATTAATCTGTATACTCACAGAGATGTTGTGGATGCTTTGATCACTGGCAGCAGATGCAGAAGTCCCTCTTCTGGGGCTGAGAATTTCTTCAGGTCAAACTCATCCAGATTTTCTTGCGATGACAATAAGATAAAGACGAGCGCTGACCATTGAGAGGGGGAGATTTCAGAGACATTTCCTGACCGCAAGTACTGTTGGACCTCCTCCACCAGAGAATTGTCATTCAGCTCATTCAAACAATGCAATAAATTGATGCTTCTCTCCTGACAAGGATTTTCATTGAGTTTCCTCTTGATGTACTGTACAATCATATGTCTGGCCTGTGATGCGTCTTCTGTCTTCTTAAGCAGGCCTTTTAGGAGAATCTGATTGGTCTGCAATGAAAGACCTAAGAGAAAACGGAGAAACAAGTCCAGGTGTCCGTTTGGACTCTGTGAAGCCATGTCTACTGCCATTTCGAAGAGGTGGCTTAAGTGATGTTTGTGCTGCAGGGGCACAAGTCGTACTGAGGTGTAGCGCTTCCTTTTCAGTGTGTTGATACCGGTGTTCACAAATGTCAAGAACACGTAGAGAGCAGCAAGAAACCCTTGGATGCTTCGATGCACAAAGCAAAACACCATCTCCTGGTGCATACCATGTTCATCTTTTATGATCTCTGTAAGTAATCCTGAGTTGACTGCAGCAGCTTGTATGTCTACCATATACTCTCGGAGGTCTGATTCATAGAACATCAGGTTTCCTTTCTCCAACTGCTCAAAAGCCAGTTTTCCCAGAGAAAGGACGGTCGTCATAGTCTCTGTGGTCCAGACTTCGTCGGTCACCACACTTCTATGATACTTTGCATTTCTTAGTTTGGTCTGAACCAGTAGGAAGTGGATGTACATCTCAGTCAATGTCTTGGGAACCTCTCTTGTGTCTTTGGATTCCAACACGTACTCCAGAACTACAGCGCTGATCCAACAGAAGACTGGGATGTGGCACATGCTGTGAAGGGTTCGTGATGTCTTGATGTGGCTTATGATTCTGTTTGCCATCTCTTCATCTCTGATGCTCTTCTTGAAGTACTCCTCCTTCTGGGGGTCACTGAACCCTCTCACCTCTGTCACCATGTCAATGCATTCAGGAGGGATCTGATTGGCTGCTGCAGGTCTTGAGGTTATCCAGAGGTGTGCGGAGGGAAGCAGTTTCCCTCTGATGAGGTTTGTCAGCAGCACTTCGACTGAAGCAGGCTCTGTAATATCAGTCAGGATCTCGTAGTTGTGGAAGTCCAAGTGAAGTAAGCACTCATCCAAACCATCAAAGATGAACACAACTCGGTATTGCTCAAACTTGCAAATACCTGCTTCTTTGGTTTCATTGAAAAAATAATGAATGAGTTCCACCAAGCTGTATTTTTTTTGCTTCATTAAACTGAGTTCTCGGAAACTGAATGGAAAGATGAAATGTATATCGTGGTCGGGTTTGGACTCTGCCCAGTCCAGGATATACTTCTGGGTAAGAGCTGTTTTCCCAATTCCAGCCACTCCCTTTGTCACCAGAGTTCTCTTGGGTTCTCTGTCCGGTAATGGTTTAAATATATCCGCTAATCCGATTGTTGCTTCTGAACTTTGATGTTGTGCTGCTTCGTTTTGTGGAACCTCGTGCTGATCGTTGACCTTGCTGCTGTCTCCCTGCGTGATGTAGAGCTTGATGTAGATCTCATTCAAAAGCGTTGGATTTCCTGCCTTGGCAATCCCTTCAAATAAATGTCGGAACTTCCTCTTCAGGTTGAATTTCATTTTGTGTTGGCAAGCTGCAGTAAGTGATTCTGAGAAACCAACCGATTATATGAGCAGATGTGAAGAATGTGACAAGAACTTTCAAGGAATGTATTAATGTTCTGCACAACATAGATGCATGTTAATTATCTTTAATCTAAACTGTGCTTTATAAAAACTAGTCTTTTTGGCATTTTAGTCGCATTTAAGAGTGTCGAATCTTGCGTAAGGTATTCAGATGTCAGGTTTATGCATGTTCAGATCAAGAGGTCATGAGTCTAATTCCTCTTCAACAGATAGTTTCATGATTCCAGAAGTAATAAGAAACTCTTAAATGAAACTTACGCTTCTGCAAAATGTCAGCCAGTTGCTCCTGATTCATTTTCCTGAGGAAGTTCAGCGTGATCCTCGTGAATGAATCTCTGTTGCTGCTTCTCAGGTCATCATTGGAACCCATGACTTCATCGTCTTCTGTCTGCTTGTCTGAACACTCTGGGTTTTGTGCACCTAGAAACTTCTTCACCCTCTTCAGCTCATCCTTAACAAATGTTATGATGTTGTCCTCGAGCAGCTAGAACAGTATATATCCCATCATTATCATATCAGCCAAATTGTGCCTACACTATATGGCTTCAAATGATTATTTAAGTAAAATTCTAAATCTGTATTTAGAAGTAATGGCCATTACGCCTGTGACCTTATCTGATGTACAGGTACTTAAGACATTGAAACGTAACTTGCCCAGCTGCTGTTGTTGAAAGATATCTTTCAAGAGTTAGTAGAGACTTTAAAAAAAAGCTAAGGGTAGAAAGTACTTTTGACCTTTTGGACTTTTTTTTACAAGGCTGAAAATTAGTTTGAATTGTGGGTTGAATTGAGTTCCGAGCTCAGTCATGGAACGGATTAAACTCATATCTCAAAGTTACTACTGTGTTGGAATAAAATTCAGTCGGCTAAGACCTGACTCCAAATTAATGATAATGCCTCTTTCTGTTTATTGGATTTATAGATACTCAGATTTTTACAAACAATCCCACGGTAAATATAGTTGCATGTTGATTTAGTGTTGACAGTGTTTCTAAGGCCTGCATGTGACAATGAAGAAATACAACCTTTTATTATTGTGCCAAGAGAGAAACTTGGACTTCACCCAAACCATGAAGAACACATGCCTGTCATTACTGCAGTGCGTCAGAAAACAGATTAAATCTGTGTCACTCTTTTAGATAGTGTCATGGAAAAACAAATCTATACACTGTGTAGATGTGCACATAGAAATCTCAACATGTATTTCCACAAATACACTGACTGATTCAGAATGTAACAATGACGCACAATATGAAGTAAAAAGTTACATACTGTGAATGTGGAATCCAGGTTTGTAACACGGCTCACGAGCGATGGATTACTGACGACTTTGGACGTCTTCCATTGAGCCAAATGTCTAAATTCGAAAAGAATATTTAAATTCACAAAATGTGAGTTGTGAAAAAGCACACAGACTATGATGTCAGGCGGCGGTGGCAGTCAGCAGCGTCAGAGACAACTGTTAGTGCCTTGTAAATTCATAATTCCATGAAAAATTTACTTCTCTGAGGAAGAAATAATGATATTGACTTAAATATTAAAGTACAACCGAATCTACTGTGATTCAGTTTGGTGTCAGATTTTAAGTCCGATAATTCCAAAGGTTCCTGAAGACAACTGTTGTAGGAATATTGTTTTTTCTTGAATAATGGGAATATCACTTTGAAGTGTGATAAGGGAATCGTAGAACGAGCCACCTTTGGGGGTTACTTCCAACTGAAGGGATAATATTAACTTTCCACTTTCATTCATACGTTGGCTCATTGGAAATGCTTCCAATCCTTTGTGTCACTGGGTTCAAGCATAGACTAGTTCCTCTTCATGGACACACATCTGGATCCAAGTGAGTCTGGTTTGTCCCAGGTGAGCACAAATAGTTCATGAATTAATATGAACCACTTCCACATAAAAGGTTGTTGAAGGTTCTTTGAATGACTGGACACAAATAAAGCTGGTGGAACAATAGCACTGCATTGAACTGATTCAATACGAACTCTTAAAACGATTATTAATAACCAGTCAAAGGATTGGAAACCACCAGCTTTCCTGTTCTTCCCCGTGTGGTTTCTACTCCCACGATGTTTGGAGAAGTGACAAAAGCCATTAACACTCATCACACTAAGTCCCAGTTGTCCCAGTTTTTAAAAATGTATTTCCTCAAGTTAGATGTGTTGTCCCGGACTGTTTTAGATTGTGCCGTTTAGGTGTTGAAGGAGATCTTATGGTCACGTGGAATGGTTTGTTTCCCCTCACAGGGATGGTGGTTTGTCGTCCTCTCTCATCCCTAGTTTCATTCCTCATTGTTAAATTCTTACCTTTGACTGTCAGAGATGCTGCCATCCTTGAGGTCTATCGGTTGCAGTATGGACCTGCTGCTCTTCATGGACACACCAACGGGTACATGTGACACTGGTCTCTCTTGCCTCGCTGGACTGCAACAGAACCAACAATGGATTTTAGACTGAGCTCTTAGAGAACCTTCAGTCAGAGAAAATCTTACCTCTCAGTTCTGGTTAGTTATCATTTTACTCAGATTTTATGAACTGGGAGAAAGACACCCCATCCTCTCTCAACCCTAGCTTCATCCTTCACCGTAAAATTCTTACTTTTGACTGTCGGAGATGCCACCATCCTTGAAGTCTATCGGTTGCAGTATGGACCCACTGCTCTTCATGGACACACCACCGGGTACATGTGACACTGGTCTCTCCTGCCTCGCTGGACTGCAACAGAACCAACAATGGATTTTAGACTGAGCTCTTAGAGAACCTTCAGTCAGAGAAAATCTTACCTCTCAGTTCTGGTTAGTTATCATTTTACTCAGATTTTATGAACTGGGAGAAAGACACCCCATCCTCTCTCAACCCTAGCTTCATCCTTCACCGTAAAATTCTTACTTTTGACTGTCGGAGATGCCACCATCCTTGAAGTCTATCGGTTGCAGTATGGACCCACTGCTCTTCATGGATACACCGCCGGGTACAGGTGACACTGGTCTCTCCTTTTTCGCTAGACTGAAGCACAAACAACAATAGATTTTAGACTTGAGTTCTTAGATAGAGAACCTGCAGTCGGAGACGATCTTATCTCTCGGTTCCAGTCGTGTCATTTTTCTGAGAATTGGTGACCTCAGAGAAGGACACCTTGTTCTCTCTCACCTCCAGTTTCGTTCCCCATTATTAAATTCTTACCTTTGACTGTCAAAGATGTCGCCATCCTTGAAGTCTATCGGTTGAAGTATGGATCCGCTGCTCTTCATGGACACACCACCGGGTACAGGTGACACTGGTCTCTCCTGCCTCGCTGGACTGCAACAGAACCAACAATGGATTTTAGACTGAGCTCTTAGAGAACCTTCAGTCAGAGACGATTTTACCTCTTAGTCATTTTACTAAGACTTTGTGAACTTGGAGAAGGACACCTTGTTCTCTCTCACCTCCAGTTTCATTCCTCATTGTTAAATTCTTACCTTTGACTGTCAAAGATTCTGCCATCCTTGAAGTCTATTGGTTGCAGTATGGACCCGCTGCTCTTCATGGACACACCAACGGGTACATGTGACACTGGTCTCTCCTGCATCGCTGGACTGCAACAGGACCAACAATGGATTTTAGACTGAGCTCTTAGAGAACCTTCAGTCAGAGAAAATCTTACCTCTCAGTTCTGGTTAGTTATCATTTTACTCAGATTTTATGAACTGGGAGAAAGACACCCCATCCTCTCTCAACCCTAGCTTCATCCTTCACCGTAAAATTCTTACTTTTGACTGTCGGAGATGCCACCATCCTTGAAGTCTATCGGTTGCAGTATGGACCCACTGCTCTTCACGGATACACCACCGGGTACAGGTGACACTGGTCTCTCCTTTTTCGCTAGACTGAAGCACAAACAACAATAGATTTTAGACTTGAGTTCTTAGATAGAGAACCTGCAGTCAGAGACGATCTTATCTCTCGGTTCCAGTCGTGTCATTTTTCTGAGAATTGGTGACCTCAGAGGAGGACACCTTGTTCTCTCTCACCTCCAGTTTCGTTCCCCATTGTTGAATTCTTACCTTTGACTGTCAAAGATGTCGCCATCCTTGAAGTCTATCGGTTGAAGTATGGACCCGCTGCTCTTCATGGACACACCACCGGGTACAGGTGACACTGGTCTCTCCTGCCTCGCTGGACTGCAACAGGACCAACAATAGATTTTAGACCCAGCTTTTAGACAGAGAACCTTCAGTCGGAGACGATCTTATCTCTCGGTTCCGGTTGGCTATCATTTTTCTAAGACTTTGTGAACTTGGAGAAGGACACCTTGTCCTCTCTCACCTTCAGTTTCATTCCTCATTGTTAAAGTCTTACTTTTGATTACTGGCGATGTCACCATCCTTGAAGTCTATTGGTTGCAGTATGGACCCGCTGCTCTTCATGGACACACCACAGGGTACAGGTGACGCTGGTCTCTCCTGCCTCGCTGGACTGCAACACAACCAACAATAGATTTTAGACTGAGCTCTTAGATAGAGAACCTTCAGTTGGAGACAATCTTACCTCTCAGTTCTGGTTCCTGCTATCATTCTTCTCAGGCTATTTGACGTTGGAGAAAGACACCCTGTCCTCTGTCACCTCAGACAAATTCATCTCGGTATGATCACTTCCAGGTAAACAACTTGTTCCAGTGTGTTACAGTAAATAGCTCCATCCAAAGACATTTTATCTGATCAACCTTACTAGTGGAGTGTCTCATGGTCAGTTTAATAAAAATCATTTGTTAGTAAGGATTATTACCTGACAAATACAAATCCAGATCGAGCTCAAACCAAAAGTAGGAAAGCATGGAAGCATTTCACATTTCCTCGTCTGAGTGTGTGTGTGTGTCAACTTTATACAAAGAGCATTCTTCTATATTTGGATCTAATCTGCTAAACAAGTTGAACTGGTTTCAGAGAGAAGAAGATCAACTTTATTTGTCCGCTTAAAGGGGAAATGACTCTTTTCACTCTACACATGACTTTTTGTGTTAGATACAGGAAATATTTTGTGCAGGCCCCTGAAACACACAACACACAAGGGGCCTGTGTGCATGCAGTTAAGGTGAGAGAATAAACATCCTCTACAGTTCAGTTTTATCAGTCATTTTATGAGGACCTTTTTTTTTTTTTTTTTTTTTTACCTACACCAACCTACAGTCACCTGATCCATTTCATTCTTTGACCTGGTTTGTTTAATGACACTTGCTTTGGTTTTTAAATTTTTAATTGTATTTCTTTATTTAATTTTTGAACTTTTCATGTAAAGTTGGTTCACGTCGATCATGGATATGTTAACGTGTGTCTACATTTAACTCAAACACCCATAATCATTATATTCACACGTAGATAATGTAAACACAGCGGGGTAACAAATAGGTTCTATCCGCCTGGCAGCTGACTGGTCAGCTGATGGTCACGTGTCTGGGTCAGCTGACGCGAACCCTCTCCGGCTGTGACAGCTAGCTTCTCCGCGGCGGACGCTGTGACGGTCGGACAGGATGCCTTTCTCCGAGTTGTACTTTAACGTGGACAACGGCTACCTGGAGGGGCTGGTCCGGGGCTTCAAGGCGGGGATCCTGTCCCAGGCGGACTACCTGAACCTGGTCCAGTGCGAGACCCTGGAAGGTGAGCGCCGACATGCTAACAGGCTAACATAGAGATTGGGGCCAGTTAGCTAGCCAGCTAGCTTCCGGAGCTAGCTTGACTCGACTGCGAGCTAACATCAGGCTGTTTTTCCATATTTTTTGCTGTTTAATGTAAACGTAGGTATGGTGAAGCACACATCGACGAGCTGCTCGCCTGACGACTAAATATTATCTGTTTATTTTATTTGAGTTTGCTAACGCTACCATCTGGAACTACACCTAGCTAACGCGATGCTACAATGCTAACATTAGCTAAAATACCAAACCGGGGCTGTAATCTGTGGCTCGTTGGGCTTTTAGAAGACGTGAAATAAATGAAACCTGGGACGGATTTGTTTGTGTGTTCATTATTTTTAAGGGAAATTCCTCTTCTGTGGCTGTTTTTTGGGTGTAAAACGGATAAAAGAAGCACTTCCTGTTTTCAGATGTAGCCTTTAAAAGGTCAGAACTGTCAGTTCGGTCGAGTGTAAAATTGTTTTTTCTACTATTTAAAGTTTTTTTTTCTTAATTTCTCTTTGGAAGAACAACAAATGGAAATAATGAGTCACATGACTGGTAATTATTCAGTAATTGTTCGGTGTGAATCTAATCTAGATTATCAGGAAGTCATACTTCCAAAAAGGAAGAAGTATTATCAAAGAATTTAATCCCAGTTTAACCCTCAACCTGGATCTCCTGCCCTGGCTAGTGAACTTTTATGTCACTCATCCTTTTCTTTTCAACAAGTCAATATTTATCAAATTTAACCCCAGACTGAGATCTTTAGTGGTATTTTTTGCAGTAGATTAATTTCTGTGAGTTCTATAAATGTGGATCACCAGATCCAGAATAGTTCCAGACCAGATTAAGTGTTTTTCATTTACTGGGTCATGGTGGCATTATGTCAGTATTTTAGGCGTAAATCCAGTGTGAATCTGTGAATTGCAAAATTGCTAATTCTTTATAATGTATATAGTTCTGCTTCTTTACTGTCCTATTATTTATCTTATTTGCTGAGTGTTTATTCTTCTATATCTCTGTTACTTATGCTGCCATAATCATGTAAATTTCCCCAATGTGGGATTAATAAAGAAATATCTTCTCCGCAGAGTTAAGAGCAACAGTTTTGGGATTGAGTCAATTCCACAAGGGTGCAGAAACTTAAAAAAAAAAAAAAAAAGCACATAATGATGATTCCAAATCCCACCAAGCTGTCATGGATTGTTCCTGTGGCCAAAACCTCATCAGAAACCTCACGTATCTGTGAGTCATTTCTCCGTCTTGACTTTGCCCCTGCAGATCTGAAGCTCCACCTGCAGAGCACAGATTATGGCAGCTTCCTGGCAAACGAAGCGTCTCCTCTCACCGTTTCCGTCATCGACGACAAGCTGAAGGAGAAGATGGTGGTGGAGTTCCGCCACATGAGGAACCAATCCTACGAGCCTCTGGCCAGCTTCATGGACTTCATCACGTAAGTGAGAAGCTTTCGCTTCGAAATGTGTCCTGTTAGTGTTAAAACTGACCCGTTGTCATGACGACTGTCTCTATTTTTACCCTCTGATTGTAGGTACAGCTACATGATTGACAACGTCATCCTGCTGATCACGGGGACGCTCCACCAGCGCGCCATCTCTGAGCTCGTGCCAAAGTGTCACCCGTTAGGCAGCTTCGAGCAGATGGAGGCGGTCAACATCGCCCAGACGCCCGCCGAGCTGTACAACGCCATCCTGGTGGACACGCCCCTCGGTGAGTAAAGCCACAATGAGCTGCTATTTAAAAAGGGTTCCAAAATAAAAGTCCAGTCATCGGCTGCTCACACGGAAAGTCAAGGGGAAGTTTCTACAAGTAGATCCGCTTCTGCGTCCGGCCCATCAGACTGTGGACAGTTACATCATGACTGAAGCGGGGGGGTCATTTCCCTGGATGACCAGAGGGTGGCGCCAGATCTCAAAAATGACTCTCTTGTCTCCTTTCAGCTGCTTTTTTCCAGGACTGCATTTCTGAACAGGACTTGGACGAGATGAACATCGAAATCATTCGTAACACACTTTACAAGGTAAAGCTTGGTTTATTAGTGAGAAATAATAAAGAAAATGATCATGGGTTTACAGAATAAAAGACAAAGTATGGAAACGAGACATGAGATCGAATTATTAATGAAAAAGTCGACATTAAAATAAGTGTATGATTTATTTAAATTGGAATCACTGATTTTATTTTATTTTTTTTAATTTGCCAACTTGTGAATTATTTTCTGATATACGTTTTGCACCACTTCCTGTCAGGCTTACCTGGAGGCTTTCTACAAGTTCTGCTCCAACCTGGGGGGAACCACGGCTGACACCATGTGTCCTATTCTGGAGGTGAGGGTTCACAGAGAATACACACACACACACACACACACACACACACACACACACACACACACACACACACACACAGACGACAGGTCAAAGCATCTCCTGACCTCTGACCCCTCTGCCACAGTTTGAGGCTGACAGGAGAGCCTTCATCATCACCATCAACTCCTTCGGCACAGAGCTGTCCAAGGAGGACCGGGCCAAGCTCTTCCCCCACTGTGGCAAACTTTACCCAGAAGGCCTTGCTCAGCTGGCGCGGGCAGACGACTACGAGCAGGTCAAGGCCGTCGCTGACTTCTACCCTGTAAGTTCAGGAGTTGCTGGGACGGATGCCTCTGGATGATGTATTTGTAATCTCACGTAGACGTGGTTCACGTTGAATCGTTTGAAACCAGCCGATCCGATTGGCTCGCGCTCGTCTGTTGATCTTTTCACGAAAACGTTTTTTTTTTTTTTTTTTTTATTTTTTAAAACGTCGCCGTCGTCTCCTCAGGAGTACAAGCTGCTGTTCGAAGGCGCCGGCAGTAACCCGGGCGACAAAACGCTGGAGGACCGATTCTTCGAGCACGAGGTGACGTGTGATCAGACGTACCGACTCCTCAATCAGCTGCTGAGCGTCGGCGTGGACTTCTGTTTTAAATGTTTTGTCTGATAGTTCGATCTTAAAATTCGTCCTCTCTGCAGGTGAAGCTAAACAAACTGGCCTTCCTCAACCAGTTCCACTTCAGTGTTTTCTACGCCTACGTGAAGCTGAAGGAGCAGGAGTGCAGGAACATCGTCTGGATCGCCGAGTGCATCGCCCAGCGGCACCGCGCCAAGATCGACAACTACATCCCCATCTTTTGAGCATCCACCCTCTTCCTCCCCTTTTCCTCCTCCTTCCTGCCATCATTTCATTCAATCGCACGTCTTGAACCGTTTCCCATCTCACCTCGGTGTTAAACATTCTGAATGGTTCGATGCTGAATTGGCGTAAATCTGATCCGGTTCTGGTTGTTGTTGCTAACGAAATAAAACGCGATCACTTTAAATAGTCCGAACCTGAAGTCGCAGCGTCTCACCCGACGGGTGAGCGGCGCCTGAGTCACCCGGCTCACCTGCTATTTGACTTTCAAACGCTTCCCTTCAATTGTCTAAACTTTCTGGCGCTCCGTCTCGGGACACGCCCGTCCACCTGAAGCGGGACGAGAGTGTGTGTTTAACAAACGGTCTGATCATGTGACCTCAGGACTTCATCCAATCGAGTACAAGAGATATAAAAACATTCCTCTCAGCAGGTTCTGTACGACCCGTATTTATTTGTTCTAGTGCTGTTGTGTCTGCATGTCTTCTCCGTGATTGGTTGACCTGGACAGAAGCTTCCGGTTGTCCTCCTGATCGTGTGCGGAACCGACCCGATGTTTAAAGAATACAGAGATATAGAGATATTTAAAGATGATTAACTTTCGTTTTTCATGCTGTAAAAATGATTTATTGTTGTTTTGATCCGTTTCTTGTTGATTGTGTGTTGTAAATGTGACGAAGAAATTAAACGGGACTTCCAACGCAAAGATTTCAACTTGTCAGAATATATCTACTTTCACAAACTGAAAAACAGTAGGTAGAAATAAAATGATTTGGAATCATTAAAACGGAACAGAAACACTTCAAAAGTTGAAAGGCTCCGCCTCTCGCTTCTTATCCAGTCATATTTCTCACCTGTCGTCATGTGACTTCGTTCACGTCCAGGTGTTTTAACTTTTGCTGCCGCTGTCCATAATACTTTTGAAACATGTAATCAATGATTGAAAAAATAGGAGTTTTTGAAAAAATTTCAACATTTTTTTTTTCTTTTTTCAGTTTTATTTTCAGTTTGTGTTTTCGTTTTATCTTGGCTAAAAAAAAAAAAAAAAAGCACTTTTCTAGAGCGTCTGGTGCTTCTCAACGTCTCTACATCTTTTATTTTATCATCATGGCGAATGAAAAAAATGAATATGAAACGTTTAGGTGTATTTTTTTCTTGCACAAAATCAAATCGTCTGAGTTTTGTAATCTGACTGATTGGATGACATAAAATCTCTCCAAGATCTGTCAAATGTCACAAAAACGAGAGATCTTCCTCTTTAAATGAAAGAAACTTGAAGAGAACAGAATGTCGGACGTTCCCAGCAGGACTGAGACCTGGTTGAAGAAAATCTGCAAAACGATCACAACGCACGGAAATTTAAAGAACAATAAATCAAGAAATCCCAGTTTCACAGCTGCGACAATTCAGATTTCGAAATCTGGACATTCAGTGACTTCAGCTGCGACAGGATTCAGCACAGCTTGAACTCAATCAACGTTTGATTGACTCCCGTCAGGCTGTTGAGCTGCAGCTGCTTCGTCGTAGACGTTCTGCAGGACGGAAACCTGCAGAAACCCGAAACCGTGGTTCCACCATGACTCTCCAGCTGAAAACCAAAGGCCAACTCTTCGACCTGCATTGTTCTGTAGGCCTGACCGACTGGGACATGGACAAGGAGCTGGGACTGGCGACAACCACAGACCAGTTCCACCACGGTGACCGTTTTCCTTTTGTCTCACAAGTAACGCGGAAAACTCAAAAGAAGTTCTGTTCAGCGTCTCACGTCACTTTCTGGATCAGTGGATTGGAGCTGTATTGATAGATTTCAAATCGGATTTCACTTACTGTGTGTAATCGTCTGTCTGTGTTCATCTGTCGCTGAGGACAGAAGACAAACTGAATGATCAGTATGTGATCCAGAGGCCTTCAGCAAGAGCTTCGAGAAGAAAAGACGAGTTCATCTGGTACGATAAAATGTCAGGTGGGTCAAGAAAAAGTTGGGTTGTCTTTCCATTCTGACGCGGTTTGGAAGGAGGAGGACTTTTCCAGAGCATTAGCATTTTAGCATTCTAAACCGCAGAAGATGTGGACGTGTTTGAACTCTATAATGATGGATCGTTCCTTCTTTTGTGATCCAGACACGTTTGTGAAACCCAACCTGTGGCTGTTGGTCAATCCCAACATCGCCTGTCCGATCCGGTACGAAGAAAACACATCAGACCTGCAGCCTGTCTCTGAAACGACTGACGAAACCCAAACACCTCTAGAGGACCCCGCTGGGGACCCCAACCAGCTTCCAACCGAGCCCCAGATGTTGACCCCTCGTAAAGCTCCCGAGCAGGGGGAGCTGCCGCAGCCTGGCCCTCCCTCCCCTGAGTTCTTGGTACAGTATCCACTTCACGTTGACCCACGAGACCCTTGACGTTATTAAGTGAGTTATGTCACCTTCTTTGACACGTAGAACAAGAATGATGACGTCTCCATCCGACCCACCAAGAGCAGACGTAAAGGAAGGACCACAGCGGCCAACCTGAGGAAACTGGACCAGGTTCTCAACTCGAACCCCTTTTCAATCTCATAAAAACCTTTATTTCAGTTGGAAAAAGATGACATCATCTCCTGTGGACCAATCAACCACCGGTGACGGATACCACTGAACCAAAGCGGTCTCCACCCAGACGGACCAGTGGAAGTTGGGATTTAATAACTCAAGACCTGTTATTCAAGCTTTAATTTCTGATTGTTTAGTTATTAGTTCTTAATCCAGACTGAAATCTAATCTGGGTAGTGTTGTATGACCTCTTGGAGGAGGTGCAGGAGCTCAATGGTTGGGATTCGGGAGATTGCCTCAGAAATGTGTTTCCTTAAAGTTCATCTGACTTTGTCTCGGTGGGAAGTTAAGTCGAGTACCGGCTTCCTTTCAGGACAGTGACACCCTGATGCCAGGATGCTGGCCCCGTCCACCGGTGAACTACTGCATCCTCATCGCCCTGGCGCTCAACAGCAGCCACAACGGGAGCCTCAAAGTCCAGCAGATCTACCACTTCACCAGGTCAGGCCTGTTAAAACGTGACACGCCCGATTTTCAGTGGTGATGTCGCAGCGTTCCTTCCTGTTTTCTCCCAGAGAGAACTTCCCCTTCTTCCAAACGGCTCCAGAAGGCTGGAAGAACACCATCCGGCACAACCTGTGCTTCAACAACAGCTTCCGCAAAACCTGCAACCAGCTGTGCAGAGACGGGAAGAGGAAGTCGTGCTTTTGGCACCTGACCGCGGACGGTCAGCGCCGGCTCAAGGACGAGGTCCGAACGCTGTCGGGGGAAACCTACAAGCAGCTGGAGAGGAGCATGTCCCAACCGGGTGAGCCCCACGGAGTCCTATCAGTTCTCGAACCTTCAGCTGACGGGTGAAAACCTTTTGCTGATGACTCCTTTCTTTTTGTTTCAGATGTAATACGGACTTTACTTCAAATGTGATCGAACCAAGTCATTGCATCATAAAACTTTGCCTTTATTCACTCGGCAAGCTTTTGTTTCCTTCATGTTTTATTTATGTAAATAACTGGTCCAAAAGGACTTTTTGATTTATTAAGATGAAAGAAATATATTTTGTTTGTGCACAAACGAGTGAAGCAGTTCCATGTCTCCAATTAGGAGAAGGTGTGAATGAAATAAAGATGGTGATCTATGGTGGGAGAGTCTTTGGCGTTAAGGGGGATTCTGATCAAATCAGTGGATTACTCTGCTGCTGGTGGTGGTGGCTGATGACTCTGTTGAGCTGCAGCCCGGAAAAAATCCTCTTCTGGGGGGATTAAATCGAAAGCAGGAACTGGAGGAAGAACGGACATCATCGATAAGTTATCTATTATTTATATTTACTTAAACTGAAGTAGAAAATCCAGCAGGTTTGGTTTTGGTCTCGTGGCTTAAATCGGTTTTATTGCGGACTTAATCTCAGCAGGTGGACATTTGATTGACGTACTCGGTGCTCTGGTGTGACTTCATTTGCCAACAGTCAAATGACATCTGGTGATGCGTTTGGAAGGGATCAGATCTGCCTGATAGTCAAATCATTCTCAGGATTTGTTGAGCTCGAGGCGTCAACTCACGGTTTTTCCTGAACACATCGTCTGATGAGCTTCAGCGAGCGGAGGAGAGGACATTCATCCGTTTAATTCTTGACACGCATGACGGCAAAGCGTGTTCGGGTGCTTTGTAGCTGTGACAGAAATCTGACGATGAAGAAGAGCGGCCTCCCAGGACTCTTCCTCCTCCTCCTCATGCGGAATGAGTCGACACTGGAATCGGTGGTGAATCGAAGTTATTTCTACTTTCCATCCCTTTACACCTGGGAACAGGCTCAAACATACTGCAGGAGGTGGGTTTGTCGTGTTTTAGACGCGAACAGATGTTGAAAGAAACTTTCTCATTATGGATTTAAAGTTAGGGCGTGAACAGTAAGAAAAGAGTAGCATCAGCCTCGATTTGATCCCGCATAATGAAGATGGTTTATAATAAACTGATTTTCTTGTGTTGCTATGACGCTGATGCCTCAACTGTGACTCAAGTGTTTGTGGAAATCTTTCTCTCGTCATGGAATAAATTTGTTTTATCCTGTTTCCTGACAGTCATCACACGGACCTGGCCATCATCCATACGCACTCGGACCTGGACGAAATACAAATGGATCATTATTGTGCGTGGACCGGACTCTACAAGAGCAAGAACCACCCCTCCACCCCCTATTATTACTGGAGTTGGTTGATTGCAGGCTACACCACCTCGACTAGCTGGGCCAGCAGCGAGCCAGACCTCAGTGATGAATGTGCTTACGTCTGTTACAGCGAAAGAAAGTGAGGAAGCTGCTTCAGGTCGTCTGGACCCTCCTCTTCCTCCTCCTGTTAACATGAACACATGCTTAAAGTTTAGGATGTAGTATAAGATCCATGACTAAATGCAACTTTGAAATTTCTACACGTCTTTCTAAAGTCTGATTTTGTTTCGTGTTGTTTCTGACTTTGCTTATGTTTTGTGTATTTGCATGTAGTCTGAGCTCCCTGGACAAACATCGTAGAGATGTGACTGAACTTTGACTGTAATATGAAATGAAGGAGATGTCCTTGCTGTTGTCCTGAGAAAACGTGAAATATTCAAGATTGATGCAATTTTTTAAAATTGATTTTGTGTACTTTTCTCATCCTTTTTGAAGGTTCTACGGCAGCAGTTGTGATGCAAAATTTTTCCCGATGTGCATGATGGCTAATCAAACTATGTTCTTCCTCGGCCCACAAGCGATGACGTGGCATGATGCCATTGCATACTGTAAGAAGATGTCTCTTAATCCAGCATATTTACCCACGGCCACACTGAGAACTGCTGTCACCGCCATGGATTTTCCAGTCTGGACTGGATTGTTCAGAGGAGGTAAAAACAAACACGGCTTATTATTTTGGAAAAGTTCATCTATTTTGTGGTTCTTCTCAAAAAACGTTGGAAATCAGTTGCTTATTTTCTTTATTTCTGTAAAGAAAATTTCACCCAAAAATGAAAATTCACCCCTGCGCCAATGGAAAGCCAAATCTCCAGATGCCCCCAATGAGTTTCAGTATAGCCTCTAAGCTATGGTGAAGCTCAGCTCAAACGCATCCCCTGCAATGTGATCCATTAAAACTGTCCATCTCTCCTGCCCTGAAGTTGCAGCAGCTTAGAATGCTACGAAGTTAGCGTACATCAGCGCTCACCCACGAGCAAACAAGGCGTTGCTCTGAGCAAAGCATCTTAGGATCAGTACAGAGATCAGAGTTCTACAGGCAGGTCAGCTGAGGAGTAAATGAATCGAGTGTTTATTTTTACATGGAAATGATATGTTTGAACCTTTGTATAAAACCAACACATGCAACAAGTTTGGTGGGCCGAGTTTTGAAGCCAAATGGGCCGCATTTGGCCCTGGGGCCGTAGTTCCCCCATACCTCACTCTAACCTAGACTACGTCTGTGTTGATCAGAACAGGATCCAGGGCAGCAGAATCCTGCAGATGTCTGGGAATGGAGCGCCGGCGTCTCCTCCTACCGACCCTGGGCATCACGTGAGCCGAGTCCCAAAGGAGACTGTGTCACCATATCCTCCATCCACAAGCAGATGAGCGCCAAAGAATGCTCCTCTGTGTTCCCCTTCGTCTGCTTCAGAGACAACCTGGTCCTGGTAAAGGAGAGAAAGCCCTGGGAGGAGGCGCTGATGCACTGCCGAAGCCTCGGCTTAGAGCTGGTCAGCGTGGAACCTGGTGACCAATCACAGATGATGGCCGCGGTGATGCAGGCGGACACCGATTGGGTGGGTTCATACCTCTTTCGGTATTTGTCCTACATATTAAGGCTGATTAGTTGCTGATTCGTCTCGTCAGGTCTGGACTGGCCTCCGTTTCCTGGCCAGTGATTGGCTGTGGGTAAATGGGGCAGAGATGCTATACTCCAACCTCCCCCTCTGCCCCCCCAAGTGGCAGTTTTGCGGAGCCTTATCCAAAGAAAACATCAATTCTCCGGAGACGGCGCACTGTTCCTTGGCACTCAACTTCCTGTGTTACAGCGCACAATGATGATGTCATCGACGTTGGAGTGATGATACCAGTCCAATCAGCATCCACCAGGTTCCTGTTCTAATCTTCAGCTCCTCACAGCTCCTTCAGGGGGTGGACAACTGGGTGAAAAACGCTCAATGTAGTGGAAATACACTTTGACTTTTTACACACAAAAAATTTCCCCCCTCCAAAATGTATGGTCCCATTTTAAGTAAATTTCACTTCCTGCTTTCTACTGATGCTCCACCCTTGAGAAAGGTTGCCTTGTCTTTGGTCTAATCATAAACATTCCTGTAGCAAAGACTTAGCTCCTCCCCGAGGGAGGAGACTCCAGTTTTCCTGGTTTCATGGTTGTATCATAAAACTTTGCGCAGATTGTAATAATTTAAAGTAGCGTCCCCAAATAAATATATTTTGTTTTTGCACAAACAAGTTAATCGGTTTCACGTCTTCAAAGGAGAAACGTGTGAATGAAAAAAAGATGGTGATCTGTGGTGGGGAAGTCTTTGGCGTTAAGGGGAATGCACTGGTGGTGGTGGTGGCGGCGGCTGATGACTTTGTTGAGCTGCAGCCCGGAACAAATCATCCTGGGGGAATTATTTATTTAGTTAATTTTTCTTTCCTGACATGTCATTACAACAGACTTCATCTCATTTGCAACATCAGCATCCGAAAAGGAATAAACGGGTTGACGGGTAGAAGTCATTTGGCTTGTGAAATTCCCGTCCCCAGAATCCTCGTCTCTCTCATTACAATATATTGTCAACCAAATTTATACATCAAATTTAACATTTAAATTATTTTGGTACTTTGCTGTTTTGAAGCGTCCATTCAGACCTAATAAATGTGTGTCACATGTCTTCAACAGTTCTTGGAGTGACTTCAAGTTTTGCTAATGACCTTTAATATTCCATTCTATGTGTTGTTTCCAGACGAATTCATGGTGTTGATGCCAATCAAATTCTTGCATTGTGTAACTGAGATGATGTTGGAGTCTGCCTGCCCTCTCTTTTATTCCCTGTTGTCAACATCGCGATTCCTGGTCACAACATCCATTTGCTTTCCCAGTCCCTCCAACTTTTAGTGATTTCTCCCGTCATCAGAGTCATGGCTTCTTTGGATGCGGCTTGCATTCTGGCCATTGCCTCCACAGCATGGTCGTTTTGACGCTGAGGATACGCCTTATGAGGACACACACACACGGCAGAAACAGAAACAGAGCTAACTCGTTAGCCAAATGCTAGCTGACTTCAACAGCTTGTGAGGAACTTTCAGTGTGTAGCTCTGAGCCATACCATTACCACACACTGCTGCCTAAGCCTGAACACAAACTCCATCTTGGGGATGACCACGCCCTTATTCAGGTAGACAATAAAACATGACTCAGGATAGGTCAATCACTCGGTTTGTGATGTCACAAACCGAGCTGCTATGAGTCTGAGCTTTTCCCCTGTGGATTTAGCATTTTTCAAATAATTATTGACGCAGGAAGCGCTTGTTTGCCAGATTCTAGGAGTTGGTCGGGTTAGGGAGGACCACTATATGTAGAGACCTGAAGAAATGTGTTTTTCATAATAGGACCTATTGAATAGTTTTTGAGTTTTCCACAGGATGGACACACTTCTGGCTAGTCAATTTTGCAGTTGTGTCACATGAGGTTTCCAGGTTAGCAATTATCAGCCCTAGCATTTTGAATTCAGTAACCCGTTCAGTATTTACCCCGTTCACCAAGATATTAATGGTTTGTTTGCAGCTTTTCCCCCAAATAACATATATTTGGTTTTGGTTAGATTCAGCGATAATTTGTTTATGTCAAACTATAATTGCAGCTTGGACAATTCCTTATTCACTGCCTGGCTTAATTGATGAATATCATCTCCTTTGCATAGATTAGTTGTGTCATCAGCAAAATGTATTATGTTTAGGACTTTTGAAACCTTACAAAAGTCATTTTTTTAAAAAGTATAAACAATTTCAGACCCAAGAATGACCCTGTGGTACCCCACACACAATGTCAAGTGTTTTTGATGTCTTCCCTTCCAATATGACATATTGTGATCTCTTATGTTAGTAGCTTTTTATCCATTTAAATCTAAAATACGAACCAGAGGAAGAACGGACTTCATCCATTTATCGGTACGTTATCTTCTTTTCCTTTCGGCTTTTCCCTTCAGGGGTCGCCACAGTGAATCAATTGCCTCCATCTAACCCTGTCTTCTGCATCCTCTTCTCTCACACCAACTACCTTCATGTCCTCTTTCACTACATCCATAAACCTCCTCTTTGGTCTTCCTCTAGGCCTCCTGCCTGGCAGTTCAAAACTCAGCATCCTTCTACCAATATATTCACTATCTCTCCTCTGGACATGTCCAAACCATCTCAGTCTGGCCTCTCTGACTTTATCTCCAAAACCTCTAACATGTGCTGTCCCTCTGATGTACTCATTCCTGATCCTATCCTTCCTGGTCACTCCCAGAGAGAACCTCAGCATCTTCATCTCTGCTACCTCCAGCTCTGTCTCCTGTCTTTTCCTCAGTGACACTGTCTCTAGACCAAACAACATCGCTGGTCTCACCACAGTTTTGTACACCTTTCCTTTCATTTTAGCTGAACCTCTTCTATCACACCTGACACTTTTCTCCACCCATTCCATCCTGCCTGTACACACTTCTTCACCTCTTTTCCCCACTCTCCATTGCTCTGGACTGTTGACCCTAAGTACTTAAAATCCTCCACCTTCTTGATCTCTTCTCCCTGTAACCTCACTCTTCCACTTGGGTCCCTCTCATTCACACACATGTTCTCTGTCTTACTGCGGCTAACCTTCATTCCTCTCCAGGACAAACCTCCACCTCTCTAGCTTCTCCTCCACCTCGTCCCTACTCTCACTGCAGATCACAATGTCATCTGCAAACATCATAGTCCATGGAGATTCCTGTCTAACCTTGTCTGTCAGCCTGTCCATCACCATAGCGAACAAGAAGGGGCTCAGAGCTGATCCCTGATGCAGTCCCACCTCCACCTTGAACTCCTCTGTCACACCTACAGCACACCTCACCACTGTCTTACAGTCCTCATACATGTCCTGCACCGCTCTAACATACTTCTCTGACACTCCAGACTTCCTCATACAATACCACAGTTCCTCTCTGGGCACCCTGTCATAAGCTTTCTCCAGATCTACAAAAACACAATGCAGCTCCGTCTGGCCTTCTCTGTACTTCTCTATCAACATCCTCAAAGCAAATACTGCATCTGTAGTACTCTTTTTTTGGCATGAAACCATACTGCTGCTCACAAATGTTCACTTCTGCCCTTAGTCTAGCTTCCACTACTCTTTCCCATAACTTCATTGTATGGCTCATCAGCTTTATTCCTCTGTAGTTGCCACAACTCTGCACATCTCCCTTGTTCTTAAAAATGGGCACCAGCACACTTCTCCTCCACTCCTCAGGAATCTTCTCACTATCTAAGATCCTGTTGAACAACCCAGTCAGAAATACTGCACCACCTCTCCTAGACACTTCCAAACCTCTACAGGTATATCATCAGGACCGACTGCCTTTCCACTCTTCATCCTCTTCAGTGCCCTCCTCACTTCATCCTGGCTAATCTTTGCTACCCACTTCTTCTTAGCTAACCTCTTTCTTTGTATACACTCCTGTACCTCCTCATTCCACCACCAAGTCTCCTTATCTACTTTCCTTCCAGATGACACACCAAATACTCTCCTACCTGTCTCCCTGATCACATTAGCTGTAGTTGTCCAGTCATCTGGAATCACCTCCTGACCACCCAGAGCCTGTCTTAACTCCTTCCTAAAAGTCATGCAACACTCTTCCTTTTTCAGCTTCCACCATTTCGTCTTCTGCTCTGTCTTTGTCCTCTTCATCTTCCTCACCACCAGAGTCATCCTACACACCACCATCCTATGCTGTTTGGCTACACTCTCGCCTACCACTACTTTACAGTCACTGATCTCCTTCAGGTTACATCGTCTACACAAGATGTAGTCTACCTGTGTGCTCCTACCACCACTCTTATAGGTCACCCTATGTTCCTGCCTCTTCTGGAAGAAAGTATTCACTACAGCCATTTCCATCCTTTTTACAAAGTCAACTACCATCTGTCCTTCTGCGTTCCTCTCCTGGATACCAAACCTGCCCATCACCTCCTCATCACCTCTGTTACCTGCACCAACATGTCCATTGAAGTCTGCACCAATGACAACTCTCTCACTTCTAGGTATGCTCTGCATCACTTCATCAAGTCCATATCGGTACTTAACATACCTATTATCTATTACTTATAAATACTTATATTGAAGTAAGATATCCAGTGGGTTTGGTTTAGGTTTTGTTGCGTAAATCAGTTTTATTGCGGACTTAATCTTAGCGGGTGGACATTTGATTGAAGTACTCGGTGCTCTGATGTGATTTCATTTGCCAACAGTCAAATGACATCTGGTGATGTGGTGGAAGGGATCAGATCTGCCTGATAGTCAAATCATTCTCAGGTTTTATTGAGCTCGAGGCGTCAACTCATGGTTTTTCCTGAACACATCGTCTGATGAGCTTCAGTGAGCGGAGGTGAGGACATTCATCTACTAAAATATTGTTTTATTTTAAACATAAATGACAGCGAAGCGTGTTCCGATGTATTGTACCTGTGACAGAAATCTGACGATGAAGAAGAGCGGCCTCCCAGGACTCTTCCTCCTCCTCCTCATGCGGAATGAGTCGACACTGGAATCGGTGGTGAATCGAAGTTATTTCTACTTTCCATCCCTTTACACCTGGGAACAGGCTCAAACATACTGCAGGAGGTGGGTTTGTCGTGTTTTAGACGCGAACAGATGTTGAAAGAAACTTTCTCATTATGGATTTAAAGTTAGGGCGTGAACAGTAAGAAAAGAGTAGCATCAGCCTCGATTTGATCCCGCATAATGAAGATGGTTTATAATAAACTGATTTTCTTGTGTTGCTATGACGCTGATGCCTCAACTGTGACTCAAGTGTTTGTGGAAATCTTTCTCTCGTCATGGAATAAATTTGTTTTATCCTGTTTCCTGACAGTCATCACACGGACCTGGCCATCATCCATACGCAGTCGGACCTGGACGAAATACAAATGGATCATTATTGTGCGTGGACCGGACTCTACAAGAGCAAGAACCACCCCTCCACCCCCTATTATTACTGGAGTTGGTTGATTGCAGGCTACACCACCTCGACTAGCTGGGCCAGCAGCGAGCCAGACCTCAGTGATGAATGTGCTTACGTCTGTTACAGCGAAAGAAAGTGAGGAAGCTGCTTCAGGTCGTCTGGACCCTCTTCTTCCTCCTCCTGTTAACATGAACACATGCTTAAAGTTTAGGATATAGTATAAGATCCATGACTAAATGCAACTTTGAAATTTTCTACATGTCTTTCTAAAGTCTGATTTTGTTTCGTGTTGTTTCTGAATTTGTTTGCGTTTTGTGTATTTGCATGTAGTCTGAGCTCCCTGGACAAACATCGTAGAGATGTGACTAAACTTTGACTGTAATATGAAGTAAAGGAGACATTCAAGACTAATGCAATTTTTTTTTTCATTCATTATAATTTTCTTGTCCTTTTAAAGGTTTTACGGCGCCAGTTGTAATGCAAAATTCTTCCCGATGTGCATGATGTCGAATCAAACATTCATTCTCGGGCCACAGGTGATGACGTGGCATGATGCCCTTGCATACTGTAGGAAGATGTCTCTTAATCTGGCACATTTACTTGACTCCACGCTGACCACTACTGTCACTGCCATGGATTTTCCAGTCTGGACTGGATTGTTCAGAGGAGGTAAAAACAAACACAACTTGTCATTTTGAAAAACTTACTTTGTGGTTCTTCTCCAGGTAGGCTCCGGATGTAACTTCAAAGAAATCAGATGGCTTATTTTCTATATTTCTGTTAAACATTTCGCCCAAAAATGAAAAGTCACCCCATCGCTGATGGAAAGACGTGTTCGCAGGACGTTTCTGCAACTTTTACAATTGCCAAAGATGAAGATTTGTGCATCGTCTTTCAGTCTCAAGATGCCCCCCATGAGTCTCACTGTAGCCTTTGAGCTATAGTGAAAATGTATTAAATGAATGGATTGAATGTTAAATATAATGTATGATTTCGGTTGACACCATAATGTAATGAGAGGTGTTGTTGATACTAGGGACTGGAATTTTACAAGCCAAATAACTTCTACCCGTCAGCCCTTTTTTTTCTGGATGTTGTTGTTGATGTTGCAAATGTGATGCTGCCCTGAAGTTGTGGCAGATTTGGATACTACAAAGTCTGGCTCACCCATGTTCAAACAAGGTGTTGCTCTGAGCAAAGCATCTTGGGATTGGTCAAGAACAGAGAAAACATGCCAATGAATGTCCCATTATATAAAACAAACACATGCGACAAGTTTGGCGAGCTAATTTTTGGAGTCTAGTGGGCAGCATGTGGCCCTGGGGCCGTAGTTCCCCCATACCTGACTCTAACCTAGACTACGTCTGTGTTGATCAGAACAGGATCCAGGGCAGCAGAATCCTGCAGATGTCTGGGAATGGAGCGCCGGCGTCTCCTCCTACCGACCCTGGGCATCACGTGAGCCGAGTCCCAAAGGAGACTGTGTCACCATATCCTCCATCCACAAGCAGATGAGCGCCAAAGAATGCTCCTCTGTGTTCCCCTTCGTCTGCTTCAGAGACAACCTGGTCCTGGTAAAGGAGAGAAAGCCCTGGGAGGAGGCGCTGATGCACTGCCGAAGCCTCGGCTTGGAGCTGGTCAGCGTGGAACCTGGTGACCAATCACAGATGATGGCCGCGGTGATGCAGGCGGACACCGATTGGGTGGGTTCATACCTCTTTCGGTATTTGTCCTACATATTAAAGCTGATTAGTTGCTGATTCGTCTCCTCAGGTCTGGACTGGCCTCCGTTTCCTGGCCAGTGATTGGCTGTGGGTAAATGGGGCGGAGATGCTGTACTCCAACCTTCCCCTCTGCCCCCCCAAGTGGCAGTTCTGCGGAGCCTTATCCAAAGAAAACATCAATTCTCTGGAGACGGCGAACTGTTCCTTGGCACTCAACTTCCTGTGTTACAGCGCACAATGATGATGTCATCGACGTTGGAGTGATGATACCAGTCCAATCAGCATCCACCAGGTTCCTGTTCTAATCTTCAGCTCCTCACAGCTCCTTCAGGGGGTGGACAACTGGGTGAAAAACGCTCAATGTAGTGGAAATACACTTTGACTTTCTACACGCAAAAACTTTACCTGGTTTCTACAGATGCTCCACCTCTACGAAAAAAATATTCTCTTTCTTTTTTTTTCATCCAATCAGAAAGTTTCCTGTAACAAAGACTATGACAGAGTAGGATTTGCTCCTCCCCCAGGAAGGAGACTCCGTAGTTGCTCCTGGTCTTATGATTACATCATAAAACTTTATGTATTTATTCACTCTGTTTCCTTTTTTTCAAAGTTTTATTGATGTCTTGTAAACTGGTCCTAAAGAAATATATTTGCACAGATTCTTATTCTTTATTGTTCCATCCCTGAATAAATATATTTTGTTTGTGCACAAACAAGTGAATCTGTTTCATGTCTTCAATCAGGAGAAACGTGTGAATGAAATAAAGATGGTGATCTGTGGTGGGGAAGTCTTTGACATTAAGGGGAATTGTGATCGAATCAGAGTACACTGGTGGTGGTGGTGGTGGATGATGAGTCTGAGCTGCAGCCCGGAACAAATCCTCTTTTTGGAGGAATAAAATCTAAAACAGGAACCAGAGGAAAAACAGACGTAACCCACTTATCAGTATGTTACCTATCTATGATAAATACTTATATTGAAGTATAAAATCCAGCTGGTTCGGTTGTGGTGAAAATCCTGCATACAGCTTCTACCGTGTCATTACTTTTGTGATGCATTAACGTCGTGTTGGGATGCACAAATTCCTTTTGAAGCGCATCCCAGGGATGCGCTACTTTCTTGAGGTAAAATGAACTCTGCTCTGATGTGATTTCATTTGCCAACAGTCAAATGGTGTTGGACAATGCGGTGGAAGGGATCAGATCTGCTTGCTAGTCAAATCATTCTCAGGATTTGTTGATCCCAAGGCGTCAACTCAAGGTTTATCCTGAACACATCGTCTGAAGAGCTTCAGCGAGCGGAGGTGAGGACATTCATCTTCTAAAAATATCTCTTTATTCTTGTCACACATGACAGCAAAGCGTATTGTGGTGTTTGGTACCTGTGACAGAAATCTGAAGATGAAGAAGAGCGGCCTCTCAGGACTCTTCCTCCTTCTCCTCCTCCTCATGCGGAATGAGTCGACACTGGAATCGGTGGTGAATCGAAACTATTACTACTTTTCAGCCCTTTACACCTGGGAACAGGCTCAAACATACTGCAGGAGGTGGGTTTGTCGTTTTTTAAGACGTGAACAGATGTCGAGTGTATCTGGAAAAGATTTATTATTTATTTACTAGATTATTATTATTATGATAGATTTATTATTATTATTATTATTATTATTATTATTATTATTATTATTATTATTATTATCATTATTATTATTATTAGTATTAGTATTATTAGTGTTATGATAGATTTATTATTATTAGTATTATTATTATGATAGATTTATTTTTATTATTATTATTATTAGTATTAGTATTATTATTACGATAGATTTATTATTATTATTATTATTATCATTATGTTTATTATTATTATTATTATTATTACTATTATTATTATTATTATAGATTTATTAATGTAGCCGCAAGAGGGCACAAGCCAGTGTCTTATTGTGCCGGTCCCAAGCCCGGATAAATACAGAGGGTTGCGTCAGGAAGGGCATCCGGCGTAAAACTTTTGCCAAATCAAAGATGCGAATCAAACATATGACTTCCATACCGGATCGGTCGAGGCCCGGGTTAACAACGACCGCCATCGGCGCTGTTGACCTACAGGGCGCCGGTGGAAATTGGATTACTGTTGGTCGAAGAAGGAGAGGAGGAAAGTGCGTTCGCACGAAGAAAGAGAAGAGGAGCGCCAAGAGTATAGGACTAAGAGTAGGGACGTTGAATGTTGGAACTATGACAGGAAAAGGTAGAGAGTTGGTCGACATGATGCAGAGGAGGAAGGTAGACATACTGTGTGTCCAGGAGACCAGGTGGAAAGGTAGCAAGGCTAGAAGTTTAGGAGCAGGGTTCAAGTTGTTCTATCATGGTGTAGATAGGAAGAGAAATGGAGTAGGAGTTATCTTGAAGGAGGAGTTTGTTAGGAATGTCCTGGAGGTAAAAAGAGTGTCGGATAGAGTGATGAGTCTGAAGCTAGAAATAGAAGGTGTGATGTTCAATGTTGTTAGTGGGTATGCCCCACAGGTAGGATGTGAGCTGGAGGAGAAGGAGAAATTCTGGTTGGACTTTGATGAAGTGATGCAGAGCATACCTAGAAGTGAGAGAGTTGTCATCGGTGCAGACTTCAATGGACATGTTGGTGCAGGTAACAGAGGTGATGAGGAAGTGATGGGCAGGTTTGGTATCCAGGAGAGGAACGCAGAAGGACAGATGGTAGTTGACTTTGCAAAAAGGATGGAAATGGCTGTAGTGAATACTTTTTTCCAGAAGAGGCAGGAACATAGGGTGACCTATAAGAGTGGTGGTAGGAGCACACAGGTAGACTACATCTTGTGTAGACGATGTAACCTGAAGGAGATCAGTGACTGCAAAGTAGTGGTAGGCGAGAGTGTAGCCAAACAGCATAGAATGGTGGTGTGTAGGATGACTCTGGTGGTGAGGAAGATGAAGAGGACAAAGACAGAGCAGAAGACGAAATGGTGGAAGCTAAAAAAGGAAGAGTGTTGCATGACCTTTAGGAAGGAGTTAAGACAGGCTCTGGGTGGTCAGGAGGTGCTTCCAGATGACTGGACAACTACAGCTAATGTGACCAGGGAGACAGGTAGGAGAGTATTTGGTGTGTCATCTGGAAGGAAAGTAGATAAGGAGACTTGGTGGTGGAATGAGGAGGTACAGGAGTGTATACAAAGAAAGAGGTTAGCTAAGAAGAAGTGGGACACTGAGAGGACTGAGGAGAGTAGACAGGAGTACAGGGAGATACAGCGTAAGGTGAAGGTAGAGGTAGCAAAGGCCAAACAAGAAGCTTATGATGACTTGTATGCTAGGTTGGACAGTAAGGAGGGAGAGACTGATCTATACAGGCTGGCAAGACAGAGAGATAGAGATGGGAAGGACGTGCAGCAGGTTAGGGTGATTAAGGATAGGGATGGAAGTCTATTGACAGGTGCCAGCAGTGTGATGGGAAGATGGAAAGAGTACTTTGAGGAGTTGATGAACGTGGAAAATGAGAGAGAACAAAGACTAGAAGAGGTGACTGTTGTGGACCAGGATGTAGCAAAGATTAGCCAGGATGAAGTGAGGAGAGCACTGAAGAGGATGAAGAGTGGAAAGGCAGTCGGTCCTGATGATATACCTGTAGAGGTTTGGAAGTGTCTAGGAGAGGTGGCAGTAGAGTTTCTGACTGGGTTGTTCAACAGGATCTTAGATAGTGAGAAGATGCCTGAGGAGTGGAGGAGAAGTGTGCTGGTGCCCATTTTTAAGAACAAGGGAGATGTGCAGAGTTGTGGCAACTACAGAGGAATAAAGCTGATGAGCCATACAATGAAGTTATGGGAAAGAGTAGTGGAAGCTAGACTAAGGGCAGAAGTGAGCATTTGTGAGCAGCAGTATGGTTTCATGCCAAAAAAGAGTACTACAGATGCAGTATTTGCTTTGAGGATGTTGATAGAGAAGTACAGAGAAGGCCAGAGGGAGCTGCATTGTGTTTTTGTAGATCTGGAGAAAGCTTATGACAGGGTGCCCAGAGAGGAACTGTGGTATTGTATGAGGAAGTCTGGAGTGTCAGAGAAGTATGTTAGAGCGGTGCAGGACATGTATGAGGACTGTAAGACAGTGGTGAGGTGTGCTGTAGGTGTGACAGAGGAGTTCAAGGTGGAGGTGGGACTGCATCAGGGATCAGCTCTGAGCCCCTTCTTGTTCGCTATGGTGATGGACAGGCTGACAGACGAGGTTAGACAGGAATCTCCATGGACTATGATGTTTGCAGATGACATTGTGATCTGCAGTGAGAGTAGGGACGAGGTGGAGGAGAAGCTAGAGAGGTGGAGGTTTGTCCTGGAAAGGAGAGGGATGAAGGTTAGCCGCAGTAAGACAGAGTACATGTGTGTGAATGAGAGGGACCCAAGTGGAAGAGTGAGGTTACAGGGAGAAGAGATCAAGAAGGTGGAGGATTTTAAGTACTTGGGGTCAACAGTCCAGAGCAATGGAGAGTGGGGAAAAGAGGTGAAGAAGCGTGTCCAGGCAGGATGGAATGGGTGGAGGAAAGTGTCAGGTGTGATGTGTGATAGAAGAGTTTCAGCTAAAATGAAAGGAAAGGTGTACAAAACTGTGGTGAGACCAGCAATGTTGTTTGGCCTAGAGACAGTGTCACTGAGGAAAAGACAGGAGGCAGAGCTGGAGGTAGCAGAGATGAAGATGCTGAGGTTCTCTCTGGGAGTGACCAGGAAGGATAGGATCAGGAATGAGTACATCAGAGGGACAGCACATGTTAGAGGTTTTGGAGATAAAGTCAGAGAGGCCAGACTGAGATGGTTTGGACATGTCCAGAGGAGAGATAGTGAATATATTGGTAGAAGGATGCTGAGTTTTGAACTGCCAGGCAGGAGGCCTAGAGGAAGACCAAAGAGGAGGTTTATGGATGTAGTGAAAGAGGACATGAAGGTAGTTGGTGTGAGAGAAGAGGATGCAAAGGACAGGGTTAGATGGAGGCGGTTGATTCGCTGTGGCGACCCCTGAAGGGAAAAGCCAAAAGGAAAAGAAGAATTATTATAGATTTATTATTAGATTGATTTGTTCACCCCTTTATTTTGAAATGATCAGTATTTCTCCTATGGTGAATGCACTTATTACAAGTCACTAAATTTCAAAATAAACCTCACTAGCGCAGTCGTGTGAATCAAGTTTTTTTATTATAATTATTTCTTACGAGAAAAGATTTGCGTTCTACAATGAATAATTTTGTTGACAGAATGAACAAAACGTTGTTTACATTCCACTGTAAAACAACAAATATTGTCTCAGCTGAAACCGGTTCGTCAATCAAAAAAAGGTTGGGGTCTGCTGCTGCAAAATCACGATATTATACAATAAATTGATTTTTTTTTGTCTGCGTTGCCATGACGATGATGCTTCAACTCTGACAAACCAACAAATGTTTTTGTGAAAATCTTTCTCCTGTCGTGGATTAAATTTGTTTTATCCTGTTTCCTGGCAGCCACTACACGGACCTGGCCATCATCCATACGCAGTCGGACCTGGACAAAATGCAAATGGTTCATTATTGTGGGTGGACCGGTCTCTACAAGAGCCCCGCCCAGTCCATTAACGCCACAAATAACTGGAGGTGGTCGTTTGCAGGCTACGCCCCCGTTAGCAGCTGGGCCAATAGCGAGCCAGACGTCAGCGATGAATGCGCTTTCGTCTGTTACACCAACATCAGGTGAGGAAGCTGCTTCAGGTCGACCAGACCCTCCTATTTGCATGCAGTCGCCTGAGCTCCATGGACAAACACGTCGTAGACATGTGACTAGACTTGAAGTGAAGGAAATATTCAATATTCAAGAATAACACTTTTTTTTTTTTTGGATTGATTCCTTTCTTGTAATTTTCTCGCCCTTTTAAAGGTTCTACGGCACCAGTTGTAACGCTGAATTCTTCCTGATGTGCATGAAGGCGAATGGAACTATGTTCTCCCTCGAGCCACAAGCGATGACCTGGCATGATGCCCTTATATACTGCAGGAATGTGTCTCTTGATCTGGCATATTTACCTGATTCCACACTGAGCACTACTGTCACCGCCATGGATTTCCCAGTTTGGACTGGATTGTTCAGAGGAGGTAAAAACGTTTGAAGAACTTCATCTGATTTGTGGCTTTTCTCTACGACTTCAATTACACGACTTTTTATTACATCGCGCGCGTCAAAGCGGTGACGTGTCGGAACTGTCAGTGTTCGTGTTCTTGTCCGTCCGTCCATCCGTCCACCAAAAAAATCTTTGCTACCGTTGCAGACAGAAAGATGAAACAAAAAGCACATGACTCAGGCAGCAAAGGGGATGAAAATGAGATGATGACCTTGACCTTGAGAAAACTAGGTCAAGGTCAAATTTCAACTTTTGTACACTCAGGAACCAGATAAGAAGCGTTGTTCCCCCATACCTGACTCTAACCTAGACTACGTCTGTGTTGATCAGAACAGGATCCAGGGCAGCAGAATCCTGCAGATGTCTGGGAATGGAGCGCCGGCGTCTCCTCCTACCGACCCTGGGCATCACGTGAGCCGAGTCCCAAAGGAGACTGTGTCACCATATCCTCCATCCACAAGCAGATGAGCGCCAAAGAATGCTCCTCTGTGTTCCCCTTCGTCTGCTTCAGAGACAACCTGGTCCTGGTAAAGGAGAGAAAGCCCTGGGAGGAGGCGCTGATGCACTGCCGAAGCCTCGGCTTGGAGCTGGTCAGCGTGGAACCTGGTGACCAATCACAGATGATGGCCGCGGTGATGCAGGCGGACACCGATTGGGTGGGTTCATACCTCTTTCGGTATTTATCCTACATATTAAAGCTGATTAGTTGCTGATTCGTCTCCTCAGGTCTGGACTGGCCTCCGTTTCCTGGCCAGTGATTGGCTGTGGGTAAATGGGGCAGAGATGCTCTACTCCGACCTCCCCCTCTGCCCCCCCGAGTGGCAGTTTTGCGGAGCCTTATCCAAAGAAAACATCAATTCTCTGGAGACGGCGCGCTGTTCCTTGGCACTCAACTTCCTGTGTTACAGCGCACAATGATGATGTCATCGACGTTGGAGTGATGATACCAGTCCAATCAGAATCCACCTGGTCTCTGTTCTAATCTTCAGTGGAAATACATTTGACTTTCTACCTCACCCCCACCCCCCCCAAAAAAAAGTATGGTCCCATTTTATGTAAATTACACTTCCTATCACTTTAAAACTTTGTTTACATCCTAAAAAGAAACTTCTTATCAGAGATCTTATCTGCAGACAGATGCTCCACCGCCAAAATAAAAAGACGTCTTTTCTTCTTTTCATCACAGCTTTGTTTTTTTAATGAACAGAGACAGAATCAACTCCTGGAACCGGTTATAAATAGAACCCGACTGGTTCTGTGTGTCGCTGTGAACTTCTAACCCTGGAATTGGATGAAGTCATCGGCATGGAAACGGGGGAGGGGGGGGGGGAAACCCCTCAAAACCCATTCATAACTCAATATGAGCCTTTATGTCGGTGTCGCAATGGAAACAGATGAAAATGATTGTCACTGGAAACCACACTAGTCCACACACACACATATACACACACACACACACACACACTCTCCTGTGTGACTGACATGTTACAGAGGTCCTCAGAGGATCTGAGGGGATTAGTCGCCCCGTTTCAGTCCTGAAACGTCTCAGACAAATGAAGTTTTAATCCTGAAACCGGATTTACGGACGTCTGGGATCCATCAGGCGGAACGCCGATCCCAGAGTGAACCGATTGGTCTTCTCTTTACAGGTAGCGCCGCTGCATTTAATGAAGCTGGCGGCTAAATGTGAAACAGATGTTGGTGGAGAAGCTTCAACCCGGATGGGGTGTTTGAATCCTGGAGGTTTAATTAAAATCCAGATTCATCAAGTTAACAAAAAGAACCAAATATTTCACAAACTTTTCCGCACACAGCGTTCCCTCTAAACACAAAAACACCTCCGCCGATGCCAGATCAACACGTTCCTTGGCGTGTTTGGCTCTCTCACCGCCACCCCTGCACAAAGCTCCGTGGAAATCCTTCAGCAGATTTTGTGTGATTTGGGAAAATGTCATAAAACGCCCCGTTTTACAATCTAAAAATCCTGGACTGGCCCGTTTATCTGGACCCACACCAGAACTGTGGAAAGGGTTCTTTCCTGGCACTGGTTTCCATCTGTTAAATAGTTTTTCATAATCCTGACAATAAAAAAGACGATGCAGAACGTAAAACATCCCAAGACGGCTCAGATTTCCCATTTTTGTCTTTGCACTTGAAGGCAACAGTCCCCACTAGCATCGTCAATTCCAGGAAACCCTTCCAGACATGAACCTGGTGGAGGTAAAGGAGGCCTAAACCGACCCTCCCTCGGTGGGGTCGCTATGGTAACATGTCACATGAATTCACTTGAGGGATATCTTTGCGTTCGCAGCTCCCTCAGCGGCCACAAAGGGCTTTATAGGTGTAATTCTTCTTACTTCACACATGCTGGAGGAATCCAGAAGGCTCCTAAACGCACCTGGAGGTGTGAAATCATTGGCAACACGGCTCAAATAAAGCAACGAAGAAAACGCCAGGGCACGACGGCGCATTCTCGTGTCGGCATCAGAGATTCTGACACCTAATGCTAACTTTTGCTGCTATTTTTGGTGTTCCAACTTTAAGAAACTTTCTTGAAGATGTTTCGCCTCTCATCCAAGAGGCTTCTTCAGTTCTTGCGGTGGCTGGTCTTGTCCCAGTTTAACAACCCTTAACTTTGGATAACCATGACCCGGATAACAGAACCTACACAAACAATGTTATTTTTGGTGGTTTCCAAGGTAACCTGTATACATTTACAGACATAAATTACCCATAAGTCAAGTTTCCCATTGTAGATCATCATCTTACTGAACACAAACTGCTTTTTTGTTTTTTTTGTTCGTCTCCTCAGACTAAAATAAAGTATTTTTAAGAACTTGACAATAGACGGACGGATATTTGTTGTTCGTGAAGCAAACATGCAGGACTGTTAGAGCCCACTAGGTGGCAGAGCTCTGACACACATATCGGACTGTCCGGTTTTGTTTGTGCTTCGCAAAACTACAGCACCACCTACTGGCCTGGCATGCATTCTGTACCTTAAACCAGAGGAGGTCCTCCCTGGAGTCGGGTTCTATCTGAGTTCTTCAGTCCGGTTGCCTTCCTGCTGGTGACGCCGGCTTCATGGGAGCGTTTAGGGTTCCGACGGGTCGTTTTAACCCAAAGCAAAGAAGGCGATCTGCAGCCTTAAAGCTAAGACTCAAATAGACGAATCTCATGGAAGGAGAACCAAAACCACAAAACCGGAACCAAGAGAAGCTTCTGGTCTAAATCCAATCAGCCTGGTTGTGGATTGCTAACTGGTTCTGACCCGTTTATGGTCTAGAATGAACAGAACAGTTGAGATGAAGCATTCAAAGACCCTAAACCCACCCGAGGAACTTGAAAATGTTGCGTTAAAGTCCGTTAAAGTGGAGGAAGTGTGGTTTAAAACTGTTTAGTGACACCAGGTCTGATTATCAGAAATTTTTCAAACTGGATTTTAACTCAAATTCATTTCAAACGTTTAAACTCTGGTGAATCTGATGTCTTTAAGAGTCGGCCGTGGCGTTGAAATCTCCTCCGGTGGAAGTTTGGTGTTGATGTTGGCGTCCGTCAACGGTTTCTGTGTGAAGTTCTGTGGGAGTGGTTGCCGTAGGAACCGTTTTGTGGAGTGTTTGTGAGTGTTTCACGCTCCAGTGGGATGGGGGGGCAGGAAACGTGTGTGTGTGTGTGTGTGTGTGTGTGTCCATGGATGACCTCATCCACATCTGTGTTTTGGACTGACGGTCTTCCTTGTCGTGTCGTGGCTTCCAGAGGAACACAAAAGCTAATCTCACCATCACAGGACCCCGCCCCCCGCCCACTAATCCTCTGATTGGCTGGCCGTGAAGATGGCGGCGACGCCTCTTATGATCCTCACTGAAAGCAGAAGAATTTTTGCATAAACCACACCTGTGACCAGATGTTTGCTCCATGAAGCTTCCTGATGAAGAGGAGGAGGAGGATTCATCTACTGGTTTCATGGAAACTGACTCCCCCCCCCCCCCCCCCCTTCTTCTTCTCCACCTGTTCTTACAGGTGATTCGCTGACGGTGATGAAACAAATCAGCTCGCCGCCTCTGGCAGCTGCTCTGTTCTGAGTTACCATATCTTATTCATAAGCCGCCAACATGCTCCTTACCCCCCATACCCCCCACCCCTTACCCCTTACTCCCCCACCCCTAACCTAGCTAATAAACAGTGTGAACATGCCTGCATTTAAAATGATCACTCATCCATGGTTCTGATATCATCTTACTTCCCCCCTGGGACAGTCACATGACCCCTGTTTGGGTGGGGTGGGGAGGGTCAGAATGTTTAGACGAGAACCACATGGAGGGAGGAGAGAGCCGCGACTGAACGGGGAGGGTGTCGACCAGCGCCGCAGAACGGCTGGAGAACGGCGGCAGGAAGCATCTAATCCTCCAGAACCAGGAGCTGATCCGACGCCAGAGGCTACGCAACCTCCAGAACCAGGACCACCAGGGTCTCCAGAATCAGGACCACCAGGACCTCCAGAACCAGGACTGCCAGGGTCTCCAGAACCAGGACCACCAGGACCTCCAGAACCAAGACTGCCAGGACCTCCAGAACCAGGACCTCCAGAACCAGGACCTCCAGAACCAGGACCACCAGGACCTCCAGAACCAGGATCTTCTCGGTTCATCATGTCAGAGTCCATCAGGAGGAGAAGCTCCAGCAGGCAGCTCCTGCAGAACCTGATCAGGTGAGAGGAACTGAATCAAATGTGAGTTGTGATTTTAATGCAGACAGAAAATCTGAAAATGTTTAATTTGGAGCTCAGTTCTGTGGAATTTAATTTCTTTTATAATTCATATAATTTGTATAATTCTTGGTCCACTTTCATCCATTCACGTCTCACTTTGTTTTAATTCTGCACGCGGTGTGAAATTTTTTACGACGGTCATTAAACGTGACCTGGCGTCTCATGAAGGAGGCTGGAAAACACCACGGTCATGTTGCATGACTTATTATTTCCTTTCCACACGGCTGAGTGAAGAACCCTAACTACCCCCCCTAACCCCCCCCCACTACCCTCCTAACAACTCCCACTCCCATAAACCACACAACAAACACATCAGACTCATTGTAATCAACGGAGACAAGTGAACGCATCACAGATGATTGTTTACTGCAGCAGTTGATGCGAGATAATTGGTCAGAAACTGGTGGTGGCGACGGCTGATGGTTCTGCTGAGGCTCATGAAACGATACTGAACTCATAAAGGACGTGAAAAAGATCAAGTTAGAGGTAGAATCTTATTTAACTTAACAATCAATCGTCTCATGATAGAATTCAATCGTTCTTTGAAAACAATTTTAATTATTCAATCCTAATTTTTCTGACTCTTCACTCAAATTCAAATCAAAATCAATCCAATCTGAAATCCAAGAAATTAAACTGACTTCTTCAATCGTGTCCAACAAAACCTGAGATCCCAAACAAAGAGATTATTTAAACTCTTTTTCACCTTAAACTTTAAACGCGTTAATCTCTTTCTAAAAGGGGCGGAGTTTCGACAACAATTAGCTCTCTCCTCGCCCCTTCTCCTCCAATCCCAAAGAGATTACATAACAGAAAACCAGCTTCGAGATTATAGCGATAAAAACATAAGAACTGAATTGTGAGAAAATTTTGCAACATATTTTTGAAAATACCGTCGACGCCCCCTGAAATCAGGTCAAAACGCTCCCGTAGCCAGAAGTAATGAGACGGTCCAGCGGTTAAGAACTGCTAATCGCTAACTGCTAACTCGCAGGTAGCTGCTGCTCCAGAGTAAGAAAGACTTACAAACATTGCATTTGGATTAACAATATTTATTTAATTCTGTTTTCCCAAAATAAACACTTTAACACCTGGAATGACACCGGCGGGTGTCCGTACCTGTTTGGGACGGCAGGTTTCTTTATCGGTATCGCTGTGAGACGACGATGGAGTCTCCAACATCACGGCTTCTTGACCCCGGGGGACGTCATTTGCATAATTTAAATATTTATTTCTCATAGTTTTGAGTTGCTGTCGTCCTTCGTCGGGATCAGAAACGACATTTCTGGTGTTGTTTTCCACATTTCGAGCGCGGGGGGGTCTCGTTTCCGTGGTGATCGCTGGAATATTGCTGCGTGACCTCACTGAAAATGACACCAAGCACTGAGTTCAATGGCGTCTTTATAAGTTTAATGGCAATGACATCATCTGGCTGACTCCTGAACCCCCCCGCCCCCTCCTGTCAAACCACACACCCACACACACACACACACACACACACACACACACACACACACACAAAGAAAGAGAATGTCGTCCGAGCCCGACATTGCCTCATTGTGCGGACGGTGGAAAAAGTGATTTATATCAGATGGATTTCCTCCATCGTTGGCTTGTTTCTGGGTTCTGGTGCTGAAACGTCCCAGCAGACTGAAGGTACCTGAAGTACACACTGTTCCAGAGTTCATGCTGGACGACCTTCGACCTTCCCCGTCGCTCAGAGACACCGTTAGAAATGAAAGAAAAATGCATTTCCTGACTGAACTCAGTTCCCAGAGTTCTGGGAACAATGAGCGCCGTGTTGTTTTTTGGAATTCCGCCGCCTCCCATCTTTTATTTATTTGTCTCTTTCATCAGCAGCCATCACTGATTGTGAGTCATTCATTTGTGGAGAACGTGAGCGGTATGGAATGGGACCAGGACATGTTTCCGTCAAGTGATGGGATGGACTGAGTTCAGATTTTGGATCTTGGACGTCCGTTCAGGTTTAGACGCGACGCTCGTTGGGTTCTGGTTCTGTGGTTACCGGGTCGCGTTGCTACAAACACACACATTGAAAATGCCCCAACATCTTGTCAAAAAATATCGTTTCCAGCTGGAAACAGTTGCGACATTAAAAAATATTTGGTTTTGTTGCCATGGAGACGGAGAAGACTGTCAAACTCTTTGTTAGCTCCGTTATCAGGGTTTCATGCTAGCGTTAGCCTCGCTAGCTGGAGATAACAAGTCCGTAAAATGAGAGAGTTTGTCATAATCCTGAGAAACTTTGTCAGAATCTCTAAAAAGTTTGTGATTATTTTAAAAAATTCCAACTCATTTCTTTATTTAAGGAAGATTCTCATTTTGAAATTTCATCAATCTGAGATTATTTTCTCATTTTCCTCATGAGAATAAGTCTTTTGTTATGTTTGAACAATTTATCATGATTGTTAGAAAGTTTCTTTTTTTTTTTTTGACTTGTCAAATTATTTACATTTTTTTTAAAGTTTTTTTTTTCAGAATGTTCTCATTTTGCATGGTTTGCATTAGTTTGAGATGCTAAATATTTTATGCAAGAAAGTTTTTTTTCTCCATTTAATTTCCTTTATTTTGAGAAAGGTTCTCATTATTTTGACGTCCATCACCCACTTGAGTCGTGAATGTTTTATGAATGAATTATTTTATGAAAACCTCATTTTAAGGATCGATAAAAGATTAAATCTGTTGTTCTTGTTGCACCTGTAACGAAACAGAAACATTAGATACCAAAACATTTTTCAAGGAAGTAGAAAAATACATGAATTAAACTGACTCACGCCGCATGTATGGAGCGTCGGCTCTTATGTAGGTCGCCGTCTCACGAGCTAACATGCTAACGGCTGCATCTTTTCCCGCCGCCAACGCGTTGACATCAGCCGTTTGCAATTGAATTCGTTTTTCACCGCTGCACATGTTGAAAAAAAATGACTCGTATTTCTGGAAGGAGGTCCGGCGACCCCCAAGATCGACCCGTTTTCGTCCCGCCCGACAACGTGTCCGTCTGTCGTCAGGGTAACGGCCCAGAGGAGCCAAGAAGACGCCGAGGAGGTGGAGCGGGAGCGCCGCAGGAGGTCCAGAGACAAGGAGAGACGGCATGGGGGTCCGACATGGCCGGAGCCCCCCCAACACGGCGACCCACCAGAGTGAGTCCACGGGTTAGCCGCAGCTAGCTGTAGTAGCCGTATTTTAGCAGCATTAGCAAGTGTTTAATGAAGTGTTTTATGAGGTTGTAAAGTGGAACTAAGTGATTATTAAAGCTTAATCAACTGATTATCGTTAAAACGATACCACCATGCTAACAGGAAGCTAACATCAACAGCTGGTTAGCATAGCTTAACAAGCACTGAATAAGGTAATACTTGCAAAAGTATTACCTTATTTGGTAACTCATGTGGAGGTCGTGTTTCAGTTGCTTCTGTAAGGGATGAGCTTTAATTAGCCGCTACATGCTAACTGGACGAGAAACACAAACACACACACACACACCTCCTGGTGGGGACCTTCACGTTTGAACTCATTAACAGTTAATCAGGCTTTTTAAGACATCTGGTATCGTTTGGTTCTGAAGGATCCTGAGTTTCACTTCCTCCGCTGGTTTTCCTGGAAACTCTGGGAGACCAGGAATTAGTCTGCACCGTCACACCTCGTAAAACTTTATTACAGGTGAAACTGAATGGGACACGCCCTCTCCCCTGCTTCGGGTCGTTACCCCGAGACAAGTTGAGGCCGGGGTGGATCTCCTGTGTCAGCATCTCATTAGACGATGTGTTTGCATGGATGTCCTCATGCTGATGGTAGGGGAAAGACTATCTTCAGGTGAAGCTGCTGCTCCAGCAGTTTCCTGTCCACATCCTCCCCACCTGACTGAACAGCTGATCATTAAACACCTGAGCTTCCTCTGATGATGATGTTCTCTCTGCTCCTCAGACTGGAGGAGGACCTGACGGCCAGCTACGTCCTGGTTCTGGAGGAAGACGAGGGCTTCAGCGACTGGAGCCACCGGCTGGAGAACCGGAACGACGTCCAGGACGACTGCGCCGCCGGCGGCGTGCTGAAGTTCTCCACGCCGAGGTGGAACCAGGAGGAGGAAAAGGACAAAGAGGAGGAGGAACTTTGTGAAGAACGAGACGGACGGTTCCTGGAGGGTTCCCCCTTACCTCACATTGGGGGGTCCTGCAAGGTGGAGGAGCAGGAGGAGCAGATGGAGTGGAGGTCAGCAGAAACTCGATGGAGCCCCAGAAGTGAGGAGGAGGAGGAAGAGCTGAGCTTCACACGGGAAGAGGAGGAAGTCCTGACCTTCAGGAGGGGGGAGGGAGAGGAGGAGAAGATCTCAAACAAGGTTCTTACATCTTCTATCATCAAGATCTGTGTTTTACTGAAGAAACATGAAGAAGAAAGACGATTGGTCGGCTTTTAAACAAGACTAACCAAGAGAAAGTCCATTTTTAAACATCAGTCAGGTCTGGTGGGGCGTCTCCATGGTAACGGCTGTCATCTTCTGAATGTTCTAGAGATGGTCCGAGGGCAGGAGCAGCGAGGAGGTGAGCAGCGGCGGCGAAGAGTCGCACACTTGCTACGGTCCCATGAGCCCCACGTTCAAGGTAGGTCATGTGACCATCTGGGGTTGATGGGCGGGGCCTGGAGGAGGTTGAGGGGTGAGGAGAGGAAGACGCCGCCAGAGGGATGAAGATCCGGATCCAAACATCTGGAATGACGCTCAGAGCATGTTGGGTCACGCCTGACGTTAGCGTTAGCATGCGTCTCCGTCTGGCAGCATCTCCACTGACTAGACTCTCACTTCCTGTTGGATGAGCCAATAAACACGCAGGACTAACCACCTGTTGATAATCAAATCATAATTAATGATTTCATGACGTTTAGGACGGAGCCGTTTGGGGTTTTTTCCTCTTTGGCTGCCGAGAAACAGGAAACATGTGTTAACCATCAAATCACAAGACAGTTTGGACCGGTTTTCAAGCCCCGCCCCCCTCTCTAATGTAATGACTTTCAAATTCTGTGGATTTTGCAGCGACGGTTTGTTCACATGAGAATGATTCTCTTCTCTTTCATGCTCCCCTGATGCTGAACCAGAAACTCCTCATCCAGTTCTACCCGGTAAGTCCAGACCCGGTTCTTCAAGTCTGCCTGTCATGGATCTCTTCATCATCGGTGTGTCTTTGCAGGATGAAGCCAACAGCAAAGTCTCCACAGAAGGGAAATGCACGGTGAGTAGAGGGGTGGGGGGGCAGGGTCAAAGGTCATCAGCAGGAGGAACGCTGCAGCAGAGAACAGCCGACCCTTTTCTAATTCTATCATGGATGAAAGTAAAATAAAGTTACAAGGATAGTTTTTGATGACAGATTCATTCATTTTTCGTACCGCTTCCTCCAGTTTTGCGGGTCACAGTGGTTGCTGGAGCATATCCCAGCAGATTTACAGGCGAAAGGCAGGGGACACTCTGGGCACGACGCCAGTGCACCGTGGTCATGACTTATCTTTTGAAAAATTATTTAAAAATTGATGATAGGTTCAATAATTCGTCTTCTTATTGGCTTCTCCCTTTTTCGTGGGTCACGGGGGTAGCTGGAGCCTTTTCCAACGGAATTTACGGGCAAGAGGCAGGGGACACTCCAGGCGCGGTGCCGGTGCACCGTGGTGAAGACTGGGTTTTCAAAAAACTGACGACAGACTGATTCATTCGTTCATCTTCTTATTGGCTTCTTCCGGTTTCGCAGGTCACGGGGGTTGCTGGAGCCTATCCCACTAGACTTATGGGCTAGAAGCAGAGGACACCCCAGGCACGACGCCGGTGCACCACTGTGAAATCTGATATTTCCAAAAAATTTTTTTAAAAACTTTTTAAAGCTTGGTAAACGTCAACCAGCTGATCAAAGAACCACCCCTTCAACTGCGAACAATATCGCTGTAAATGAAGTTAGAGATTTGATTGGGTCGTGACTCGGAGGCGAGTCACGTTGCTGTCGGTCGCGTCTCAAATGGACTTCTAAGCGTCACTCTTTCCACAGATCCTGGAGAGAGCCGAGTCGCTGAGGAGAAGGTGAGTCTTTGGTTCGTTCCACGGTTCAGGTCCGTTAAAATCATGTTGAGCAGATCTTGATGGACGACTTGATTTCTCTGACACAGAGTTTAAACTTAACATTCTTTCCTCTTGTAACCAATCCGTGATCCGTGATCCGTTCTTCTGAAGCACCAACAACGTCAAGAAGACGCCACTTCCTGTTTCCAAGATTGACAAGAAGCTGCAGCAGTACACACACGCGCTCGAGGTGAAAACCCGTCATCCCTTCTCCGGTAGCCGGTGTGTTGGAGTTGGGGTCTCCTTCCTGAAAACCGCCCACGGTCCCGTTTCTGTACTCTCACAGGTGTCGTCTAAAGAGGGAAGATCAGGTTGTCACCCCCTGCCGGACGTAATGGGCAACACGGAACCCGTGTCCTCCATGAGGACTCTGTTTGAGGCGGGGGACACCTGGAGCCAAAGCCCCGTCTCAGGAACCCCATCTAAGGTTTGAAGGCTCAGCTCTAAGGTTTCCTGAAGTATCTAGGAGGAAGTGGATCCTGTTGAGAAATGTGTTTTTCTTTTTGTTGTCAGGATGCAGACGGGTTAAAAGTGGGCGTTGCTGATCTCATCAACCAATGGGTGAAAGGCAGTGAAGACGGGAGCAGGTGCAGCTCACCTTGCAAACCTGCAGTAAGTCCCAGTTTTTACCGTGGAATTCAAGGGTGGTGTCTGAAATTTGTACTTCATTTTTAGAAAAATTCAGGAAACATTTTCCTGCTACACAGAAGTTGTGGTTCTGGGACTTTATATTACACTTTCTACCTGATTCTTCCCTCGTTTTCTTGATTCGTTTCCATTCTTCTACCTATTTTGTTATGAAGTCACCCCTCAACAATCACTGAGATTCTTTTCCAGGTGCAAAGTCAACTTCCAATGAGCAAACATTTTATTTCCTCTCTTAATTATTCATAAGCGTCAGTTTTAAATGATGTCAGACCAGGTGTTGGGATCCGGCCCCTGCAGGTGGTTCTCATCATCAACAGCAGAAACGACTTTAGATCAGGTTCCAGCTCGTCAATGGGGCAGTACCTCCCGTCTGCCACCGGAGGGCGACATAACCCTGTCCCTGACCTCACCTCGTTTTTACACAATCTACAAGATAGGGCCTCTATTAATTTATGGACCATATGGGGACCAAAAGGATGTAGATGATCATCTTTATTAGACTTACAAGAATTAATCACCATTCTAATAATTTATGATGTATTATATGTTGTCAACTTTCCAGGTCTGTAAAACCCTTTTAGTTTGAGAAATTCTTTTGGTTTAATTAACGTCACTGAAGATTTATTCATGTGCCAAGCTTATATTTTTTAAAGGTCAAGTATTTTTGATTGATTCTGATCAAAAGTGTTTTATCCACTCATTTCAGGATGTCTCCAGTGGGAAGAGATTCAGGTTTGTGGTGACGGGTCACGGAAAATATGAGAAGGTGTCTGTGGGCGGCGGCGGCGGCGGTGAGGCAGGTGAATCCCAGCCACCGTTTTATTATCTCCATATTTATATACCATAAAAACAAGAAACAAAATAGTTTCACATGTGACTTTATAGATTTCGGAGAATCACACAGTAAACGAGAACATGTTCCAGCGTCAGCAGCAGTGTGGGAACTAAAGGGGTTTAGCCTTTATCTCAAGTCAAACCCACATACTGATGGACGTCTTGGCGAAAACAGCAGTTTATAAAATGTAGCATCAAGACAAAACAACAACAACAACAACAACAACAGCATGCTCAAATCAGCTGCTTTAATCCCCCCAAAGATCATTTCCACCCTCTTCTGCCCTTCCCCAGCTTACAGTCATTTCCTTCGGTCCGTCTTTTACTTCCTCTGCTCTGACTTCCTCTTTACAAACTCAGACTTCCTGGGCAACTCGCCACAAAACAGGAAGTTCCCCTCGTACATACGTACCAAAGAATCAATGATGTGTTTCCTCTGGTCACCTTCGTACTTGTTAATATTCGTTAAACAGGATTGGAGTTTCCACAGGACACCTGCAACATGATCAGACAGGACTTTTCTGACAGGGCGACAGGGTAAAACAAACTAAAACGCAATTATAAAATGAAAAACGACAAACATGCTAGCAACTCTGTGACGCTTTAGGCCTACTTTAGTACTTTTTACATAAATTGCACTCTAGCACCCCTACAGGTGCCTCCTGCTACAACACTTTTGTTTATTTACACTGGAAAATCCACGGCAGCTTAAGAAACTGGGAACATTCTCCTCTGACCGGACCTGATGGACACCGGGACAATAGTTGGGGGGTGTTAACCATATCATCATCGTCTTAGTTTAGCATGCTAATACGTGCTAATTAAAGTGAAACCGAGGCTGATGGGAATGTCATTCCTTGTGCAGGTATTTGGTCGTAAAACGAAGTATATGATAAATTAAACTTTGGCCTGAACATGAGTCAGAGGAAAACTAAAAGTCACTGGGATTCATCCCCAGGGTACCCTGAATGTTGGCACGAACTGGAGCGACAATCCATCCCACGCTGGTTGAAATTGTTCAGTTAAGACTAAAGTGTTTAATATAAAGTTAATTTAGCCACGTTAGCAGCAGCTGTTGCTGGTGTCGTGCTTCCTGCCTCGTTCTGAACCTCAGACATCCGTAACGGACTGCAGCACCTAAAAGCGTTCTGATTGGACGTTCCCCTTTAATCCATGTCTGTTTCCCTTCTTTAAAAATACATCTGCCTGTTGATTCCAGGAATGTAGAAGCCCTACTTATCACAGAGGTTGAACGCTGCCTGCCAGCGGTGTACTCTAAATGCCTCTCATTATAAAAAAGTACAAAATACAAAGCACAACTTTCATCGAAGTGTCGACAACACATGCATTAAAAACTAAATCATCATCCAATTAAAAAAAATAACCATTTTAATTTGCACATTATGAATTCTGCTTATCTCTGTCCTTGGTTTTATTAAAATTACCAAAATACAACCATTTTATTATAATCAAAACAAGATGAAAGTTTTAAGATAAGCTAGACTCTGATGAAAATGTCCAAAATAAAAGTACTTATTTGGCAGAGGGAGATAATTTTCTTTTAGTATTCACTTTTTTTAAAACAGTGATGATAATAATGTTTTATCCTCTTGGATTTTATAAGACTTTTACTCCCACATTAGTTTTGAGATCCTTTCCTTTATATCTTGACTTGGAGAAATTTTAAGTCACGAATCAGCGTCAAACACCACAACAAAATAAAAGTTTAGCATCAGTTCACGTTAAATATCTGCAGATTTTGTGGGACCAAATCCTCTGGCTTTCCTGTTGAAGTCCTTTTGTTCGTCCTCCTGACTTTTACGTTTTATCAGCCCTTTTTCGAACACGGCTGATATTTTTGTCATCGGCTTCTCCGCCGCCTCTTTCAGCTTCCTGGCGTCAAAACGGGGGCTGTACAACAGAATGGGAAGGCGATTGACAAAAGAAGGAACTTCTGCTTGATTGTCCTTGGAGGTCTTCTTGTCGTCTTTCTTTTTGTTCTTAATCTGCTGCATGATCCTCTCTTTGGTGGAGAACATCTGGAACAGGAGGGCGTCCCACATCTTCAGTGCCTTGGGGCCATCTTTCACCAGAGCGTCCTGATTGACGTTCGAGTCCGCTGAGGTTTCATCACCACCACCTTGATTCGGGTTATCGAGGCTAGGACTGGAGTCCACCTGAGATTTGTCCTCTGGTTGTGGAAACTGAGGTTCCTCCAGCTCAACCACCATGTGCTTCTTGAGCCGAGTCCATCCACTGAGCTTACCCTTCAGGCCTTTGGCCTTTGGGGCTGCTTTGGGCTCACCTGATGATGGGGCCGTCTCTGCTTTACCGACTTCCTTTTCAGTTGAAGATGCAGTTGATGTCAGTGACTTCGTGGAGGACTCGATTTCGGGGGCTTCCGTCGGTGCAACTGCGGTTTTGGTCCTGAGAGGCCCCTTCTCTTTGAGTCCAGGTTTTGGCGGAGATGATGGTGATGTTCCTCTGTTTGGGGATGGAGCTGAGACTGAGACTGAGGCCTGAGGCAGAGAGGTAGGAGTGGAGTCAATCACAGCAGATTTATCTATGGATGGTTTCATGAGTCTATCTGCAGGGGAACTAGTCTCTACCGAAGTCTGAACTTTATCATAGTTTGAGCTGATCTGGAGTGAATTAAGGGGAGATACTGAGCTACTCTTTTCAACATTTGGGGGTTTAAGATTTGCAGGGGCAGAAGAAGGTCTTGAATGTACCTGCCTCAAAGGTTGTGCTTTTAAAATGGGTTTAACTGTGTCAGAAGACTGAATGTCTACTGAGGATACCTTTGCTTCTGTACGTGTTTTAGTCTTTTGTGTCTCGACGCTTTTTGTCAAGATTGAGGTGTCCTCGGTTGAGAGTGGTTTTATTTCTCTATTTGTAATATTGTCTTTGGTTAACTTAGCAGAGGCTGGAACAGTGCTAGTTGTAGTCGTGTTGTGTCGACGGCGTGGAACTGGTGGTTTTGTCCGGTCTTTAATATTTAATGTCTTTAACATTGAAGTTTGGTTCAAAGGGACGGGAGATTGACAGGATAGTGGCAAGGATGGTGTGTAAGTCCGAGAAGGGGCTGGTAGAGGGGACGCTCTCAATGTTGCTGTTGAGTGGCACAACAGGGCTTTAGCATCTTTGGTAGACTCAGTAAAAGGCTGGATATTTGTGGGGTCAGTTTTTGAAGCATTTTGAGAGTGAATTTTAGTTTCAGATTGCCTGAACTGTTTTATCCCACTCTCGGTGAAGCTAATAGAACTGACAGAGGTTTGAACATCATCATTAGATGTGAGTTGACTTTGCTTCACAGTGATTTGTTGTTCTACACTGATATTAGTTATGTTAGATATTTCATTTTTGGAACAAGATGAAGTTTCTGGCCCTGCTTTAGGTGTTGCAGAATTTTTAGGTCTTCTAGGGGGTCTTCCTAGAGATTTAAGTGTTTGCTCTTTCACAGTGGTGGTTTCATTGTTAATTCGTGGTGCAGACTGTTTATCCTCAGCAAGAGAATTGGCAATCGGTGCTTTAGAGTTTGTGTTAATTCTTGTTTGAGCAATAGAGCCAGAAAAAGATTTTGAAACAGTTGATGGCTTTGTTGAAGCTTGACCGTTGGGATGGTCTGACCCCAGCAGAGTGCTTTTTGGTGTAGTGTGCTTCATAACTGGACTAGTCGGCACAGTATTTTTGATATCCTGCACTATATTAAAAGTTTCTTTAATGCTCTCTGTTGGCTCTGGCCTTGAAATGACATCTGTATGAAGCTTATTGGAGCTTTTGGTGTCAGAATCAGGAATGTGAACATTGCTGCCCAAATCAGATGGCCGTAGTTGTGGAGTTTCAACAAGTCTGCTACCTAGTGCTACCACTGCAATGCCCTGTACTGCCACTGAAATGCCTGGTGCTGCCACTGTAACACCCGGCGCTACAACTGCAACGCCTGGTGCTGCCACTGCAACACTTGGCGCTGCCACTGCAACACCTGGCGCTGCCACTGCAATGCCCGGCGCTGCCACTGCAACACTGGGTGCTGACACCGCAATGCCCGGCGCTGCCACTGCAACACCCGGCACTGCCACTGCAACACCTGGTGTTTCATTGTTAATTAGTGGTGCCATGGCAACACCTGGTGAGACCATGTCGGTTGAAGGCTTACTAAAAGTTTGCAATCCAAGAGAAGGTCCATTGGACAATCTGCTTCCACTGCTCTGCAAGTTTCCTTTCACAGGAATAAAAGCTGGTGTAATTTCATCTACACAATTTATTTGATTGTTTTCTGTTCTAATGGGTACTATATACTCTGCTGTTATTTTCTTGGTCACTAAAGTCACTCTGCCATTGGAGGGTGGTACAGGCAAAGCAGTTGAGCTGCTGAGTCTAGTGGTATGATCGTTATTATAGATCAGGAGTTTGGATCCTACGTTAACTTGGCTCAACTCGCTTGCGTCTTTTTCAGAAACTTTACTACTGGACTTGGCAAGATACCTTCCTTCATGAACAGCTTTGTTTTGACCACTGAATATTGCGCTACGCTGTGTCTTCAGAGGTACATTTTCACTAGTTTCATTTAGAATTGAAGGCACTTCTGTTTGTATACTAGAGGTTGTATCTGAATGGAATTCAGATTCTAAGATGTTGGGTAATTTGTTTGCAGTGACGGACAACCCAGGTGCTTTGGTTTCTGTGGTAAAGTTTCCCAAGTTAGTATTATTAGCTTCTATTGCCAAATTTATCTTTATTTCTACTGTTTCCCCATTCTCGCCAGTTTTATTCTCTGTCCTGAGCTGTTGCTGGTTTTTTGTGTTTTGCATAGCTGCAGATACTGCGGACATACCGGACAGTGCCGAATAAACAGATGCTGCTATGGCCTGATGAGGCAAAACAGATGCCACGGGGGCACTAATTGGGTCTTTGCAGACTGTATTGGAGAACTGGGACTCAGTTGTTATTTTGTCGAGGATGTGTTCTGCATTAGAAACCCTAGAAGGGTTAGCGGATATTGTAACATCACTGCTTGCGTTCCTATGATTAAACACTTCCACCTGATTGCATGAAAGAAGTTCAGGGGCGACTTTAAGAGGCTTGAGAGTTTCTGAAACCAGTTTGCTTTGCTGTTTCTCGAAGTCTAATGCACCATTCATGATGGAACTCCCTAATGATTTGGGTTCTAAATCTGCAACAACAACCGTCCTCTTTGTTTCTGCATTTAAATCTACTTTTTCTAAAGATGAAGAAGAAGTCAACAGACTGGTTGAATTCTGCGCTGCCTCTACAGAAAGTGCTTCTACATCTTGCGTGTGCACCTCACCTGCTTTAGGTACTGGTATTGCAGCCTCAGAATATGAGGCTTTTGATGTGGATGCCTCTGTTGTGGATTGTTGCATTGTTTTCTGTGCCGAGCCAAGGGGAAGCTCAGATTTAATTGTGTCCATGCAAGAGATTTTAAATGATTGTATTCCACTACGTTGAGCTTCAGATTGACTTTCCTCAGACACATCTTTGCTATGCGTGACCATCCTTTCGGGATGCCTTGGAATTGACAGAGATTGTAAGATCTGATCCTCCATCAAAGACGGAAGATCTCGGTGTCCGTTGAGTTGTTTTGTTGCATCTGATTTTGACACCTGTGATCCATGTGCAGCTAAATCTGACTGTGCTTTGTTTGAAGATGTGACATTCACCCTGGGGGTTGCAGTGCTGTGATGTGAGGCCACAGTCCTAATACCACCAAAGGCAACATACTCAGCTGGGGTAAGCCCATAATACGTTGATCGCGATTTAGGCTTTGAGGTCGCTAATGACATTTGAGAGCCCAGTAGTGATGTCAAGGACTTGCGCGCCTCAGCAACCGGGTACTGATGACACGGTGACAAGGGGCTTGGACTTGGTGGTGCTCCGTTAGAAATGAGAAGAGTAGGGTTGAGATATGACGGCGTTGGTACGCTGGAGAAGAATGAAGGAACCTTTGGAAAAGATGAAGCCTCGCTTCCAGACACTTGGTCTGTTTGTAATTTTGGGGTTGTTGGTTCTGTTAATGTCGGTTTAACAGTGGCTGAGATACTTGTAGTCATACTTGACGTCAGATTCTCTCTGGGGTAGCGCTCTGTGTTTGTTGTACTTCTTTTAGGATATTGAATCTCCAATTCTTTAAAATTGCTGACTTGTTTCGTGGGAGTAATTTGGTTTGCATCAAGCAGCTCAAGATCTTCTGTGGCAGCTTGAGGTTTACCGCTTGTTTTAATGTCCGATTTGTATTTTGGAGCCTCGATAGAAAGAGAAGACTCCTGTAAATCTTGAGCAGAGTTGAAAGCAGGACTTGCAGCAAATAAAAGTGGGTTAGGTTTGGAAATTTCAAAAAAGGGTGTTGATACTCGAGCAGGGGTGCAAGATGGAGTCTTAGGTCTTCCAGATTGGGTCCTGGTCACGGATGGCTTCTGGTCAGTCTTCACCACTGATACAACTGTTCCCTCTCTGGATTTGGCCGATGCTGATGCTTCCTCGTAGGCTGGGCTTATTAATGTGAGGTCCTGGATGGAGGGGGGTTTGGAGATCTCATAAAACGTTGCTTTAGATTTATAAATTCTGGTTTTTGCCGGATCGCGCTTGGTCTCTTTCACTGCATCAACAAGTGATATTTTGGAGGCAGTTATCTCAGGAGACATCTGATTTTGGGCAAAGTTGCCGTTAACAATTGGTCTGGCGGTTAAGGATGACGCCTGACATTGAAAGTTGCTCTTTGAACTACTGCTTGTCTCATTCTGGACAGAAATAAAAGGTTGTGTCTGATTGTTTGAAATTGATAGCAGCAGTGGAACCGGAGGTAGATCTGAAACTTGAGAAGACGCCAGGCCTGGACCTGAACTGGGGGCAGCTGGGGATAGGGTCACGCTGTGAGTCGATATTTTGGTGCTGGACTGCAACACAGTGACTGGAGGGACTGTTGTGACCGACCCATGGGAGTTGGATGTCAAGTTTAAATTGAAAGCAGGAGGAAGAGGCGGTGGAACCTGTTCAGGTGGCGATGGGGGTGGCGACGCCGAAGGCGGCACAAAAGGAGTAACATCGTCAAATAAGAACGAGGAGCACTCGTACAGAGGAGCCACCTGCTCTTCAAAAGACCTGATCTTAGGACATGGGTGGGGCCGATTCTGCGAGAGGCCGATTTGGCTGTAGGGGCTGCAGCGAGGTGGAGGGAATGCAGAAGCAGAATGATCGTAGACGGAGCCAAATGGGAAACTGGACACCGACGAGCCTGCGTTGTAGAAGGAATCCGGTGTCCTTGGCGGGCTGGACTGGTCGCTGTGCTCCAGGTCGGTGCTCGCTTCGTTGACAGGTGACAAGCAGGAGCGAAAGGGGATGGGTGTCTGAGACAGACCTCCTTTTTTCTTGCCTCGCTTCTTCTTCAGTTTCTGAAGCTTGGCGTTGTCCTTGCCGGGTTTTGGCAGTAGGGGCGGAGGATACTGCTGGGAAAGGTCAGCATCCAGCCCGTTAGTGTAGCTTAACTCCATCAGCATGTCAGACGCTACACATCAGCTGAACATCTACCAAAACAGAACCAATGATGCATCAGAACAGTAGCAGTCCATCAATTCACATTTAACGGTAAAACAAATTCTTCTAACCTTATTTTCAAACAATTTTAGTCATGAAATTTTCCAAAAAAACCCAAAATAAGTCCAACAGGAAGCTCATGCACATCTCCAGCTGCTCAAACGATCGTTGGGTTTGCCTGTCAAGCACAAATGTTGACTATAACTTCTGTTCTATTTCAGATGGACAGTTCTACGAAGATTTTTGAGACGCATGAAGAATTCTGGATTATACAAAGGAAAACTCTTGGATAACAAACAAATCATAGCCAGTGTCGCTTCACCATTCTTTGTACCCAAGGTTTAGGTTGTAAATGTGTTGAAATCTTCTTTCAATGACAAATTTTCTCTCATATTGTGGTTTATTTCAACAAAAGGACAAATTGTAGTGAAGCAAACAGTGAGTTTATTTCTATTTATATTAGATAGTAATGTCAGGATGAGTAGATTTTGGTGGTAAAGCTTTCGATAAGATGAAATATCTTCAAGTCAACATATTTGTGATGTTTGTGTCCCAATAAATGCATCTGTCTTTCCTTCTTTTTGTCATTTACTGAGCGGATTAACTCGTCTTATCGCGTCTTCCTGCTCTCGTTTGCTCAGCTGCGCTGGTTTAACCGCCGCTAATATTCCTGAGACACGTCTGCGGCTTCACGAAACTATGTCCTCTCCCAACGACCAGCTAGTTAGCAGGTTTCAAAACTCATAATTGGATCCTGAACGAGCTGCATGGCTGTGAGAATCGTCATTATTGAGAATAGAAAGGCACGCGGAGCCGCGGCTAACGGCGAGGCTGACAAACTAGCTATGGAAATAGTCTTCAAGGAGACGGTTTTATAAATGACCTCTGCAGGAAATAACAAGTGAACCCAAAGAAAGGTGGTGACTCATGCAGAAGGGGCACCAGGTCCATGCAGGGAGGAAAGGTCTTAGCATTTAAGCTAATATCCAAACGCAAACACGCAGTAAACGACAGATGGAGGTCAGAGGTCAAATACATAAACACATTCCTCCGCAGCAGGAATTATATCAGTCAAAGATGTGTAAAGACGGGAAACGATAGAATCTCAAATGATTGACGTGAAATTAAATATGTTTTACGATGTTGTCTGGGGCAGAGGGTGGGGGGTCTTGGGGCGGGGGGGGTGTCCCTTTTCTGTCTTCGAGCGACGCTAGAAAAGGTCCACGCTCTAATTTTAGCGTGAAGGAAATCAGAGCGGCGCACCTGCTGCCCGCCGTCCTGCTGGAACTCGATCTGAGACTCTCGACCTCTCAGACCCGCTTCAGCCGTGAGCTCAGCTTCATGATATAGAGCCACCGCTAGCTTAAATGTACATCACGTCACGCTAGCAATGGCTTGTCGTGAGGGAAACCGATTAAAAGTGAATGAAATGCTTCAGCCGCGATGGGTTTAAATACCCTGCGGATGCTTCAGGGCTGATGTTTCGCCTGAATCCCGTCCTCGGCGACGAGGATGCCAGCTGACACATGAGACGTCCGCCTTTTAAGGCTCTGAACGCCGAGGCTTCCATTGGTTTAAAAGAGGAAAGTGTAAGATTAGCTTTTGCGTCTTCTACCTATCTGTCTTTGTAGAACACAATTAAACAAGATGGAACCATCGTTACCTAGGCGACACTTACCTGAAGCGGAAACAGGTGTTGTTTATAGTGGTTTATTTAGGTGGACAAGCTGCAAAGACAAAAAAAAAAGCAAATAAATCAAACGTAAGAAGGAAAGCGATCGAAAAGAAAAGTCAAAAAGACAAGAGTCAAGTCAGCATACTGGTGTGCAGGTTTTTTGCTGACTCATGCTTCCACACACATTAGCAACACGTCACAAGAGCTTTCTTGCACTAGTATGCATCGTGCATTGAAGCCTGAAGGTTGTGCATGCGCTTCAGTCGTACATCGGCCCCCAGTTTGACGGATTGGGACGCGACCCAACAACCACGCCACTGGCTTGTCAATCAACACACCCAGAGTTCTGGATTACGGTACCTTCGGCCCGCGTCAAACCGCTCGCTGCCTGTTAATCCCGGCTCAAGGTGCCACATGGCCGACTCCTCCTGGACTGAACTGAAGCCTTAGGGAGCGAGACGCGGTGCCCTCCGCCGCCACCGCCGCGCCAAAAATAACGCCGCTGCCTTCAGTGTGTGTTGAACATGGGGTGGGGGGGGGTTTCCAGGCCACCTGAGATGACTGCAATGTTGACCCCCCCCCCCAACCCCCACCTCCAACCCTCCCCATTCACCTCCACCTGAAAGATCAGCTCAACTAGACGGATGTACCTCCTCGGGTTTGATTAAACTTCAGGTTTAACAGATTCTGATTGGAGAAACCGGAAACTGTATTTTAAGAAACAGAAACAGAAAACCCAAACTTTTCTTTGACATTGACAAATTTATTTAGATTACACTTAACGGGTCAATTTAACGAAGACAAACAGTTTTTTCTTCAAATCAAACTGATTTTGTTCCTGATCTATAAACTATTCTCACAAGATTTGGGTAGAGAATTTGCAAAACCCCTTAAAGAACACATTAAGTATTTGTAGCAAAAAGCTCATTTAAACTGATCAGGTGTGAAAGCCTGAACCCCAGCAGGGTGAAAAGGTTCTGCCCCCACTGACCCACCCAGCTGGTTCTGCCTTTGGCATCGACGGTTGAAACCAGATGCTTCTGATAACTGGAGATTCTGGAATTCTGACCCCTTCTTCTTTCTGGACCGAGGGGAGGAGGGGTCAAAAGATATAGATATTGTCTCTCTCTGGGGGTGGGGGGGCAATTGTTAAAAGCTTTAGCCTTTATGCTAATAGCAGTATCTTGAACCTGAGGTGCCTCTTTCTCGTCTAACCTCACATCATTCGACCGGCTCAACTCAGTTTTCAAGGTTTCCATTGGGGCAAAAACTACCTGGTACCCCATGTGACTATTGTAGCACCATTATGGTTCCAAGGGAGCCAATCAGCGAGCAAAGGTTCGTGTGAAACCGACAGGATGTCCTGCCGATGGCCGTCGAGACGTTTAGCGGTCGTAACTTTTTTTATTGTGGCCCCCGTGAGGAGGTGTCGACGTGAAAGAAGGGGAAGAAGAGGCCACGAAGGACACAAAGAGCAAGAAACCTCCACGCAAACAGGAAGAAGGTAAAAACGAGATTCGATGGAATGAAAGGACAAGAAAAAACAACACAAAACCGTCCTGACAGGAAGTGTGAAAGAAAACCAGAAAATTTCAGAATAAAACAGGAAATAACAAAATAAATGCAGTCATTCTAAAATTTTAAAACTCTTCTCCTCAGGAGACTCGACTCGATTCCGCTGCCAGGCTCTACAAATGTTCTCCTGTTCCAGTTCTATTATTATTCCATTATTCTGTTCCTCTGTGCTGACTGAGTGTTTGCTGATTGACTGGTGATGAAGTGGCTGACACACACACACACACACACACACACACACACACACACACACACACACACACACACACACACACACACACACACACACACACACACACACACACACACACACTTTCCCTCCATTGTCTGGATGCCAGGCTGATGTGTAACCCCCCCTCTCAGCCTTCTATCACTGTAAATTTAGCAACAGAAGCTTCTCAGCTGCTCCTTTCCAAAACCTGAGCCCTCCTCTTCCATCCACAGTATTCCATCCATCTCCTTCTCCAGGGTCACGGCTGCCCCCTCCTCCACCCACCTTGTCCACACACAAACACACATTCTTCACACACACACCTCACTCTCATCCTATAGCCAATAAGGGCCTGATGAGCTCAAGTATCACTATAACACTAGGATTCTCTGGGAGGGAGCCTTCAGATCCTTGCAGACCTTCGTCGTCTTCATCATCAGAGGAGCTCCTCTTCGTCTCTGGGGTGAGTTACATCCTTGAAAAATACATCATCACACCGGGTTGGTCCTTGAGCACCTCGAGTCGATGCTGATTTTTGCAGATTTTTGTTGCGTTCGGGTGCAGGTGTTGAAAAGATTCGTCCTCCAGCAGCAGGAGGGACGTTTTTAGCGGACGTGGACGCGTGTGCGACGCGTGTAGTTGATGTTGGGTCTGGTTCACAGGCTGCTGGTCAGACCGGGTCGGGTTTCCTTTAACAAGTTCATAGGAATAAATTCTTCTTTTTTTTTTTCAGGACATCATTTGATATGATAATGTAAAAAAAATGTTTGGATTTACGAGATTTAGATTCTGTAATGTTCAAGTTTTCACAACCTGCTGTCCAAACTGGGACGGAAACAGTTCTGGTACTGGGACCGGCTAAAAGTTAATTTTTTAAATCTAACTTCCATTTAATTACAAATGAAAATCTGATTATTTTTTTTTTTTTGGACATTATGGCCTGCAGGCACACAGATTTTTGATTTGATGAATTTACTCTGATTGACTTTTATGTTAGAATTCTTTGGTGGAATATCATCGTCATTTTTTGATGTTACATCACCGCCCGTGCTCGCTCGTTTATTTATTCGTAAGAATAAATTTGGAGGAATATCTGGTGCGGAGCTCTCGTGTTTGTATTTACACATTTATACATAAAGTTTTTACAAATTTAAATTTCTCTCCTCTGAGACCGAACCCCAGAACACAACGATAAAACTAAACAAGACTTCAGTTTTCGATAAAAATCATGTTGAATTTGAAACTAAACAAAACCCAACCATCAGATTTAGCCCAAAAAACATGCCGTAACCATGGAAACACAAAACAAAAACAACAAAAAAAGCTGGTGCTGCTGTCTTCAGGGTCGTGATGGATAGACTCTCTTCCCTCTCTTTTTGTGGGGGATAATAATAAGTGGAAATAAAATCCGGGTTCTGGACAGTCCTGGAGCTCCACCGCTGTGATTAATTGGATCTAGATCCAGATAATCCCAGGGCATTAAGATATATTCATGCATTGCATCATGGTCCGGGAACAGAGAGGAGCAGAGACACAACACCGCCACCCGGACCCGGGACATTGATATTCCATAACTGCTTGTGGAACATCAAAGTTCTGATCATGCAGCTAAAACTGAATAAACATTTCCAACCACACAATTGTTGGTTGTTATTGATGACCAACCCCTGATTGGTTGTCATTGGCGACCAACTCCTGATTGGTTGTCATTGGCGTCCGACCCCTTGATGAACAATAGCTGCAGGATTTGACTTTGCCGAAGCTCAGGAACTATTTTTGGCTTTGTGTTTTTTTTTTAAACGGTAGCGTCAGTGGGGGAATGTGTTCCATTCCGGTTGTCTTTGTTTTTGTACGTCGAACATGTGTGAGCGCAATTCCTCCGGAATTAGCATCATGCTAGCACAACGCTTATATTTTTGATTTGGGATTTCAAATGAGGGGCCTCCATTTTAAAAAAAAATCTCATTGTAGAATGTTTTATGGTGCAGAAGTGACAAACTGGCTTTCTGTAACTCCAGTATGTTGAACCCTAACCCTACCCTAACCCTAACCCCCACCCTTGGGGAGAGAGACTCCACAGTGCTGGATTTAATAAATCCTCTCACATTTTGATCTAAATCTGCTCTAGAGTGGATCGGGACGAGACATTCCTGGTCGGTCTCATGCTTGAGACGTGAAGTGTCCGTTCACTAAATATACGGCGCTGAAGCGTCGGTATGCGCCGCGCGAACGCTGGACGCGCAGAGGTGAAGCTGCCATCAGCTGCGAGGCGATCAAAGAGCTCGCTTGTTGGCGCCGGATGCTGATTGGCTGTGCGAGCGCTGGAGGATCCTCCTGCCGGACCAAGCTGAGGGATTAAAGCAGCTATTTGGACGCCGATCCTCAGCCGATGGGTAGAAATATGATACAGGACTAATCCTCCAGGTCCTGGGCAGCTGTGCCCACCGCTAAGTGTGAAGGAGTTACACAAAGACTCTATAAATACAGAAACATATCAGATATGATGGGTAGTGTCTACACTGAGAAGAGCTCCGCGGCATCAACCAGCAGTAACCCGGGAGTGATGTTCAGGGGGTGGAGCCTTCGGCGTGAAAAACTGGCCCGTCCCGAAAGAGCGGGAGAACATTTTTAGCTTCTTAAAACATGTAAGACAAAATCAAATTAGCATGAGGTCATTAAACTTTGGGGCAGGTTCCTTCAGCAGGAGGTTTGTCTTGAGGGGAAAGAACGAGATGCAGTCTCACTGATGTTGTATCCATCCGCCAACACGTGGTAAAGAACGAGATGCGGTCTCAGCGGATGTTGTATCCATCCGCCAACACGTGGTAAAGAACGAGATGCGGTCTCAGCGGATGTTGTATCCATCCGCCAACACGTGGTAAAGAACGAGATGCGGTCTCAGCGGATGTTGTATCCATCCGCCAACACGTGGTAAAGAACGAGATGCGGTTCCACTGATGATGTATCCATCCGCCAACACGTGGTAAAGAACGAGATGCGGTCTCAGCGGATGTTGTATCCACCTGCCAACACGTGGTAAAGAACGAGATGCGGTCTCAGCGGATGTTGTATCCATCCGCCAACACGTGGTAAAGAACGAGATGCGGTCTCAGCGGATGTTGTATCCATCCGCCAACACGTGGTAAAGAACGAGATGCGCTCTCAGCGGATGTTGTATCCATCCGCCAACACGTGGTAAAGAACGAGATGCGGTCTCAGCGGATGTTGTATCCATCCGCCAACACGTGGTAAAGAACGAGATGCGGTTCCACTGATGATGTATCCATCCGCCAACACGTGGTAAAGAACGAGATGCGGTCTCAGCGGATGTTGTATCCACCTGCCAATGAGTGGTGGTGTCCCGAAACACGACTCATATCTTGGATTTTCGCTCATATCTCAATCAGAAGTATGGACAGAGCAACAACTCATATCTCAAAAGACTCGTATCTCGAGGTTGTACTACGCCTGTTTCAAACATGTAGAAAATCAGGAACGTTTACCTTTACTGTCACAAGACCAGCTTCTTATTTTTTACAAATGGCGGATGTTGAGGGTTTTAACCGGCTTCATTTTTTGGGCTTTAGTGGGTCTTCTGTAGCTTTGGCGCCACAGATCAGGGTGTTGCCAGGGATTGGCTTCATGTCTGAACCAGAGGCTCCTGGCTTTACATTCATAGCGGGTTTGGGTTGGGTTGGGTTGGGTTGCTGACTTAGAGGCAAAGTGTTTATTAGTTCATTATCGTCTATTTTAGGATTCTATCTGGATTCCTCATCGGAGCACGTTTTGTTTTCAGCCTCTTTGGCCTTCAGGTTGTTTGGTCTTCTAACATTCTTTACCTCTCTTTAAAATTTATTGTCAAGTGTTAAATATAGATTCACATTTTAATAAGCATTCAAACCAGCTCTACCATAAAAGAATTGAGTATTTGTTCTTTTAATTATCGGAGGCGACAGTCATTCAGACATGAACCAGGCTGGAAGGCTACAACCTTCATGCTAGGCTAGGCTAAATGGCTGATGGTTATTCCTATAGTTCATACAGAAATGGAATATTTTTAATTTTACTTTTTTTGTCACAAAAACAAATTCCACACTCAATAAAAAACAAAAACGAATAACTACTGGAAAACGACGGCGTTCTCGTCTCCACTGGGATGAAACTCATAAACTCTTCGTCTCGTCCTCAGGTCTGAAGTTCTGCTGCCATCATGTCCGACACTGAGGAAATGTGAGTGTCATTTCATCTCTTTATCAAATAAAACCAATGCTGATTATTGATTATACAATATCTTTTCTTCTTTCAGTGACCAGTTGGAGGGTAAGTGACCACCAGCAGGTTCCCAAGCCTTCAACAGAAGAACAACATGAACTGAACTTATGACTTAAATATATTGTCTGAACTATCGGAGTATTTGAATGCAGTTATGGAATGACATCATTTTTTTTGTTTTGTTTCCTCTTCATGCCCTGTTTTTCCCAAACCGAAGATGAGGAAGGTAAAGACAAATGAATCAATCTGACGTTGGAGAAGTTTCCACATTGCACTAATTTGCTTGATTTGACTCTTAATTTGAAGTGTTTGATGCTGACGGATGTACAAAACCTTTTCACAGATTTAATAGAGCGGGATTTTCCTTGACGCAGATTTCAACTGAGCTTGATTTAGCTTTCTATTATTTCTTTTACGTCACTTTTCAAGAGTCTTTTTCTTCATACGAAAAGCGTGAGATGTTCATCGACAGATTTCACGTAGTTGTTATCCAAACACTTCCAAATTAAGGGTGACATATTCTGGGTGAAACTTTAAATCACATGCTTGAGAAATAAGATGTAAGAGTTTCTAGACTCAATGCATTTATTTTCTCGACATGTGACACTTGTTGACTCTGTCATCTGTTTCTGTCGGGGCAGCGCGACTGTCATTGACCTCATTCGCACAACGGCCATATTGGAACAGTGGAGGTGGAAACAAGTCGTTAAGTCATTCAATGTCAGGACATCTTTAACTTTATTGAAAAAGAAACTTAGAAATATCACACAACACATGTGGGAAAAGGTTGCATGCTATATAAGCTAACACCAGGCTACCTAAAGTTTCAGACGTGGTTTCTCTAGCTTTTTAATTTAGTTATATGATTAAGCTTTTTATTACTGTTCTCTCTGCACCTTAGGTTACATTTATTCAATGGTTTAAATGACAGTTTTTCTAAATTCAACTATTTTTAATTACACATCCTGTTTCTGACTAAGCCAACAGCTCATAGCTTCTGAAACACAATCTTTATTTCCTTTATTTCTACTTCTGGAATCATTAATCATTCTTTCTCAGGGCTAGTCGATGGATTAGGCTTAATAAAGTGTAACGCAACACAGAAAGAGACTTTCCCAAAATCCCACTTCAACAGTTCAGTATGGCTTCTGTGTGAAAGGTCAATTGACTTCCTCTCATCATCATGTGTTTCTCTCTTTCCAGCAGCTCTGTCCATCGCTCACCCATCCATCCACTCTGTTGCTAAAGTAATCTCTCACTTTCGGTTTCTAATGGCTCTGTCATGTCTGTGGTCTTCATTAACGGCCTTCTCCGACACCTTCCCTCTTCCTGGCGGTTCGGTGCATGCTGCGTACCCGTAGCCCAGGAGGAGGAGCTAGTAGAAGTAGAAGTAGCTCCTGAGGCGGAGGCTCAGGTAGAAGCAGAGCCAGAGGTAGAGCCCGAACCAGAACCTGAGCCAGAGCCAGAACCAGAGCCGCAGCAGGTGGTCCAGCGGGTGGTTCGTGACGAGGAAGGTACGTGCCCCTGGCGGTCCATCGCCCCTTCTCCTTCAGGACGTTCAGTGGACTGTTCGCTAGCATCAACAGGCTGCAACTCCAATCCAGCCTGACAAGACAAGTCTCGAGTCTCAAGAACAAAGAGGCGTGGTTTCCGTTTTTGCTCATATTTACCATTTAAAGTGTATGTGATGACCGTTTTAGTGTTAGACGCCTTTAAATTGGAGACTATGACAAAAAAAACACCCTGCCTTTTTAATTCAGGCAACAAAAACTGTTTCTTACTTTAAAAGAGAAGCGATTTTCATATTTTCCTCTTAAAATGATTCTGAATCACGAAACAAATAGACTAACTCAAGCCTCCTGCAGTATAAACTCAAATAGACTTATAGAGAAATGAAGTTCACAAAGTGTTCAGATGACTTTTCTCAGGATGTCATGAACAGAACAAACATGAAATTAATGAAAATGAAGTCTTTTAATATATAGATTTATAATTTAGCCAAGAGCAAAAACTCCGATCAGAATAAAGTTGGTGTTGCAGTACTTTAACCTGCCACCATGTGGCGATATATTCCCAATGTCTCCAGTGGAATTCTCGCTGTTAAGTCTCAAGACTCAAGAGTCCATTGTCTTGTCAGGTTTGATATTTTTGCAGTTCCCTTTAGCCGTTCCTCTAACGTCGCTTTAGCCCGTTTCGCTGGAATGACCTCCTCTTCATCACTGTCCACAACAGGAAGTTAACAATTTGTGTCAGTCAGGATTTGTACTTTAATGGTGTACCATTTTGAACCCAACACTTTTCCAGGTAACAAAGTATTTTGAAGTTCTTTCTGTGGACGATGGGTTTTCTGCTTTATTCACCCAAAAGATTTAAGTTCAGTTTCTTTGTTCATCTTTGTGGTGAACTGAAACCAACTGAACCAAACCCAATCAGGATGATCTAACTCTACCCAAGTTAACTTAACACTAAAGGTCGAAACAAGGATGTAAAGTGACACTGACCTGAGACACAGGTGTATCCCAGGTCCAGTCGTACTCATCAGTGGGGTTTGTCTTGAAGGAGGCCAATAAGTCTTCATGGGACCTGAAGCAGATCCATGATATTGATTTCAATCTTTTGTTCCAAAGGATGAGTTGGTTTTATTGAACTCAAGACCGCTGGTTTCAAGACAGTTACTCCTTGACAAACATTTTAGGCCATAGTGAGGATCCCAGAAAACCTTTTCTGGATGGCATGACAAGGCCTTTGTGTCGCACTTTAGTCTCGTTCAGCTAAAGAGCACTAAAGTGCATTTTGGTGTCTTTGGGATCTCCAAAGAGTCTCCACAAGCCCTGTTTATTAGAACGCTTTCACATCTGAGCCATTTGGTCCAAACTTTCAGACCTTTGCGTTCGAGCAGATCCAGAATTGCACGAATTAATCTTTCCTGGGGTCAAGGTAAGAGGGTTTCACTGTGCAGAAACGAGGCAACCTGGATGGATAATCTCAATTAGGCAACTGGAGGTTGCTGCAACATCAATAACTTCACCTGCCACACTTGAATTGACTATTTTGAAATTATGGGTACACTACTTACCTTATTGTTTGGAGTTTCCAACCTTTGTACTTGCGATACGACTCTTGCTTTGGAAAATAATACCAAGATAATCAAGTCGAATGCTCTTGTACAACTGAAACAAGGCAATAGCATTGAGAGCAAATTAATTTTACCAAAAAGTTCAATATTGGTTTGAATCTCGGAATCTCAGGTGTGAAAGCAGCCTAAAGAGGGACCACAGCAAACTTTGTTCCTGGCTTTACAAACCATCCACAGTTATGACATCATATCACCATCAGTCACATGCTGTCACAAACGGCGTCCAGCTGTATTTATTTTATATGTGCTTTGAATATGAGCTGCCTATGAATGTTGAAAGGGGGAAGAGAAAATCTACCGCCTTTACATGACACAATGATCCCGTCCCGGCCGCCGCCTTCGATCCATCTCCATGTTGTCTTTTGATCATTGCCAGTTTTTGCATTTTGGCTGCAGCAGAAGTGACGGGATATTTCAGTCATGTAAAAGCATTTCTCTATCACCCTTCAGTCCACGCTTTAAAGCCTCTACATTGTTGTGTTGTGATGCAAATCATTCATTCTCTATCGAGGTTTGTTGAAGGTCTTTATGATCTTTACAAGGCGGTTCACAAATGGAGCCACTGCAGAAGAACCAGGCCGAACCGCCGGACGCTTGACCACCTCAGGCAAATCGGTTGCATTAAGCAAGAGCAGAACATGGATGAGACAAATCAAACAGAACAATTAAAATATGTGTTTTATTATTTCATTTCAATCATATCATTGATATGATATATATGATTAATCAAATAATAGAAAACACTTAAATCATAACTATCTCCATCATGGAGGTCGTGTTTTCACCTGTGTCTGTTGGTTGTTTCGTTAGTTGGTTGGATGATTTGTTGGTTGGTTGGTTGGTTGGTTGGTTGGTTGGTTGGTTGGTTGGTTGGTTGGGGAACTGTTGAAACAACAGTCAGAATACAACCTCCCTGGTGGAGGTAATACCCTTGTGAGGAAAAGATGATAGATAGATAGATAGATAGATAGATAGATAGATAGATAGATAGATAGATAGATAGATAGATAGATAGATAGATAGATAGATAGATAGATAGATAGATAGATAGATAGATAGATAGATAGATAGATAGATAGATAGATAGATAGATAGATAGATAGATAGATAGATAGATAGATAGATAGATAGATAGATTGATTGATGGGTGGGTGGGTGGGTAGGTAGGTAGGTAGGTAGGTAGGTAGGTAGGTAGGTAGGTAGGTAGATAGATAGATAGATATAGATGTTATTGATCCCCAAAGGAAATTATACAATAATAAAAGAGTAATAATAATAAAAGGAGTAAAGTCAAGAAGTAAAAGAATATTAATAATAATAATGATTGTTTTGTCTAGCAGAATTGATACTCAAGACAGAGTCCTGCTGGCTTATCAGTCACCATGGAGACCATTAGTCAGGAAGCAAACTGAGGAAAACCTGAGACACTTTCTGTAAAATGAAAAACTGGAGCCTCCTGCAGTGGCTGCATTGATTCTTTTTGTAAGAACTCGAACCCGTCATTCTGGTTAATGTGCTTCATGAGCTCTGCATCCTAGATGAGTCGCCAGCTGCCCGGTCAAACTAATGATCTCTGTTCTGCTCTTGCTTTGGACGCTTGCTGCATGCAGAGGCCTATGAAGAGGAAGGTATGTCCATTTGTCTTCTTCTCTTTTCTTCTCATTGGACCTGTTAAATGTGTCCTTCTGGACTCGGTTCAAATTATGCATCTGTTTGTGTCGCTGGTCGGCAAGGAGGAACAATGTGAAGAAAAAATACTGAGTCTCCGTTCCAAGGCTCACCTTTGCTTTTTCTCTTTTTTGCATGAATATCCTGCCGATAGACGAGGGGGATCAAGATGGTAGTTTGTATTTCCTGCTGAATCGCTGTTGTTGCTTTGCTTGTGTTTTCCTCCCATGTTGTTTGTCTTCTTTTTTTAGTGTGAGGGTCCCATGGAAAGTAAAACGCTAATCGCAAACTGTTCCTCTTAAAATCCTACCTGTGTTTTTACCTTAATTAACAGTGATAAGTGTGCAATGAAGTCCAGAAACTTAAAGATTTTAATGTTTTATGTGTTCTGATCCCAGTTAGTCCAAGTTCCCTTATTGGTTTGATTTACAAACTAATGCACAACAAATAACAAATAGAGACATCACGTTAGCCCTTTTTACACAGAGACCAATCAGTGGTTCCTGCCTATTGTACGTAATGTTGCGTGTTTCAAGAGAGCGAAACGACTAAATTTAGCAATGCCAGCAGGACCAGTTGGGTTAGCGTGACCACCGTTACCTCGACGTATCATCACAACCTTCTCCAACCGTTACCATGTTTGCTCTCCCTCTAGTGGACGCACCAATGTCAACATACGTGATTGTAGAAAAGGGACGATCTATTTAACGTAGGTAAATGGTATATAAATGAGCCAGGACAAGACGATTTAAAGCCGCACCCACTCCCGCCTTTAACAGGCTGTGTAAAAGGGGCTACTGTGCACCTAGCACCTAGCGGAGAGGCTAACAAACAGGAAGTGGCCCACTGATCATGGAAAGTGTTGCTACATTGGGACTCACTCAAGTGATTTGAAGATGTGAAACAACTTGCAGCCCTCAGATGCAAACTTCTATCAACAAAGCCCCACCTCCCAAACACCCCACCCTCAACCTCGCCCCTCTGATTAACCAGTAGCCGTTAGCCGTCAGTCGTGTTTCTGTTTCTAACAGATCTCTCTCTTCTCTTCCTGCTGCTGCTTTCCTGTTGGACAACTAGAAGAGAAGCCGAAGTACAAGTGAGTGACTTTATTCAATCGTACTTGACGTGTCGGCAAGTTTCAGTTCGTCTAACGTCAACGTGACTTCCTTCCACAGACCAGCTGCGCCAAAGATACCTGATGGCGAGAAAGTGGACTTTGATGTAAGTTGAACTTTGATAGATTCTCGTAATTTCATCTCCTGGCACAGTGATACCTGGAAAGTCGGGAAAAATGACAGGAAGTCCCCAACAGAAGCAAACCCCCGACAAAATGAGCCAATAGGAGAAAATCAAGAGGTTCCAGAGACTCGTTTTGAAACAAGCCAGGTCTAAACTTAATAAAAGTTTTCTTTTAAGTTATATTTGGGGGTTTTACCCATTAACGATGGACGTCAGTGTAGAATCCCAGAGTTCTGTTGTCTACTTGTGTTTCAAGGTCTTGGGGAAGGCCTATAATACATATCCACTAGGTAGTCCTGTGGGCATCACTCAAATGAAATCGATGGATTGCTTCCTCCAGGCGAGGTCTTAAGCAAAGAAATCCAAGTAAACCTTTTGAGCTCAATTTGTTTGAATAATTTTAACCACAAAAAGAATGAATTCTGCTGCGCTCTTCATCTCTGCCCTTTCTTGAAGCTGTGTTTAATCTGTCGGCATGAGTTTGAAACCAGAAATCTTCTGTCTTCCTCTCACAGGACATCCAGAAGAAACGTCAAAACAAAGACCTGGTCGAGCTGCAGTCGCTGATCGACGCTCACTTCGAGTGCAGGAAGAAGGAGGAGGAGGAGCTCATCGGTCTCAAAGAGAGGATTGTGAGATTGTGCCCGACGCACATTACACGAGTGTTACTGCAGTTCCAGATATGTGGAGATATCTGGAGGCGCTAACGCTACATGTCGGTTGCGTTTGCTTTTACTTTTAGGAAAAGCGTCGCGCTGAACGGGCCGAACAGCAAAGGATTCGTGCCGAAAAGGATAAAGAGAGGCAGGCCAGGCGAGAGGTGACCCGCCGCCGTCTTAGCAACCAGTTCCTCTGCTTCTGTTAGCGACAGGAGATCAGTTTCCAATCACTTTGTCCAGAACAGATGATCAGTTTAGGATCCTCAATGCTCACTCTGAACACTTGACTCGGTGTCCACATCGTGTCGTGATCGTTTCAAATTATCGTTGCAGGCCGAGCGTCAGAGAAAGGAGGACGCCGACGCTCACAGGAAGGCTGAGGATGAAGCCAAGAAGAAGATCGCGTTGAGCAACATGGGATCGGGCTACAGCGGCATCCTGCAGAGGGTACGGCTGTTTCAGCGTCAGCGTTTCACAGCTGGCGAACATGTTTCTCAACACCGAGTTGTAATCGGGTTTGGATGTTTGCAGGCTGAGCAGAGACGAGGCAAGAAGCAGACCGAAAGAGAAAAGAAGAAGAAGATCATGGCTGAGAGATGCAAACCCCTGAACATCGACAACTTCAACGAGGACAAGCTGAGGTAGGAAACGGGCTCCTCATGAGGTCACAAAGTAGAACAATTGACCTAACAGTGGACGCCAAGGTGGAGATGTTTGTCCATTCAATGTCCGTCTGTTGGTTTGTCAGGGAAAAGGCGAAGGAGCTGTGGGAGTGGCTGCACAACCTGGAGGCGATGAAATACGACCACCGCGAGAAGCTGAAGAGGCAAACATATGAGGTCAGCGAGGAGATGATGCTGCAGCTTCTTAAGTGGAGATGCCGAGTACAAAAGCCCACTGCTACAAAATTAGCAATATGAGTATTATTTAATATGGAACCATCAACGTCAACTTGACATTTAACTCACGGGGACTCCTTAAAATGGGTACACACAATGTTTCCATATGTCAAAAACAGGACATCTTATAAAAGTGTAATAAAACTGTAATACATAAATATTTTTTTCTTTCCAGTGCATCAGATCTTTTCAACTACATCAGACCTATCCATAGATGTAAAGTGTATTATAAATTTTCATTATTATTTAGGTTTATATGGACTTTATCGTTAGAACCTGGATTTTTTTCCCAACAGGAAAAACAGATAATATACAATATGTTCAAAAATGAGTTTCAAATTTAAAAACGTCTGATCAAGATATTTCAGCCTTGACTACGCCAATAATTAATAGCAGTATTAATTTTAAACAGAAGATGCAACCAGCTGAGACACCTGCTTCTGTCTTTCAGGTGATCTCTCTCAGGAACCGCATCGATGAGCTGCAGAAGCAGTAAGTAAACAACAACAAAGTAAATAACATCCTTTAGAATACTGTGTAAATATGTGTGTACGTCATTTGCGTTGAAGAGAAAGCAAATAAACACATCCACCTGAGACATTCTGTGATTGTAAAGAAAGGATAGAAATAAAACCCTCAAAAGTGACAATACTTACCTGTACCTACCTGGTCAATGCAGACTCAAAATGACATCTGAAGATACCCATGAATACCTCAAAATTAAAGAACAGTGGTTATAGTGAAATTCATTTTATGTTCTCCAAAAATCAAACTTAATGCCTTTAGATGAATTCATTCATGTCACTTTGTTTATAAAATAAAAATGTTTCATGGTGGTTTTCAGGTTTGCGTTATTATTGCCACTAGGGGGCGACAAGTTAGCCTTAATCCGTTTAAATCCATCCGGTTTTTGGTTGTCGGTGATGTCAGAGGCAGTAAATAAGTAAATGTCTATAATAATGAATATAAAGCTGTTATTGAGGCACTTTGAAGAGATCCGACTCCGTTTTTGCTTTTTGCGTTTTGCAGCAGCAAGAAAGGAGCCGCCACGCGCCGCCGCAGGAAGTGAGCGGCTCGGAGCGACGGCCGGCGCCGGGCTGGAGGCGCGTCGCCTCGGCCACGTCGGCGCTCAGGACCCGATGAGTCCCGCAGATCGTCTCACCGCCCAGAGGGATCCAGCTCCAATAAAGAGATTTTAACTGACAGTGTTTGTTAAAAAAAAAAAAAAAAAAAAAGGATTCAGAGAATAAAATGACAGAATTATTAAAAAAAAATGTTGTCTGTTTGTTTTCAGCCGATCGATCTAATTGATTTACACTCATTGGCCGCTTTATTAGACACACCTGTCCAACTGCTCCTTAATGCAAATGTCTAATCGGCCAATCACGTGGCAGCAACTTCAGAAACTGCTGATCTGGGGTATTTTCACACACAACCATCTCTGGGGTTTAGAGAGGATGGTCCAAAAGAGAAAATGTCTAGTGAGTGAAAATGTGAGCGAAAATGCCTCGTTGGTGGATTAAAATTCAGAAAATTGAACATCAATACTACTGTATAATTATTGTTTTTAGATATTATGAATATTTTTATTATAGTATTTATTATATCATTGAGCACCTGTTTCATTTTCCGTTTATAAGTTCAGAAGTGAACATATCTTTGTAGACTCTGTATTTTTTCTCTCACATCGTTTTGTTTGCATGTTTTTTGTTGGATTTTTGAAATGATATAAAAATTAAATTCATGAAGTGATGAATGAAACGTGAGGCAGGAAACATTTTCATACACATCAGGGTCAAATTTAAGGAAGTCGGCTTATAAAAATTGTTTTATTAAATGGTATTCACTCTTAAATAATATGTAGAAACATTTGACCCAACCCAATCCCAGTATCGTGTGTGCGTGCGTGTGTGTGTGTGTGTGTGTGTGTGTGTTTGCATCCCACAAGTAAACAGCTCTTATTTACAGATGTACAAAATGGTCCTCAGTTCGGTAGAATTCAGAGAATCTGACGTCGTTTCTGCTTCAGCAGGTTTCAGTTTGTCTCCTGGTGGAATAAAACCCCCCCGACCCCGTCAGGAACGGAGCGACTCGTCGGCGCCGCGGGGTACAGAAGGACTGGACCCTGCAGTGCTGCTCTGAGGGGATCCGGGGCCCCGGGGGACCACGCTGTCTCCTGGGGGGGCCACGGCTGTGCTGATTCGCTCTACGATGCTGGACAAGCAGTCCAGGCTGGAAACAAGGGACCGGTGGTGGACGGAGTCTGTCGAGGAGACAGGAAGTAGATTTAACAGGTCAAACCCAAAGAGACTTTGACAGGTGGACGCGCCGGTACCTCATGAGGTACCGGTCACTATTGTTTTATTTTGTTGAATTGATCCCAAAGTTGGTGAAAATATTGTTTAAAGTCAAACCAGTCTGTGGCGCAAAACCGGTTGTGATCACCGTTTTAGACAATACGACCAGAAATGACTTCGACTAGAAGTTGCCAATAAGTTCTAGTCGACTATAAGAAGTTGTCGACTAGAAGTTAAAGTAAAACAAAAGCGTAAATGCGTCACAGTGACGCCGTCAGCATGAGGAACTGACCGTCTGTTGGTCGGCTGCTGAAGAATCCGTCGCCGTCTTCTCCGTTGGAACAGCTGCAATCCGCCTGGAACCGGATCAAGACATTAAAGCCAGACGTCAATCAATCGGGCGTGTTGAAGCATGCTGCTATGTAATTATAAATAATTAACTGCGTAATTGCGTAAAACTTTCAAGCAACACAGATGTAAAGTAAAATAAATTGATGTGATTATTTTCTAATTCTATACTTGAAATTGTTGATGCCGTTTAGACATTAAAGACCTCTCTCCCTCTCTCGTTACGTAACGTCAGACATCAAAGCCCTGAAATCCTCTGTAAAATTCAACGTTATTCCACATTTCGATTGACGACCCGTAGCTAAAAATACGAATCCCAAACGCATTCCAGGCGGCGCCTGGAACCCTTCAGCTGTCGCGGGACTCACCGCGCCGTCGGAGCAGCGGGAGTGGGGGCTGGAGGCGTCCGAGTCGCCGCCGCCGCCGTAGCGCCCCAGCTGTGGGTAGAAGCCGTCCTCCTGGCCCGACCTCAGCAGCGCCTGCAGGGACTCGATGTAGCTGATGGCATTTCGGAGGATTTCCACTTTGGGCAGTCGCTGGCTGGGATTGGACGCCGTGCAGCGCTTCAGCGTCTCGAAGGCGTCGTTGACTTTACTCAGCCGCCGCCTTTCCCGCATGGTCGCCGCCTTCCTCCTGTCGGCGTGGGTTGTCTTCCTCTTGCATGCTTTGCAGGCCCAGAGCAGGCAGTGTCCCCCTTGGTGGGGCCCTCCCGGGGCCCTGATGTGCTCAGGCTCCGCCTCCTCTTCCTCTTCCTCCTCCTCCTCCATCGCCACCGCCGCCGCCGCCGGCACCGGGACGTGGCGATGGAGATGAAGGAGGTCGTCCGTTTTGAGCACCAGACGGGCGTCCAGGTCGTCGAAGAAGTTCATGTCGCTGGTGCCGAAGCAGGGGTCATCGTAGAGGTCGTCGGACGAGGAGAGCGGGAAAGCGAGGTCGGACAGATCCATCGGCGGTGGAGACGCAGGTGACGAGGAGGGAGGAGGTCAAGTCTGATTGGTGAGAAAAATGTTCAACCAAAAAAAAAAAAAAAAAAAAAACGTAGAAAAAAGGTAGAAAAGTTTCCTGTCGGAATCAGCTGACTGGCGGAAACCGTGGTAACGGTCGGGATTGTTCTTAAAGGGCCAGTCGGTGTAACTTCAGCTCCCCTGGCGCGCGTCGTCTTTATAAAGGAGAGCGTGTGGAGGCGGGACTGGGCTTTAAATGACCAATGGTATGAGGGGTGTGGTGTGTGTAGAGGGGGTATTTGGGGGGGTGGGGTTGGGGGTGGGGGGGGGTCACCGAGGTGAAACTGCATTAAAATGGAGGCAATAAAAAGCTGCAGAGTTCAGCAGGGGTAGTAAAGCAGCTCAGGAACTCCATTAGAAATGTATTTTAAAACAAAACCGTGTGAAACTAAACGAACATTAATCACTGGAGGCAGTTTGGTTCTGATGTTTTCACGTATTTTCATGTATTTCAACGTATTTTCATGCTTTAATTTTTCTTCTAGCTTTGGAAAATGTTTCTCCTCATCGTCTTCGCTTCCTAAACGTTAAATATTAACTAAAATTTAACATTTAGGACACTAAATGTATATTTGTCCAATTTAATAAACAAATTATTCAAATTTACCATTTATTTAATGTTATTGATTAACAGTAACAATAGTTGACGTTCTAATCTCACTGTTGGTGCAAATTATTCTAAATTAAAGTACAAGGATAAACTACATGTACATAAACTTTAAATATCGTTCACATGTTTTTCATTCATTTTATTCGCTTAAAATGCAAAAATTCTTTTTTTTTTGAGTAGAGAGTTTTCGTGTTTGACAAGAAAAAAATATATAAATATGAATATTCTTGTGAAGGAAATGTTCTCGTAAAGTTAAAGTTCTTATAATTAAATGTTCTGGTTCCAGGTCAGACGTTTTGTCGCTGCTCAGAGCTTCAGTCTGAGGTCCTGCTGAGGAGGTCAGGATGTCACACAGTTGGCTAGTGTGTGTGTGTGTGTGTGTGTGTGTGTGTGGGTGGAGGTGGCATTTTATTTCTTTTTAAATTTGTCTTAAATCCATTGAAATAAAATAAAAGTGGAAAAATAACTTGTTTTATTCTATGAAATCTGATAATAAAACCAGTAAAAGCGAACATTAATGTTAATATTAGAACGTGCTAAATTCTGATTGGTACATTATTCCAAGCTGGTGTTTGTTTGTGTTTGTTTGTGTTTGTTTGTGTTTGTTTGTCTTTATAAGTGACATTTTTCTCAGCCTCAGAGATGAAGTCCCGGATCCGACTCCTCGGCATCATGGGAAAGCAGCGCGATAAATTTAGCAGCTCGTGAAATCTAAGACAAGTGGCCTTTTAACTGAGGGTGTATCATCGGGGAAGACACTCCACACACACACACACACACACACACACACACACCAGCTTACAGTAGTGGTGCAGCAACTTTTAACAGCACAAAAAACCCAACAATGTGTGTTTATTTATTTATTTATTTGTTTGTTTGTTTGTTTTGTTCATTTTCAAAAGTTTGCATCTTTTAAAATCCGGAATTAAAAATGCAGCTTTAGGGTAAAACAAACAGGAAGTTGTCGTAAATGAAACGGTTGTTGGGTTCACACAGGATTCAAGCTAATGCTAAGCTAAGCTAGCTACTCGGGTACTGAATTGATTTCCAGATGTTTCTGCAGTGACCAGCGGGCGTTTAGGTGTTGAATGTGCTTCAATGGAATCGGCTCACAGAAATATTTCAGATTTCCAGACTTTACTTCGGGTCAGTAAACGCCTCGTGGGGCCGATTGCGGCCCCTAGACTGTCCTAATCCCTCATTGCAGCCAGACCCGACCCCTCAGATGTGACCTGAGTCACCGGCGCCGGTCCAGACTGCCTCCAGCCAATCAGAGCCCAGAGAAGGGTCGCGGAGCAGCCAATCACGGCGCAGCAGGCTCAGATTGCACGCTTTTCCATGAGTCAGCGGAATTTCATTTGCAGCAGATTGTGAAAATAATTGAAAAAGAGAAATTTGATTTACTGTTAATTTCACCCAATCAGAGGAGAGCTCTCATAACAATAAGATTTTATTGGCTTACGTCAGAAGTCACTTCCTGTTTTCAAACAGGAAGTGACTTTTCAGCTCGGAAGTTTCGACGCAAAGTATGATGTCCAGCAATTAGACATACGGGGCCATATAGAGCCGGACTGGGCGGGGGGGGGGGGACAAAATTCTAGACCTGGATGTAGACTCCAGATGGATGGACCCCCCCCCCAAAAAAAAACAACAACACATACACCCTCCCATTTATGTCCCCAGTTAACGGTCCAATCAAAGCAAACGTCGTCTGGTTTGTGAGTTTGATTCCCAGCAGGAGGCAGGAGGAGGAGGGAGGTGGGGGCAAGAGGAGGGAAGTGGGGGCAAGAGGAAGGGGGAGGAGTCTAACAGGTGTACAACTCGTCTGCCGTTGGCTGAACCTGATTTACTACTTCCTGTTGTCGACCTGCTTTAACGCCGTGACTGACTGACTAATAGGATCTAAGTAGCCTCACACACACACACACACACACACACACACGCACACACGCACACACACACACACGCACACACACACACGCACACGCACACGCACACACACACACACACACACACAGATGGGTAACCATGCTGTTCCATTCTTCTTTCCCTTTATTCGATTTTAAAGTCATTTTAAAGTTATTTTAAAGTTTTTTTTCTTCTTTCTGACTGTTTTTCCTGAATGTTGATTTAAAATAATTTAAGAATTTTTGTGAAAATTTTTTTTTTTTTTTTTTTTCTGGATAAAAACGTGGAACTTTTATTTTATTGGAATCGTTTCTCCACATTTTGTTTTTAATTTTTCTGTACGTTTGAAAACTTCGAACAGGTCAGGTCCGTCATCGTCTTCCTCTCTGGGGTCAAAGGTCAAACCAACTCAACCTGCTCTCTCTATCTGCTCCTGCTGTGACCAAGTCGTCGGGTCACTTCCTGTCCTTGTGACACATGTCCGGCTCTCCGTCGCCGTGATGACCGGGTCTGGACCGGTCATCAGCTGCTTCTGATGTCGGGACGTTTCCTCACCCCCCCCCCGCTTCCTCCTCCATGTAAATCAGAGTGACGCCCCCTCCAGTTCAAAGACGCAGCGACAAAAGGGGAAGTGATCAGTCGTCATCAGAAGGTTTTTATTCTCCTTCTGTGATCAATTTACAGATCAATAATAATGATCAATAGTTAAAGTTCACTCCAGGACTTTAATACAAATCATTCATGGAAGTAAAAGAAGCATCATTACTGTCCTCATGAATTATTGATTATTATTGGATCATAATTGATTGATTACCACATTATTGATCCAGATGGTTTAGAGTCGTCTCATTTATTTACTTTATGATCTGTAAATAAATAAAACCATTTAAATAAATTTGGTTCTTTACATGAATTCAATTAGAGATACAGAAAACGCTGCAGCAGCTGGTGTGTGTGTGTGTGTGTGTGTGTGTGTGTGTGTGTGTGTGTGTGTGTGTGTGTGTGTGTGTGTGTGTGTATTCCTACAGATGTTTTCAGCTCGTCGACTTGACAGCCCCTCCCTGGTGATCTCGCCGTGAGTGAGCCGTAACCCATAATGCATTTCTGTCTGGCAGGGATTCTCCTGCGTTGAGAAGCGTTGAGAAGATTTTAAACTTTATCAAACCGTCTTTAAGCGTTTTTAATTTAAAGTTCAATCTGCTATTATTTATCTATTAATTTATGACCATTTGTTCTTTTCTGTGATTTAAAGTTTCATCATATATCATATTTTTTATATAGAGCTTTAGGTCGTTTATACTACAGAGTATATAAAATATATTAAAGGCCTTTAAGTGCAGTAGATGCTGTTGTAACAGGATTAAAGGTCCTTCAAAACCCCCCAAAAATAAAATACAGCATAAAAAACAGCTGAGACCCAGAAAATGTAAAATGACTAACCCGAACCCTAAACCAACCCCACGCCTAACCCACCCTAACCTAAAACACTACCCTAACCCTAATTCTAACCCCAATTTTAACCCCAAATCTATCCCAAACATTAACCCCAACCCAGCCCTTAAAACATAACCCGAATCCTCGCTCTAACCTCAAACCCAACCCAACCCCAAATACAAACCCAAACCTAACCCCAAGTTGTGGTGGGTTATTATCAAGGGTTGGGGTCAGGGTTAGACTTGGGGTTAAGGTAAGGGTCAGTGTTAAGGTTATTGGAAGGGTAAAGGTTAGGCTGATGGTGCATTAGTGTTAAGGGTTAGGATTAGTCTCAGGGGTTAGCATTGGGGTTAGGGTTATGCATTAAGGTAAAGGTCAGGGTTGTGCTTTAGCACTTCTCAAATAGTGGGGGGGACGGCGGGATGCCGGGGGGGGGCCACGTGTGACCCCGGGGAACATGCTTTTTTTTTGCTGTAGTAGAATAAAGTGTAATTAATGTAGCCGCAAGAGGGCACAAGCCAGTGTCTTATTGTGCCGGTCCCAAGCCCGGATAAATACAGAGGGTTGCGTCAGGAAGGGCATCCGGCATAAAACTTTTGCCAAATCAAAGATGCGAATCAAACCTATGACTTCCATACCGGATCAGTCGAGGCCCGGGTTAACAACGACCGCCATCGGCGCTGTTGACCTACAGGGCGCCGGTGGAAATTCGATTACTGTTGGTCGAAGAAAGAGAGGAGGAAAGTGCGTTCGCACGAAGAAAGAGAAGAGGAGCGCCAAGAGTATAGGACTAAGAGTAGGGACGTTGAATGTTGGAACTATGACAGGAAAAGGTAGAGAGTTGGTCGACATGATGCAGAGGAGGAAGGTAGACATACTGTGTGTCCAGGAGACCAGGTGGAAAGGTAGCAAGGCTAGAAGTTTAGGAGCAGGGTTCAAGTTGTTCTATCATGGTGTAGATAGGAAGAGAAATGGAGTAGGAGTTATCTTGAAGGAGGAGTTTGTTAGGAATGTCCTGGAGGTAAAAAGAGTGTCAGATAGAGTGATGAGTCTGAAGCTAGAAATAGAAGGTGTGATGTTCAATGTTGTTAGTGGGTATGCTCCACAGGTAGGATGTGAGCTGGAGGAGAAGGAGAAATTCTGGTTGGACTTTGATGAAGTGATGCAGAGCATACCTAGAAGTGAGAGAGTTGTCATTGGTGCAGACTTCAATGGACATGTTGGTGCAGGTAACAGAGGTGATGAGGAAGTGATGGGCAGGTTTGGTATCCAGGAGAGGAACGCAGAAGGACAGATGGTAGTTGACTTTGCAAAAAGGATGGAAATGGCTGTAGTGAATACTTTCTTCCAGAAGAGGCAGGAACATAGGGTGACCTATAAGAGTGGTGGTAGGAGCACACAGGTAGACTACATCTTGTGTAGACGATGTAACCTGAAGGAGATCAGTGACTGTAAAGTAGTGGTAGGCGAGAGTGTAGCCAAACAGCATAGGATGGTGGTGTGTAGGATGACTCTGGTGGTGAGGAAGATGAAGAGGACAAAGGCAGAGCAGAGGACGAAATGGTGGAAGCTAAAAAAGGAAGGGTATTGCATGACCTTTAGGAAGGAGTTAAAACAGGCTCTGGGAGGTCAGGAGGTGCTTCCAGATGACTGGACAACTACAGCTAATGTGATCAGGGAGACAGGTAGGAGAGTATTTGGTGTGTCATCTGGAAGGAAAGTAGATAAGGAGACTTGGTGGTGGAATGAGGAGGTACAGGAGTGTATACAAAGAAAGAGGTTAGCTAAGAAGAAGTGGGACACTGAGAGGACTGAGGAGAGTAGACAGGAGTACAGGGAGATGCAGCGTAAGGTGAAGGTAGAGGTAGCAAAAGCCAAACAAGAAGCTTATGATGACTTGTATGCTAGGTTGGACAGGGAGGGAGGGAGAGACTGATCTATACAGGCTGGCAAGACAGAGAGACAGAGATGGGAAGGACGTGCAGCAGGTTAGGGTGATTAAGGATAGGGATGGAAGTCTATTGACAGGTGCCAGCAGTGTGATGGGAAGATGGAAAGAGTACTTTGAAGAGTTGATGAACGTGGAAAATGAGAGAGAACAAAGACTAGAAGAGGTGACTGTTGTGGACCAGGATGTAGCAAAGATTAGCCAGGATGAAGTGAGGAGAGCACTGAAGAGGATGAAGAGTGGAAAGGCAGTCGGTCCTGATGATATACCTGTAGAGGTTTGGAAGTGTCTAGGAGAGGTGGCAGTAGAGTTTCTGACTGGGTTGTTCAACAGGATCTTAGGTAGTGAGAAGATGCCTGAGGAGTGGAGGAGAAGTGTGCTGGTGCCCATTTTTAAGAACAAGGGAGATGTGCAGAGTTGTGGCAACTACAGAGGAATAAAGCTGATGAGCCATACAATGAAGTTATGGGAAAGAGTAGTGGAAGCTAGACTAAGGGCAGAAGTGAGCATTTGTGAGCAGCAGTATGGTTTCATGCCAAAAAAGAGTACTACAGATGCAGTATTTGCTTTGAGGATGTTGATAGAGAAGTACAGAGAAGGCCAGACGGAGTTGCATTGTGTTTTTGTAGATCTGGAGAACGCTTATGACAGGGTGCCCAGAGAGGAACTGTGGTATTGTATGAGGAAGTCTGGAGTGTCAGAGAAGTAATGTAATGTAATGTAAAAACATTACACCCCAATCACGCTGATAAGCTGCTGGAGTTTTTTCTGCGAAAACGTGCCAAATATTACCAACAATCATCATGTGAACGCTACTTCAGTAAACCAGAGAGGGAATGAGAGGAAAAAAGAAAGATTTGGGGATTAAAGGGTTAGTGTTGGGGTTAGGGTTTTGGAGTTAGTTTCAGGGTAAAGGTAAAGGTTAGGGGTAGGGTTAAAGTCAGAGTCAGGGTCAGGGTCTGGGTTGGGGTTAGGGTTTTGGAGTTAGTTTCAGGGTAAAGGTAAAGGTTAGGGGTAGGGGTAGGGTTAAAGTCAGAGTCAGGGTCAGGGTCTGGGTTGGGGTTAGGGTTTTGGAGTTAGTTTCAGGGTAAAGGTAAAGGTTAGGGGTAGGGGTAGGGTTAAGGTCAGAGTCAGGGTCAGGGTTGGGGTTAGGGTTAGTAGTTGTGGTTCGGGTTAGGGGCAGCATTGGGGTTAGGCTTGGGGTCAGGCTCAGGGTTTGGTTTCAGGGATCTTGAAACCAGTTCTGTCATTTACACCGGGCCTCAAAGGCAGGAACCAATTCGGGTGTCTCCTGGGCTGAATCCAGACTCACTGATTCCTACGTTTGGATTTGCAAATTTTTCTGGCATCGTTGAGTCGATTATTTTCGCCCACGGAACCGAAGCATTTCACTTTTCTTACACTTCTAATTTCACACTCGAGCTCTGGTGTGATCGCGTTTGGAACGTGTCGGAAGAGAGAATTTCATCGGAGTCTAAATCCAACCACGAAACACACAAACGACCGTTGTTGTTGTGTTTTTTGTTGTTTTCCATTTGTACTGACAATCCCACCAGGAATCAATCCCTAATGAACCGCAAACAAGGATTTAAACACGTCGTGGCGACACCAGCGAGCACGCCTGTTGTCCTCACGTTACTCTACCTGATCAGCGTGCGTTACCAAATTTCAAGAATCTCCAAAATCTCATAAACTCAACCTCTTCCAAGCTGCTGATCATTGGTTGGTTCCTCTCCAGCAGAGTCACCTTTACAGGTATTTCCATCAACCTGGGCATTTTCTGAGCAGAATATCTGGATGTTCTCCTCACGGAACCACGTTCCCCCCTGATTAGAACCGGTTCTAGTCTGATCAGGTGAACGACTGGAAGAAAACGTGACTCTTTTAAAGGCTTTCAAAAGGATGACGATGATGATGGCTCACCTGCAAATGGTTGCAATTCAGTATTTCTACCAGAAGGTGGCAGTAACACACCTGCAGAACAGGATTAACAATAGAAAGGAGTCGACACAAGAATCTCATAAAAAGACAACTCATACAAAAATGTAATAACCCCAGTGTTTTATTAATATAACTACGTTAGGAGTGTTTTATTATTATTTCTATATAATTTGTTGTATTTTTGCTTCTTATCTTGTCCTGATAGATGTTTAAATTTAGTTTCAGCCCATCTTTATGAAGCTTTTTGACGCCTTTTGATCTCATTGATTGAACCTCTTATGGACGGGTCAGGTCTCTAACGGTGGGGGTAGATATGTGGGACCGCCCCCTGCCGGTAGCCCAAATGACGCAGTAGATGTCACGTCCATAAACACCCTCGGGGTCTCCTGGGGTGTTTCTCAACCCTCCGGTCCAGCTGGGATTCATCTTTAAAATATGTATTTATGATCACATCTTGGAGTATCCCAGGAGGAGCAGGGATGTTGCTGATGAGCTTGTCACCATGGTGACCAGACCTGGGGAAGTAGAAGGAAGGAATTGGAGAGATGTTTCATTGGTCGGCTAGTCAGACAAGAAGAACACTTGTCCTCTTCTTTCGCTTCCTGTTTTCACTGAGCTCTTCTTCTTCAGTCGTCTGGAGAGAACATTACGTATTTACTTTATGACGTTCTCTAAGCAGACCCTTATCACGTAAAGAAAAGCTTGTGTGTGTCGGTGTGTGTGTTGGGGTGTGTGTGCTGGTGTTTAGTATGCACACAGGTGTGTCCTCCTGCAGTGGCGGATAAACTGAATACAAATTTTTATTAATTAAGGGCTAATTTCCCGCTCCATTGACTCCAGTTCCCACGTAGCCTCGCTCCTTTCCTCAGAGGACCTATGAACACGCAGCGCCGACATGCTAATGCTAGTTAGAGTGTTTTAGTGGTGAGTCAGTGGAGGCGGAGGCTGGTTCTGAAGTTTAAACGCTCTGTGGATAAATGGATAAAACGTTTTATGTTTAGTCGTATGAATCAGTCGTAAAACTTGTTGGGTCAGGATTAGCTGAGGAACTTTGTTTGATGAAGGTGAAGACCCTGATGAAGGTCAGGTCTTAACCCGAACCCCAACAACCAGTGGAGGGCAGCATCTACTCCGTTTCATCCAGAGAAGAAGAACCACCATGTGTTGCTGTTGTGGTCATCGCTAACGTTCTGCTGGTTTCAAAGACACTAAACATGTCAAAACCATTTTAGCATGCGGTATAGCATGATGCTAAGGAAGTTCATTAGAAGCCAGAAGCTTACCGTGTGTTCAGACTGGCGTTAGCTAAAATGCTAAATTGTGACAAATAAAAAACAACTTGAATGATCTCATAATCAAGATTTTGTGAAGTTTTGATTGTGGTCGAGCTGCAAAAAAAGCTTTAGATGTGTTAGCCTTAGCTACCGACCATGATAGCATGAGAAGTAGAGCAAGCTGGAGAAACTCTAGCATTAGCTTAAAATCAAGCTGCAGATGTGTTAGCCTTAGCTGCAGAACAAGCTACATACATGCTAGCATGAACTGCACAGCAAGCTACAAACATGCTAGCATAAGCAGTTGAGCAAGCTCAAGAAACGGTAGCATTAGCTGAAAATAAAACTACGGACGTCAATCTGGTGCAGAACAAGCTACAAATATGCTAGCATTAGCTGAAAATCAAGCTGAGATGTGCCAATGGATGAAGACATGCTTTTGTTAGCGGTAGAGCCGTTTAAAAACATGCTAAGCTAGCTGGGGTTGAGATCTTCTCTTTAAGACTATCAAATATATCCACTCTTCGTCTGTCGCTAGCATGTGAGGTCCGAGGTGTTCCTCAGGGGAGATGTGCCTTCAGATATTGTCGTGCTAATTGATTTAGCGGTAATCTTTCGCCAGGACTCACTATAAATTGTTGGAATGTACATCTAGAGGGAGGACATACCTGTGGATGACGACGATGACTAGCCGTCGTGACGATGAAGATGAACATCTGATGACTCGAACAGAGCAGCTTTAAGTCTATCATGACACACATTTCCTCTGGGGACGCGGTGATGTGAGCGCCGCCGAGCAGCCTGCGTTGTAAATCTGCCGTCTGCCATCTTCTGTATTTCCTCTTGATAGCATCAGCATGATGCTTCATGAAAGCCTTGAGCTTATCAACGTGTTTATCCAGCCTCCTGGAGTTAAACGCAGCTTTAAAGTGGCTCAGATTGATCCTAAATAAAGGTTCTTATCTGGCCGAACACACCGCGTTGCTGAAATAATAAAAAATACTTGATATTATAGCTGTCAGGGTTATCTACGAACACGACGCTCTGGCAGCGCGGATAAAGAAGCCGAAACCACACAAATCATGTTCACACTGAGAGGCGGTAGCAGCGATTCGCCCTCTGATGTCATCAGTCACACCTACTGGGTTAGCATCGAGCTAACCGTGATTCAATCTGGTGAGATTGTCTTATATGAAATTGTTTGTTGAAGATAAAAACAAATCAACAAGTTGGAGTGAAGAAGCAGCGTCATCCGCATAACAGCGTTAACGGCGTAGCTCCACCCCTGTTGGCAGGAAATGGAAAGTAGAGACTCTATCCTTCAGGGCGCCATCGACCAGCAGGACTGTCTCCAAATTTCTGTCAACGCTAAAACAACCGGTAATTACGTCCGTGGCACCGGAAGACCGATCCGCACCCGCTAAACACGAGTCGATTAAGTGCATCAGTGCCGAAACAGGGAGTAAAGGCCGGAGGTAGAGCGGAGGACGGTTGCATCCCAGAGTGATAGAGCAGAGAGCATTCGCGATTTTATTTAGCCGTTAATGGCCGAGGTGAGAGCTCGATGGAACGGAATAATGAGGCAGATCGATGTCCATTGATGCGCCGCACGGACCGCCATGCTTCCCATTACACCGTTGCCTCTGGGCGGACTAATCTGCTCCCTAAGTAAAGGGGTGGCTGGGAAGGTAAGGAGCGGCAGAGTAGGGAAGGACTATTGATCCGTGCCATAAATGATAAAAAAAGCATTGATTGTTTTAAATATTCAGAGGTGAGTTTGGGAGTGGTTTTATTCCTGATGACGTATTTATGAAGCAGCAAACAGTCAGACGGAGCTTCTTGCGGTTGTTTGGGGTCGAGACTCAGCGGCGGCGGAACCTTATTTGCTCTGCTTCAACTGAAACGTGGTTTCCCAGATTCTTACCTGGGGGCCAAAGGGGGCCCACCTGAAGGCAGAAGGAGACTGTCATGTGGGTTTATATGTGGGCAGGCTCTGGCGCTAATTAAACCTCGAAACGCGATCCGGTTCTGTCGACGCCGCCAGCATCAACAAACAGGCATGAAACAGTCAGCGTGCACCGCGGACTTGTTCACGCCGGAAAGACATCGCTCAGGTTGTCACCGCTGATCGCAAGTCCTCTCCCACTTATCAGAGACGTGTGAGAAATGTTTCATGAGTTAAATCCCTGAAGCCCATCCAGTCGAAGCTCAACGCGTAACCGTGGAAACAAAAACATACACACAACAGAAGTTAAGTGTTAAGTGTAATAAGGTCAGAAAGTTAGAAATGAGATCTGTACGCTAATCCTGATAGACAGATCACCACTGTCTCTATTCTGTCTATCACCACCGTCTCTAACCTGTCCATCACCACTGTCTCTAATCCGTCCATCATCACTGTCTCTAATCCGTCCATCACCACTGTCTCAAATCTGTCCTTTACCACTGTCTCTAATCCGTCCATCACCACTGTCTCAAATCTGACCAGCATGACTGTCCTCACCATTGTCTCTAACCATCCCCACTGTCTCTAATCCATCCATCATGGCTGTCCTCACCACTGTCTCTAACCGTCTATCATGGCTGTCCTCACCACTGTCTCTAATCTGTCCATCACCACTGTCTCAAGTCCGTCCATCACCACTGTCTCTAACCATCATCACTGTCTCTAATCCGTCCATCATGGCTGCTCTCTACCCCCTCGGTTCTACACCTCATAATGCATCTATGACTACCCAAAGAGACCGCCCACCAGCCCCAGCTCAACCCCCCCACCCCCCAATGTTTTCCCTTGCGGAATTAGCGCCTGCAGTCTTAATGCGTAGCATCAACAAGGAATTAACAGGCGTCGGACTTCTGATTGGCTCCACCGTAATTCCCTGGCAAACAGTGGTATCAGAATGCCAACGACCAGCCTCTGATTAGCACTGACACAACCGTAATTGGATTTACTGTAGAGTTAATTGAATCGGGTTAATGAACGCCGTCATTTGTTTGCCGTTTCTGCGCGGAATTCAGGTCTCACGCTAAAGTTAGCAACGCAGATTGACGAGTGGCGCGTAGCCAAGCGACTGGATGCCACTCATTATGGGTTAGGTCATCTGGTTGACCCCCTGCAGCAAGGTCGTGGTGGTAAAGCAGCCACTTCCTGTCCAGCTACTCATTCCTGACATGAGAAACTAGAAAACTGAGCTGACGATGAAGAATTCAACGTTCTCCAGGCTAATTGTTCTCGTTAGCGTCCATGGGGCCTTTAATGGCTCTTTAATGCTACTCTGTAATTCCTTCACATTCGTCTCAACCATTTGCAACAAAAACACCAAACAAGACGCGTTCTGGGATGTCGGGCGTGCCGCTGATGATCCTGCAGTGCAGCGTGGGTAATTAGGCAGCCGTCGCACTGCTCATGTAAAGCAGAGGAGCCGATTAGCAGCTGGATGCTTCCTCGACGCAGCGCACTGAATCTTCTCACACCTGAAGATCACACGCCGAGCCGTTGATGTCAACATGAGCGATGGCTGACGACGCCCCCATTTCCAGAAACGCTAGCGCTAATTACAGCTAATGCTTCAAACACGGGACGAAAACAGAACTCATCCATTATGACAGGAAACAGGAATATAGTCCATGAAATAGTAATGCCTACTATCATTATCTATCTATCTATCTGTCTGTCTGTCTGTCTGTCTGTCTGTCTGTCTGTCTGTCTGTCTGTCTGTCTGTCTGTCTGTCTATCTATCTATCTATCTATCTATCTATCTATCTATCTATCTATCTATCTATCTATCTACCTACCTACCTACCTACCTACCTACCTACCTACCTACCTACCTATCTATCTTTTCTATGCAAGGGTATGAGTGTTCGTTCAACAGTTCCCCATCCAATCAACCAACCAACCAACCAACCAACCAACCAACCAACCAACCAACCAACCAACCAACCAACCAGCAGACACAGGTGGAAACAGCGTCCATGATGGAGCTAATTAAGATTTAAGTGTAATCTATTATTTGAATGATTTTTTTTTAAGTCATAGGGTTCTATCTATCTATCTATGAGTTTAAACTCTACATCCTGAGTCTTTGGCAGCTGCAGAGACTATCGCCCCCTGCTGGTGAGGAGTTATCACCACTGCCTCAGAGCGTTCCTGATCGATACCCGTTGGGTTCTCATGTTCCTCTTAGGTGACACGACACTTGGGGTTTGTTGCTTTCAGATTAGATCAGGGTCACGACGGCAGAGCCAAATGTCAGCCTTTCACAGAACCGATGAGTCACAGGTTGAACGAACAGCGATGACATTTCACCACCGTGGGGGTTTGATGGACAGAGGAGAAGGAGGGGTGGGGGGTCTAGATGAAGGGTGCAGACCGTTGCCATGTTTTATTCCTGCGTAAAACGGCACACCGGTGTATCATCAGGTGAACGTCACGACTCAGCCAAACACAAGACCTGACACGGACGTCTAGATCGCAGATCATGTGACCCGATGAAACCCACCCATAATAATAATCAGTACTTTAATCGTCCCTCTTGGGGAAATTCTTTTTAGAATCTGGATCTCAGGACCTGGTTCCAGATATGTGATGGGTTAATTTTAGCAGACATTGTGCTGCTTTGTCTTATCCAATGGGACACGCCTGTTTGGTGATGACATCACATCACCGTTTGCATGCGTTACATGACCTTTTACTACGCAGGTATGACGTCTTCCTATTGGTCTTCCTCTGCGAATCGCCAGTCCGTCATGGGATTTCAATCTGCGAGCATTGAGGCATGACGTGTAACATGCCAGTGCTGGCATGTAGACCCATGTTGAACATGTGTCAAGCCATGTAAACAACAACAACAACCACAGATCACGGCAATGATTTGCGGATTCGCCGCTGGCGGGGGGGGCGGGGGGGGAGCTCCTGCTGGCGTTCTGCTCAGCTGCTAACAGCTAACCTTTGAAAAAGCCATAAAGGAGCAGCAGGAGCGAGGAGGAGGAGGAGCCTTCATCCTGAACAGAGATGTTAAAACACCCGAGCTGGAATGTTTGAAGAATATATTCAGTTTGGTCTGATAATAAATAAATCAGAGATAGCATCAAAGTCAAATTGGTTTTGTCTAATTAAAACGGGCCGTGTGGTCCTGGCGCCGTTAAATCTTGCCTCCGATCTCCGGTTAGCGCTTCGCTCAAAGGGTTTGTGTGACAGTTTGGCAGCAGATAAGGACGAAATGTAGATGGTGTGAATGTTTGACGGGGCGATCGTCTGAATCTGTCATCGAATCAGAAGTCTTCATTTTTAGGTCAAATAGTCAGAATGTCACGTAAAGACATGTTAGCTTAAAATATGTTAGCACAGCGGTTTAATGGAATATTTTCACGGATAAATACAACAAAATAAAATACAACCGGCAGAAAAACTGTTTTTATTTTACATATAACAATAAGGGTGAATCCAGTTTGTATCTACTTTATTAGCAGCATTCTCTTGACGTCACACCAATGTCTGTTTCTTGTTGGTTCTGCTAGCTTGGGAGTTTCAGTTTAGCGGTAATGTATTTTGTGTTAGCGGCCGGGGCGGCCCCTTTAAGGTAGTCATGTGACCAAGGCAAGCATCTCCACAAGCATCAAGAGTGACTCATAAAGACAGATGTGGAGGAGAGAATCCACTCATTGAAAACAAAACTGACAGACTGACCCACGAACCAGTACTAGTTCACCACCCTGGGGGTTGGGGATCGCTATGTTAGAAGACACAGCTAGCTATTGCTATTGGTTAGCATTTTATCAGCTAGCGTTCTAGCTTTGCTACCCTATGTCTGTCCGTTTGGACCTCTGAATCGGTGCCGATGGGTTTCGTTCTCCAGTTCTGAGTCGCTGAACCTCCACTCGCCGTTCCTGCGGCGCCTCCTCTCTCTCTGGAGGAGCGTCTCTGGGGACTGGCTTGTTTCTCCTGGAGGCGCCATCTCTGATGTGATTGATGGTTCTGCTGATGGCTAGCTGTCGGTTTCCTTCAGCGGCTGTCGCTGGCGGTGAATACCAAACGGAATCGTGACCCCAAACATCTCCCCGGCTACCAAAGGCACGCCGAAGACTGCGTGGAGTTTGTGTTCCAGCAACACTTCCTCTCAGCAAAGTTAGCATCCTGCTGCTTTTATTCTCCCCAGAAAGACCCGTCTGAGTGAATAACAGCTCTTAAGCTATCAGACCCTCGGGACCGCCATCGGTTTTAATAGCAGCGCTCTTCTTTTCCCCGTTTCCTTCCTCTCCAGACGCTCCAGTACCGAATATTCTCGCTATGTGATTGACTTTATTTCAAAGATCCAATACAGTCTTGATAATCAAATGTCCCTGTAGCTCCTGGGAAAAGGTACCCCTTGAGGTTCTTCTTCAAAAGCACAACTTTTTGTTTAAGTCGCTGGAGAAAAGAAAAGAAAACTCTCCAGCGTCAGATGTTTTGAGATCGACCTTGGAAAGTCAACACGCCGATAATCATCTGAAGTCTGAAGCAACCTCTGCAATGTCAGCGCCGAGGGGGGGGTTTCTGTTTCTGTTTCTGCTGGCTGCCTGAAACAACAGCCGTCGTCCAACAAGTAGAACCTGGAGATACCAGTTTAATCTTTTCCGCCACTGAACTCGTAAGTCAAGCAAATATACTCTTTTTAAAATGACTAAAATCATTTTAATCCGTTCCTGCTTCTAAAAAAGCCCCCAAGCTCCTAAATTATTTAAAAAAACATATTTTTATATCAACCAATAGACATGCAGACTTTACTTGTGTATAATTAATTATATATAAGTTACATAAACAATGATAAAGAATGAAAAGAAACACAAAAGTCATGAGAACACACAAGCTACGTCTTTACTCCACCAACGAAAAACGAGATCCGGTCTCACTGATGTCGTATCCATCCGCCAAAACGTGGTAAAGAACGAGATGGGGTCTCACTGATGTTGTATCCATCCGCCAACACGTGGTAAAGAACGAGATCCCGTCTCTCTGATGCTGTATCCATCCACCAACACATGGTAAAGAACGAGATACGGTCTCACTGATGTAGTATCCATCCGCCAACACGTGGTAAAGAACGAGATCCGGTCTCTCTGATGCTGTATCCATCCGCCAACACGTGGTAAAGAACGAGATACGGTCTCACTGATGTTGTATCCATCCACCAACACATGGTAAAGAACGAGATCCCGTCTCTCTGATGTTGTATCCATCCACCAACACGTGGTAAAGAATGAGATCCCGTCTCTCTGATGCTGTATCCATCCGCCGACACGTGGTAAAGAACGAGATACGGTCTCACTGATGTTGTATCCATCCGCCAACTAACAGTTGTGTCCTGAAGCATGACTTGTATCTCAGATTTTTGTTTTGTGTGTCAAACTAAAACATGGACAAAGCGATGACTTGAATTTCGAGGTACTACTTTATGTTCCACGCCGGCCTGTGTGTGTTGTATCCTATCACTTTAAAGGCTGCCGTACCTCAATCTGGGTCTTAATCTGGCTCTTTATCTGGGTCTGGACCATATGGACTCCCTCTCTCCTCCTGGAGAGGCTTGAGCTCGGGATCAATGCGATCTCATCGGGTTAAGCGATACGTGTCGGTGCCGAGCACAAACAAAGAGTGATTTCATTTGGCGTTGCGGCGTGACGGCTGCTACATACAGACCAGGGCCGCTCTGCTCTGGCTGCATTAGATTAAGCGCTGCCGTGCGAGCCCATTCTAACTCCATTTACCTCCGGCGTGGGGTATTAGCTGGGGCCTGTGGGGAGCTCGCATTGATCGCTGATGTGAGGGGCGGCGATCGGTCATATCGCTCAGCGAGCACCAAGATGTTCACACCCATC